>CALNVZ010002100.1:15229740-15265834 GCA_940671915.1 Paracentrotus lividus
AAACAAAAACGAAAACAAACAAACAATTGGAAATGTTCTCCTTTGGTGGACATAATATTTCATCTTCAGTATGATATTCGGATGTTAAACATTTATGACTTAATTATTTAATCAAACAACCGTCGTCGCTTTGAAGACGTTGAACTCATTTATTTAAATACACAAAACCACATTCTCTACAATAACTGCTATTTTCTAATCGTATAATGATATAAAGGATTTCAACATTTGCAGTAAAAAGCATTTTTTGCATGATTGCAATGCTTTTCTTCTGTTGTCATTAAATAATCCATATCCACAAATGGCAAAAAGGTACTCACCACAAAAACATGGGTTATAATGCCCCAAAAATCCCCATTCAGAGTCCAATGGAGCAAAACAGTGGGTGATTTCAGGTTCGGTGTTACAAGAACAATTCAGATTGCCTCCCATAGCTCCAACACCTATTCTGATTTTTTTTTTTTTTTAAATATTTTTTAGATGATCGAATTGAAATACTGATGGCTCAACATCAAGTAAAACTTGACGCAAGACCAGATTCTTTATTTTTTGCTGTCCTGATGTAAAAATTGACCAACACAAACACCAAAAGATCAACATCGGTCGTGTACCGGGTCGTGTAGGACCCCCAGCTGACCCAGAATGTATTAATTCTAACCCAATGTTTTTTTTTTTTTTTTTCTGTCTTTGTGTGTGAATAATGTTTGATAGTCAGGTTCGTCCAATCGTTTCGTTGAAGAACACACCATATCACACATTTAACTTCGATAGCTTTCCAATAGAATGGAAACAACGTGATACATCAAATACAGTATGTTGTTAGTACACCTGCTATCCTACCAAAACAACCACATCTCTTGTGAGGTCTACAGCACATGCATCAGATAATGCGGTGGTCAAACAGGCCGTAAGTGCAACGTTGAACTCTAAACGACGGATTTCATAGATTTCTATGTCGAACGTATTTCTTTTTTTTTAATCAGACACGCACGTTTCAGGTACAACACGCAAGATTTTTTCTTTCACGTAGACTCGCAGAAATTGGCCCATGACGGCTACATGCAACGTCCATGCAACGCAGACTATACGTTGCACGCACGTGCCAGGGTAGCCTTAGATCAGTTGTGACTACCGCAGTAGCAGACCATACGATGCGATATTTGCATTGCAACAGAGCGGGGAAAAAAAAGAATCCGCTATTCATTCACTTCTACCAAAGATCATCCACCCCATCTTATCTGTCTTGGATGCGCTCCATCATCCATCGTTAAAACGGAGCAGAGGAGTGTGTGGTATTACCAACCAAACCTAATCGAAAAACGATTTCCCACTTCATTTGGTTTGTGTCATTTTTACACATGTCATATGATGCATTCTGAATATAAAAAAAGGCGAGGAAATGGCCCACTTGAGTTTTCCGATTCTCACCTCATTGCGAGTATTATACAGGAGCTTCCGTTTTATTTTGTTTTGCTTCATTTGTTGGTTTTTTTTGTGTGTTTTTGTTTAGTTGAATTTTGTTTTGCTTTTTGCATTGTTTCATGCTTGGTTAGTTCTGTCCTGTACTGGTTTTTAAAACAGAATCCATTAATAACACTCAAGCTCATTTATATGCATATTTAAAAAAAAAATTAATGTGAACATGAATGATCCCGTGTGTGGGTGGAATTCATGTTATAGCCTTTGGATAGTAATAGTTGAAACCAAATTTTAAAAAATCGAAAAAGAAAGTTTTGAAAAAATTAAAAAGGGGAAAAAATCAATTAAAAACTTTCTAACTTATTAAAAGAAACGGTTACTCTAGTAATCACATAAATGAGTTGCTGATAGCGAAATCACAAGTTTCCCCTCTTCCTCTTTGTCACCAAACCATTCTTCCTTTTTCGCACTTTTTCTCCCTTTATAAGATTTTATGTCTCTCCTTTCTCTATCAATTTGCCTTGTAAGAGATCATTCTGATAGTGCCTCAATACATTTTTAGTTTCCATTTTGAAATAAGCAATATGTATCACGCACCCCCATATCATTCCAATGAAGTAAAGGATAAGTAGAGCCAATATTCCCCCATTTTATTTGACTTTCATATGTGCAAATGAAATCCATCTGAATAGCGATCTTTATGCCCTCTCCATTACTGACAGCAGGTACATAGAAAGTCACCAATTTATCGTTATTACAATCAAACTGAAATTGTTCATGTCAGAGTGAACGCTTTCTAATATGCTGTCAAGACGTATATCTACCAAATATTTTTGTTTCGAACATCAATCTCTCTGTACTATCAAATTAAATTAAATATTACAAATCTATTATAAAGAATAATGCGACAAAGCTAATAGACTAACCAAATTATTAGCGAATGAATAAGAAACCACCCCAAAAAAATAATAATAAATAAATAAAAAAATTTAAAAAAAAATATATAAAAAAAATAAATAAATAAAAATAAATAGATGAATAAATAACAAAATTAATAAACAAATAAAAGAGATAATAATAATAAAAAATGAATAAATAAATAATAATAATAACAAATAAATAAATTTAAAAAAAATGAAAATAATGAAGACAAATAAATAATGAAAAAGTAATAATGAAGAATAGTAAAAATAAGAAGTAGTTTGACCCGTGCAATACATCGTCGGACGTTACGATGCTGTTAAATATTTGAACAATGAAAGCAAATAATAACAATTGGTCACTTCTCATGATACACTATAACTATGTTGCAAATTAGTGAATTCTGAACGCTTTTATACTAACTTCGAGAATAATATGGTTCAGCAAAAAGTATGTATTGTAGATGCACCTATAGAAATGCGTCTTCACATTAAAATGGTAATTATGAAACTCCTTGCTATATCGAGAAATAAGTAGATACACGTATTTGCATGTACAATGGGATCAGGGCTATTCTGATTGTAGCTTTGACATTTATCCTTCCATGTTCACATCCTTTAGAATACAGAGCCCATCATAATCCTTCAAGTTTTTCCCCCTTTTATATATATTGTATTCTTTTAGAAATTCTTATATTCGGGCAAACAATTATTTTTTTTCCCTAACGGTCTTGAAAACTGTAAATTACAAATAATAAGTATTATGCGTAATAGATTTGTTATGGTTTGCTAAAAGTTCCGGACTTCGTATTTGCATTATCCGCTTAAATGCTTTTGCAAGATGCAATATAAATTATCAGTATACTCCTAATTCGCCTTTGATATATACATAAAAAAACAACTATTATGTAAATCCGTGTGCGGGATCTTCCAAAGGATAATTTTTTACCTTCATTACCATGACAATGTATAATTATGCGTAAATCATGAAATATCGGGACATTTTTAAAGGGGTGAATGTAAGTCTTAAACTCATTATTAAGTTGCGTTTTTTCCCCTGTTTTTCAACTGCTACCCTTTTTGTTTTTTTGGGAAAAATGAGTAGAAGTAGTATTAATGGGGAAAATTCATTTACACGTAGTTGTTTTCCATATTAATTATGTTATGAACTGTTTGTTTGATAAGGGTTCAGTGTTTCTGTTATTATAGTTTAATTACAAGTAGCATCAGGTGGGTATATTTTCTTCTCACGCACTGGACACTCATTAATTCCACAAGACACCTCCTATTGCTCCTGAATCTCTCTGCAAATGATGCACCGACTCGGCATCATTATTTTTCGCGGTTTGTCGTTATCCTTGGTTGTCGCAGATAATACTTGCATACCCCGGACACCAAATAATTAAGCTCAGTCTTGAAACAAGATAGGCGGAGAAAAGGAGAGAAAAGAGGAGAGGAGAGAAATAATTAAGCTACTATCGTTTAACAAGAGACACTGGGGAAGAAAAAAAACCGAAGAAATTAGAGAAACAGATAGAGATATTGAACAGTAAAACATTTGTATCCGAAAACCTGCCTTTAGAAAAAAATATCAAATAGTTCAAACGCCGGTGCAATACAATTATTTTAATTGCTATTTTTTGGCTGGTCTTAATTAGGTCAAAACATGTAAAAAGCCCCCATGAAATCGATCAACATCCACGCTCTTAAAATCACATCTTGGTTCAAATCAACAAGCCTATCTATTCCAGTCGCTTTCTCACAATTAAACCCTATTTTTAATATTCTCCGCCAGCGCTAATGAGATACGATCCAGTTCGCTCAAAACCTGCGGCTGAGAAACGAAATGAAGAGAAGGGGGGGGGGGATGAAAAAGTTTTAATTCAGTGAATCCGTTTCTGAACAGAATGAATATTGAGAGGGAAAATTGGCTGCTAGCTGTACCGAGAGCGAGGCTGCAGAAGCAAATTCCCAGGCATAGCCGTATAGCTGAGATTCCACTGTCGAAGCCTTGGGGGCTTGTAGCAGCACGGGGCAAGCGTTTTCATGGGAACGCATACATAATGGAAGTCAGTTTGTGAAACGGTACGTGCGCCATTACCGATCAATTTTCTCCTGGAAATTTTACATTCTAAAAAGAAAGAGAGATACATATTAAACGAACCCCAAAGATTTGGTTTCATCATGCTTTAATTGGTGCTTAGTGGTGGTGGCGTTTTAAAACGCGGTTTCAAAAGGGAAAGCCTGTGGAGACCAATAACTGGTAATGTAAAAGAATGTTCTCCTGAATTTCCTCTAATAGGCTTTCTTGGTCATGGTCAGTAATCAGACATATCCCTTTGTTTTACAGATCTTCATATACAAATCTCAGTTTTGAAGCCTAATCGGCCCAGATTAGGTGTCCTGATTAGCATTTAGCGATGGTTTTGACTGCAATTCTGAACTATTCATTCACTTTATCCATCATTTAGATTTAATTTACGAAAAATAAAAAATATACAATGCAAACTTAAGCACAAAGAAATGACATAAACAATTAAGATTACACAAGCATATGGGCACTATGACAATATTTTGAATGATTAAACAACAAAATAAATATAGCATAAGCGGATGGAGTGATAGGTAAAGACATGCACGTGCCTGTCAAGGGTGATCCATTATAAACTACATAATAGCAATAATATAAATAATACGTCAGTAGCTTAGGAGTTACTTGAAGATGTTCAAAAATTGTCATGAAGATTTACACAAATTCATGATCTAATACTTTCCTCACCCCGCTTCCCAATACCTAAGGCTGTGATGAAATTACCTATTTATTTCTTCTTCCCTCAACCTAACCTTCGCTTTCTTATCGTTGCGCATCAAATGTTACTCGTTTTTTTTGTCAGACGACAAGGAAAAATGAGAATAATTATCTGTTTGACGTGTTTTGAAGAAGCATAGAAGGTAAAGAAAAGATACATCGATGTCGATAACTACTAATGCCAAAGGATGCGTGAATAAGTAGCTTCCATACGCCATGGCCGCGGGAGTACTTCCTTTCTCAAACCGGTTTACAGAAGACGAACATCGGTATTTAGAGGCAAAAGGACTTTTTAGGTGTAGCATGCTAGAATCAGATAACAAATCAGTTATGCTGGAATCAGGTGTTCTGATCGGTGTATTTGAATAACAAGTATTTGCAAATCAGGTATTTGAATCAAGTAATTTGAATCAGTATATTTCTTTATCTGGGTATTCATGAATCAGATATTCCTGAATCATGAACGTATTTAAAGACTAGGTAACTGCATTGGGTACTTTGAATTAGTATTACCACATCATGTATTGGAGTAATCTTTAATCAGGAAATGTATTATAAAACAAGGTATTCTGTACCATGTTTTGAATCAGGTAGGCCAATTTAAATTCAATTGTTTCAAACAGGTATTTGAACCATCGTTATTTTAAAATGACATAATTTTCGAAATCGGGAACGTAAATTTGAACTATGTATTTAAATTGGTTGATTTTAATCAAAATTGGGTTTCTTTGATATCGGGAGTTTCGAATCAGGTATTTAAAATCAAGGACGTATTTTGAAGCCATGTATCTGAATTGGGTACTTCAGTTCAGTTTCAGTCAGTTCGTTCAGTTATTTACATATTCCAATCAAACAATAATAGAAGCAACAATATATATGTCATTTCAAACTATATTATTTGATAAATCATAAAACGAATGAAACAATGCAGTAGCATAAAGAAAGAAATGAAATATGAAGGAGCCTAAGTTAAAAAGCTAAGCCTGTGTTACATTATACGCTTCCTTTTGATGATAGTATAAGATATAAAAGAAATAAGATAAATACAAAGATATTAGAAATAGGAGTAGTTGAAAGAATGTTGCATTAACATATTCATTTTTTTTTCATTGAACTGTCTACTGTACGCAATGGTAATTAGTAGAGGTTTCCGGGATGATGTCATCATTATTTTAATGTGGTAATGACGACAATGCATGCTGGCCTACATTATAATTCATACATTAAAATGATATACGCAAATGAAAGAGTGAGGGTACCGAGATGATGTCGTAATTTTGTTGTGATGGTCTCGCACTGATTATAAACATACATTAATATGAGATGACGCATACATGTTTATGGAACTATAAAAACCAATTGGCTCATGTGTCAATTTTCGCGCCTGTGTTTTGTAACCCTTTAATAAATGGCATTTTAGCTACATTTAAAAGTATGCAAAGAGGTTGATTATATTGTTTTTGGGGAGGTCAACCATAACTTAGGACCAGTATATATAACATTTTCTTTGGGCAAAAAGAGTTCGTGTACGTGGTAGAATTGGAAGATAAATTTTATCGTTGACGTGTGGGGTATGAATGAACTGGCTATTGCTTTTCAAAAGTTTGGCTATTTCCGCGGTTATTTCAATTAACAGAACAGTTGGTGTATGAATATTCTAAGTTGTAGATGATAATATCGTCGAATACGAAGCAATTTATTTTAAAAGAAAACAATGGTCTTGTTAATGAGAAAGGATCCAGCATGGTAATGTTTCTAAGTGCTCGTTTTTAATGCATAAAGAATTTTCTCCAGTTTGAGTTTTAGTC
This sequence comes from Paracentrotus lividus, assembly GCA_940671915.1. Classification (NCBI taxonomy): domain Eukaryota; kingdom Metazoa; phylum Echinodermata; class Echinoidea; order Camarodonta; family Echinidae; genus Paracentrotus; species Paracentrotus lividus. The sequence goes on from CALNVZ010002100.1 coordinate 15,236,697, forward strand.
CATTTCCCTCAGGCAGCAATGCCGTAATTGGGAGATATTGCAAAATTAAAGTCGTGGTATAATGAAAATAGGATTCGAGTTGGAAAATCATGCTTTACATTTTATATAAAATGCCAGTAATTTCTAGAGAGTAGTTTACACAAATTATGTCAAAGATGTATCTTCCATGAGCAGGTCGGAGTCAATATAAATACCAAGGAATTTGGTGAATTCAACGCTGACTTATTAAGTGTATTATTATTTTTAAGAACATTAACCAGGTAGCGATTTAATTTATTACTAAATTACACATATAATGGGTTTTACCAACATTTAAAGGTCTACTAAATTAGAAAAATAATTGTCCATTTTTCGTTAGAAGGAATCATCAGAAGTCGCCAAATACCATCCATTAATTTATTAGCCAATTGATCCAGTTTTGAATCGCCGGTTTCATTTCATTATTTACAATGTTGAGAAGAGATTGCGGATTTTAGATGAGAAATAAAAAATATTAGAATCGTCAGCAAAAAAGAATAAAAGACATGATTTCAGAAAGAATATTTGAAAGTCATTAATATATATGATGAATACGCGGACCTATAGTGAACTCCTGAGGGTACACCCGCATGATAATTGCTTTTTCATAAGAGTCTTGTGCTGTTTATAAGCTAACATATTGAATTCGGAATGGTCTTTTTTTTAATCAAGGTAATTTTAATCAGTATTTAAATCAGGTTAAAAGTATCATAAACCTGATTTAATATGTGGCTCACATACCTAATTTAAAGCTGAATTACAATACGGGATATTTACCTCTATTCAAGCAACTGATTCAAAAAGCGTTACTTAGATATTTTATCTAAATAATCTAAATACCCGATTATATACTTGACTTAATACCTATTTAACTTACCGATTTCAATATCTTGTCAAATACCTGATATAAATATCTATCTGATACAAATACCATAATTCAAAATAGACCTTCATCTAACATCTAAAACTGAAGTGCTAATTTATGGTGTGTCGTATAGTGTACTGCACTTGAAGAAGCTAAATCAGCAACCTGAAGTGCTGTTATAGCAACTTTACCCTAAGTGTCCCTAATTTATCAACAAAAAAATTGTTAATGTGCGGTATGGGATTCGAATTGGGTTACCTAAGACATGTGAACAGTAACCGCTGACGTTACCAATAGACCAAAACGGAGATCTTGCTACTAAACTTGCTTGAATTATGGCATAGTAGATAATAATGGCAACTTGAAGAAAGTTCATCATGAAATAATATGATCTGCTAGCAATCGGTGAGATGTGAATTGGTCTAACGTGCTCGTAAGCCGCTTGTCATCCAGGGGACGCCAGGTTCGATCTAACGAAGTCACGACAATTTTTTGCCTTTTTTGCTGAACAAATTTCAGCTCACGTGACCGTGCTAAACAGCACTTTGAGGGCAAGTTTAATCAGCAAACTTTGAGAGCAGCTTATTATACAAACTCTTAAAAGTGCTGATTTCAGGCCTCGAAGTGCCTAAAAACAGGCACTTCAGTTTTTTTAGAGTGTAACCAATATCAGATTGAAAATCAAATACCTGAATTATATTTGATTTAAAAAAAATGATTGCCAAATACCTGTTTCAATTTATCCTGACCATAACCTATTATCAAAAATACTGATTCAAATATTTGATACATTCCCCAATTCAAATACTCTACTCGATAGGTTAACATGGATAACAACGTCATTAGGTTAACGCCCTCAGAAGCCGATGCCTTATTTCTGATAGGATTCAAATATGTAACTGAAAAAACATGATTTAAATACTTGACTCAAAATAACCCAATTTAAATAAACTTGTTGAAATAAAAAAATTTCAAAATATTAAATTACATGTACCTCCTCAGCTACACTGAAAACTAACGGGTAGCCGACTAGCTTTAAAAGCTAGTCGTAGTGAATGCCCAGAACTGACTAGCTTTAAAGCTAGTCGGTCACGACGGAACTAAGCTTTCCTTCACACACCCGGTTATTACGGACTAGCTTTTAAAACTCGTCCGTCTTATACGGATCTAGCTTGAAAGCTAGTCCGTCAAGTTAGTCCGTCAAAAACGGACTAGTTTTAATGCTTCGTCGGTTCACGACGGACTATGCTTTTCCAGAAAGCTAGTCGGTATGAAAGATAGCTTTAAACCTAGTCGGTCACGACTGACAGACTAATTTTAAAGCTCGTCCGTCGTGACCGACTAGTTTTGGACGGACTAGCATAAAAGCTAGTCGTAGTGATGCCGCAGATTCTGCGAGCTTTTGAGGCAGGACTAGCTTTTACAGCTAGTCGTCATGGTGGTAATAAGCTAAGTCCGTCGAGCTTTATCTGCGCATGTTTTTGGCTGTGTGTCTTGACAGACTAGCATGACAGACGAGGATAATAATGGCTCACCGCTTGTCAGAGACGTCAAATGCTGAAATATTAGAAGACTATTTAAAGATACGGGATTAAAAAAAACAATGCATATTGTCCACAAGAAATTCGAGCAAAAAAAAATTCATTATGAATGATATAAATCAGAAAACAGGATTAATACAGGTGGCCGCAATTAGGTAACATTATTATTGGCAATTATCAAAATAATGGGTGGCAAGTTGCCCAGGGGTCGTTCGCCATGGCTTGCAATCATCATTGCTTTTTGTTGTAGGCCTACCCTGCTTTTGCATTTAACCATTTACCTAATACCGAAATTCATCCTTGAGAGCCACTTCAGAAATCCCAAACGTCGTGCGCTCTCATCATTATGGTTTTTTTTTTTAGATACAAGTAATCTAAAGAAAAAAGGCCGCCTTATAACTTAATTATTGAATTTTTTAAAATTTAATTTCATAATTTAATGTGAATTGTTTATAAGTTGTTAATTACACACAATTTAAAAAATTGATTTGGCAAGCCATAATTTTTCCGCCGTTGGTGATTATAGCATTAAATCTATGTAAAATAAACGCTATATCTGTGAACGTGAAACATAAGGAATTAAAAAAAAAGAAAAGACGTACTCACAAACAGTCATGTCACTCGAAGGAGATGCCATGATATCCGAATCTGAAGTTTAACGGGGTATATCAGTGGTGCGTCTGTAAACAGTTTTTGGCCCATTAAAATAGAACCACATACAGATAAAGCAACTAATAGTGATGTCCTTTTCCAGCAATGCGCATGTTAATTCATCAATTTGTATTCTATTCTTAATTTTCTATTCACTGCTGTTGCTAAGCGGGCATTTTCAACCAGCAATCTATAAGAATAGACGGTTCACGGGTTTTATAGTAAACGAAGTATTCAATTAGCCCTGATAATTAAAGAAATGGTAACAAACATTACTAACCTACTCGTGAATGGCATACTTTTCATGATTGATAGTTATTCGGCAATCGTAAAGCTCTCAGATTTTAAGGCCAAAAAAAGACCTTTTGTTTGAGAATGTTGATTGTATCCAACTTCTATTCACTGTTGTTGCTAAGCCGGGCATCCTAGCAATCTGTAAGTCATACCGGGCTCTTGAGTTCTATAGGTAACAAGGTATTCAATTAAGCTGTATTGAAGAATGGAGAACAATATTTGGAATCTAACCGGTACTCGTGAATTGCATAATTGTCCATAATAGATGTTTATGTCTAGTAAGCTTCAGATTGTCAACGCCAAAACAACCTTTGTTTGAGAATGTACCCACTAGATTATGCTCGGAAACAGAATAAATAGAGAAGGTACAGTTGTGAAACGACATTGCAACTATTTCCATCAAAAGCTAGTCAGTCAATTCTAATGGGTGAACTGTCCTACCCCCTATACTTTTTTTTGACCTAGTCGGTCACTAAGCAATCAAGCTTGACGGACGAGTTTAAAGCTCGTCCGTCAAGTTGAGAGATGTAAATTCAGTTGATATGCTAGTCCGTCTGCGACGGACTAAACATGACGACTAGATTTAAAACTAGTCCTGTCTCACCGACTAGCTTTAAAGCTAGTCGGTCCATTGACGGACGAGGTTAGGTTCAGTGTAGGGCAGCCTTTGATTCAAATACCTGATTCAGGCAATGTTTAACAGGTATAAAGCAAATCATAAGGCTAAAGCCTTTCTTAACTGCTTGGCAGCCGAATTTATTTCTGACAGGGTATGCTTGATTAGCTTTACATATCCCGATAGGATCATCAGATAAAGACGTAATGTGGGAAATATTATTCACCAATCACAGAAAACCTGCAAAATCACCCAAGATCTTATTCGAACATCTTCAGCGCGCATCATTTACTATTCGTCATTATCAAGACGTTTTCAGTCGAGCAAAATTGTATTTGCTATTATAGCCTTTGTCATGTGACCTCTAATATCTTTTTGAGTGAAGTTAGAGAAATATAGGCCTTCTCATTAAACAATATGTAATGAATGGGTGGTAATTTAATTGTACGTTTTAGATCAATTTTTTTTTTTCAAAACGCCGTACAAAAGCCTAAAATTGTTCAGGTTATATCTGCACAATTCATGATTCGTATAACAATTTTTGTATAATTTACACATGATTTTACATAATCACCCAATAAAGATTGCGAAGCATAATTCATATAAAGTTATTTGGCATAAAGAATGAAAAATGCAAACAATAACAAAATTGAAAAAAAAAGCCTCTGAATCACCAACGACAATAAGGCGTCAACTAGTCTATGACCATTAATTGCGATCCCAAATTGGGGCAGTGCATGTGATGTCCTGGATTACATATTATTCGATAATAAATATTTTGTTTAAAAAGTTTGTTTGACATTAAAACATAATCCATGAATATAAATGTATATTATAGTAATATCATTGTTCCAGATTTATTCAAATACCAAAGAATATGAAAAAATATAATAATGAATGACAATCGCCACTTTCGTCTGTCATGGAGTAAACAATAACTAACATTGCAGTTTATGTGGATGAATAGAGACGAAATGTTGTAAATGTTTTTCTTTCAATGTATTAAAAATTAAAAAAATAAGAAATTGGGTAGCATTTTTTTTCTCGCATTTTTTTTTTTTTTTTTTGCAGAACATCACACACTCTAAAAAAAAAAAAAATTCGAACGATACAGCTATATTTTTATAAAGGTCAAATACTGTTCGTAGTTCCGGATCGCAAACTTACGGGCATAAAATAGTTTTTGGGTTTTTTTTTTTTCAAAGATGAACTTGAAAAGGAATGGAAAAAGCACAACTATCGTATGAGCGAGATTTGAAAAGCGATATTATGCGCAAAAAATTCATAGAAATTCTGCAATGTGGCACCATGCTAAATATTCCTTCTAACTTAATTCAACGCATATTTTAACCCGCACTTCGCAGGGATTTTAAAACTCCAGACCATTGGTTATCTACCATTACACAACTTATATTTTGACCAGTAAATTAAGTAATAGAAAATACTGCCTGGCCCATAGCCAACACCAACATGGTAGTAAAAGTCAAAAGCGTCGTAAAATAGATCGGTGTAGGTTTGTTTATAATCTAAGAGGTGAAAGAATGAAAATTTGCCAAGCTTTCGATTGAATAAATCTTCATCAGGCTCATTTACAAATTAATCAAACAAATACGCGAATATAAAAGGATATATAAAAAATGCCAAATTTATAAACATTGGTTTAATAATCATCTCTAAGATACTTTAATTGCCAAAATATTTATAAAAAACACACAAATGCTGTGTAAAGTGTGTTTATGTGATTTGGGTGGTGTGTGTGTGTGTGTGTGTGTGTGCGTGTGTGTGTATGTGGCGTGTGTTGTGTTGTGTGGTGGTGTGTGTGGTGTGTGTGTGAGGATGTGTATGTGTGTCTGTGTCTGTGGGCGTATGTGTGTGCCTGAGTGTAACAAAATGCTCCTCGTGAATGGTTAAATTTGTGAGTGTGCGCGTGTGTGTAAGTGAGTGTGCGCGTGCGTTGTGTATGTGCTATATAAAAAACCCAAAAATTTGGGGGGTTATATCTGTTTATATCCCTATTCTCAGCCTCCTATTAAATGTGTTTTTATTTTCTATTTTTGTCGGTGTTGGACAATATTTCGTTAATACATCATGACTCTATAACGAGTGTCAACAATAGTTTTGTCTCTTATGCCCCGCTTAAACTAACAGACGGATAAATAAAAAAGAAATTCTTACTGGCCAGGAAATCATGTGAAATTGTCAGACATGTTAACAATGGATGAATAAGTGATGATAGAAGAGAACCAAGCTCTTTAGTTCTGTTTTGATTTATTATCAAGTGCACGTCAAACCTATAAGCTCTCTCTTCTCTTTCTCTATCTATCTTTGTACCTACATTTCTCTATGCTCTCTTTCAATATGTCTTTTTTGGCTCACTTATTACCCCATCAGCCAGTCAATTTGACTTGTTCTATGCATTATTTTTGCTCGTTAGTCTTCCTATTCGTTTTATTCTTCTTCCAGTTATCCCGAGGCAAGTAAAGTCCCATGCCCTTTGTTCTGTTTCCCTTAATTGAACATTTTTTTTTTTTTTTTTTTGTTGCTTCTTCTTATTTAAATCCATTTTTAAAATCGCATCAATGTTTGACATCTGCGACAGTACACAAGGGCATAAAAGAAAGATCAAAAGACCAAATTCCTTGTTGTATGATCATGACCTTCTGGTTAAACAGTTTGCCCTGTTTAGTTGAATCCTTTTGAAATTTTACCGACAAAAAGCAAATCCTAAAATATGAAATATTTGTCCAAAATATCCGTCAGTCTTTACTTTTCCATGTAACGGTGATACCTTGTCCAATTGGAAGAAAACGATTCGGATTTGTGTGGCCTTAATACCCCTAACTTTACGTGGTTATGACCGATGTATTTGATTCTGAAAATGGTGGGGTCTGGATATTAGTATAACAGGTTTGACAACAGAATTATTTAATGTCCATTTGCAAAATTGCGCGGGTTTTAAAAGGCTGTCAGAAATAGATGCTCACAAACACGTGCTCTTCATCCATGAAAATTTTTTTTTATGAAAATCATTGGAGTCGATGTCCACTGGTTTGGTAAATGTTCACCGTAGAGAGAGAGAGAGGAAAGAGAGAGAGAGAGAGAGGGGGGGGGGTGGCGTTCGTGAAGAGAGACAGAAAGATATATATATATATATAAATTTTACAAACAGATATTTACATTCAAAATCAAAGATAATCTAAAGAGCAGTGACATAGATATGAGGAGATGAGAGGGAAATAGGGGCAGATAGATTGAAGGAAGAGAGAAAGGAACATACAGTTAATCAAACATTGGAGGGGAAGTGGGAGGGAGAGATGAGACAGAAGGAGGTGAAGGGATAGAGGCAGAGAGAGAGAGAGAGAGAAAGAGAGAGAAAGGGGAGAGAAGGGGGCTTTTTTAGCTGTTATTTTGAAATTTAGTTATCATTTGATTTTTAAATGTTTATAACATTATTTTTTTTTAAATCTATTGACAGAAAAGTTTGAAAAAAGAGTGCAGTAACATTAAATATGAGAAAACCTATTACAAAAGCATAGCCTTGTAAAAAACTAAATAATAAAGTTAATTTAGAAACCATCCACCATTTAAACTACCAAGGACATTCATTAACGTCTTAAACAAAGACGGTCTGGCTTCTAGAGAGGAAAAAAAATATAAGGCCAATTAAACAAATTGAGACATGTAAATGAGACTGCTGTTGAGATTTGATTTATTGCTTTGCAATTGAGAATTAAAAATGTCGCATGACAAGTTAATCGAGGCGAAAAGCGAGCTATTAATGGTTATTAAGGTTTAACACGAATAAATTACTTTGTAATAAACGATTAGAATAAATCTATTCATGCTTGGATCGATTACATTTACCAAAAGAGGGGAGGTGGATATATTAATCGATAATGCGTATTTATTTTTTTATTATGATACGAATAGCGTAACATGCATTAAAACTTAGTAGTTCTGTGACGGAAATTAAAATTAGATTGAAATATAAAAGTGATTATTTAACATAATAATGTGTTTTTCTCCCCCAAGGGAAGAAGCAATTAATGAAGTTTTTAAGTAGCATGCTCCTGTTAACGTTCTACCCTTTTTCCTCTCAATGCCATACCATGAGCACGAAAGTGTTTGAGAAGTTAATTTTTAAATTTCCAGTTAGTGCAGAATGAGGCGGGCGTAATGAAACAGCCTTGTTCATTGCCATAACTCTAATGTTCTTTGTTAGGTTTATTGTCATCATCTCTTATAAATGATAATGAATATCAAGTGGTCGTTCAGTTGCTGCAGACATACAGTGCATTTCCCCATTGCTTTGATATGCACACATAGTATTGACACATAAAATTTCAAAATCTTCTTGCTCATCCATGCGAAAGCTTCTTTGGTTATTGTAATTTGGTGTCAAAAAAAAAAAAAAAAAAAAAAATGATTTGACTTAAAAATGATGCATTTATATTTCATTATTTGCCAGCATTTGTAAGAGAACATTTGTATAAAAGGTACATATATTCCAAGTTAAATGTTGCTTACGGTTTGTCAATAATTCCCCCTATCTAAATCTTTCTCCTTTTCTTTATTTGACCTGTCTCTCTCTTTTTTTCTCTTTCTTTAATTTTGGCCTTCACTCTATTTGGTTCTTCCTCCTCCATCAAACACAGACAACACACTGTCTCTCTTCCTCGTCTTTCTATCTTCATTTCAATCGGCCGTAACACTTCTGACGCAACTATGGCCGATTTTCGACCACTATGTAACACCGTAGAAACCTATCACGCCATGCGATGGAAATGGGGAAGCACGCAAATTGAAGTGTGGTTACGGATGGGGTAGGGGTATAACTAAAGCATTTGTGAATACGAAAAACATTATTAAAGGATATCAGTTCACTCAATTGTGAAAATGGAAAAATAAAAGTCAATGTTAATTCATTGAAATTAAAATTTTCGTATACATGCTGAATGAAATTGAAAGAAAACCCTGTATGTTCATGATGTTGATTGACTGGAAGGTAAATTGCCAGATAATCGTGACATCTATGGGTTATGGAAATTTGGCTTCCTAAATACACACAAAAAAGGACATAAAATATACATGATATATCATCCTATTCGGGGCATTGTGGCGTACGCCTGTGATCCAGCTAAAAAAGTGGGAGCTATATAACAGACACTGATCTGCCCTGGTTCGAATCCCAGTCACGCTTTTCTGATGGTGAATTTTAAAAGGTCGTCGCAGACGTAAATAATCTTATTGATTATATTGACTGAATGATACATGACTGCCAAATTGAACCCAGACCTAACAAACACACCACAAGCAGGTACTGTTTCATCAAACGTATTGTTTCAGGAAAATAATCGCTTTGGGGTTTTTGTAATTTTGTTAAGAGCTTCCCCGTTTCGCCAAACGGTTTATTTTATAGTTACTTCCAATTTAATAAGTTTTTGGACGCACTGTTGAATCAAAAACAATCAGAAGGTTAATGTGACTAGATTTTTGTTAAGAGCCTGTATCCGCCTCATGTTATTCATGGAGTTCAATTCTATTATAATATCACAAATCGTTCTTGAAATATATAAGATGTAATCTTCAACATTGAAAACGCAACTATAATGGTGTTCTGGACGGCCATTATTTCGTCATCAGTTTTTAAAGATAAGAAGAAGTGCGCGCGTGAGAAACGTTTGGATATGTACCTCTGCTTTGAGTATCGGACACAAACAGTCGATAACATCATGGTCATTGATTTACCTTTAAAACCACTGACGATTGATGACTTAACCGAGTATGTCAAACTAACCGTGTTGCGTTCAAAATGCGGGAATGTAATCATAAAACACACCCAAGCACATCCCACCCGAACAATTATTTCCTTTTTTCTTTTGTGTGGTCAGATAAATGGCTCGAGAGAGATACTCCAAGGAAGTTGTGTGACGAGACGATTGAGCACCAAGATTTGAATAATAAGATTACTCTTCGACAGTCAGATTGTGTGTCGTTTAGAATAGCACCCATGCCACCACCCAGCCTAAGTTTCCACCCTCATTTTTCATCCCTAATTTGCTCTCACATAAACGGCAAGTTTTTAAAAGCACTGCTCTGCTTTCCTGAACTTTTGTCACTTCAAAAATCACAGACATTTACGTGTCCGACATTTTCTTTCGCGACATTGGGAAACATGCAGTATGGTTTTTAAGAAAATGAAAGAAAAATAGAAAAAGCGGAACTGAGATGGAGATGTTGTGAGAACATTCTACACGCGTCTAGGTAATGAACAGAACACGGCTGTATCTCTCTTTTAATAAACATTCCTTTTACATTAGCGGTATCTCCGGCTGTTGCTTCGTGTATTGATCAAAAAAGCGAATATGCATTGTTTAGACAAGCCTGTGCAAATATTCGCAATGTAATCGAGAACAAGTCACATTCAGAATTGTTTGCTAATGTTGATATCTTGATTTTGTAAAAAAGAGTTTTCTTTAAACCCATATTTTGAATTGAAGATTTGTGCTTTTCGAATAACTTTGTTATTCATTATCAATTTATGTTTACAAGGAAGAGGCAAGTTTATATATAATATTAATATATTACATTTTTACTGCTTCGTAATATTGTCCTAGATATTAGATTTTTTTTTCTTCAAACATTAGCTGCTGATAACATTGCCATCCAGAAGGCACGTCGAAGGCAAATCGACGAGTTATTTTTTTTTTTCATTAGAAGAAAATTAATAGTAAAATGACTCGTCAACTATATATTTCGCCAACCAAAATTGAGCACTTTAGGACATAGGTAGATAATAACTCAGGTTTGTATTGCTTTTAGATATTTTTTTTTACTTCTTCTCGATCCAGTGGACAACACGTTTTGAGGCCATGGATGTCCAAACACGGGATTAGGAGTGCTGGGCATGAGGGCCCATTTGAAACTGGCTTGTTTTTGGTCAAATGGTGGCGCTCGGTTCACTCATATTCTCGACATCAATCCACTCTGAAAAAAACCCACTGCATTTCATGCAAACTCATGCTACACATTTCCATCACATAATAGGAAAAGGTATTTGGGAGTTTGTTTTCCTCCCTCTCTTTGCCAAAATTATGCCAATAAATCGCTTACAAATTACGTTTTTCACCGTTTCAAAATTCAATGAAGTAATTTTGCGTCATATCCCCACTATAAGTCAGTAAAGACTAATAATAAATAGACTTTATTTTTTTATATCATATTTTAATCAAAAAGATCAGGCCTTGTTTTCATGAAGGTTTAAATTTAAACCAAGACTTTAGGCTCAGGTGTTTCATGGTGTTGACGGAAAGGCTAAATGAAGGTTAAGCATCGTCATTAATCTTACATTGTGACTTATACGACGGCTTACGTGATCATTAGCTCTTTACAAAGGATGTATGGTCATCATTACGGACGCGGGCATTACAAGTATTCAATAATGATACTAATAATAATAATATGATATTCTTATATAGCGCATAATACAATAACTAATGGATGTTTCTATGCGCATAATATTGACATATTGAACTAATCGTCATCACTTCTAAATTACTGAAAAAAACTGATACTTTACATATAATTATATTGATAAAAAATTATTGATCAAATTCTAGAGGTCATTATAAAAGATTTTCTTTATTTTCATTTCATTTTCATTTATTTCATATTTTTTCAAGTAACATATCAATTATATCAACAGATACAATGAACAAAATAAAATACAACATATATAACATAATGTATAAGTGGCCAATGTAGATTAAGTGGCCAATGTTTTTAATGATGTCTGTGATGTCTGTGCGCCTATATATATAATTCATATTATCGCTTTTACTGCCAATAATACTAAATCTTTGAAAACATATAGGAAAAAAAATCAAAATGATAGAACATAATTTGATTCCTGATGCCCGAACACAGAGATGAATACCAAGTGGCGATCGTTTGACAAAAAAATAAAGATGCTGTAGTGTCCTCAGTGGAGTTCAGAGTTTGCGTTAATATCAAGAGCAATAGCGCCATCTCTCGGCAAATAAAATCTAGGTGAGTCTATGGATATATAAGAGAGATACGTACCGGTATTTATTAAGAAAAAGAGTGACGTTTATACATGTACATTCTTTACTTAACGAACATACAAACTTTTTTTTAACTAACTTAAGCGACATCGTCGTCATTTAATGATATAACTATATGATATATAGATTTAGCATTTTCGTCACACCTTGCTACACATTATAGTACTATAAATGAAAAATTGTCAATTATTTGAGATTTCCATTCCACACATTACAGTGGTGTTACTGTCAAGTGGATATCTCCTAATAGCAAGTATTCCGATGGTAGAAAGACATTCCTGTAAGAATGGATGATTACCTTATTGATCAGGGTAACTTTATTAAATTTGTGGTGATGTAAAAACTTTGCTTCGTCAACTTCTGCAAATACAACCACTAGAACTAAAAGTCGCACGCCTGTATCTAGTCGATAAAAAATTGCCCCACCGACCCGTACTTAAGATGATGTCAAATAAAGTCATATAATATCAACGATAGGTATTTAAACACAGTTGTTCAATTGTACATTGAAAGGGATCATCAATGGTCGAGATGAGTCTATTTAGAAGATCAGAAGTTGGTCCCAGTGGATTTTGGCAGAACTTTTTTAGTTGCTCAAGGTACTCCCAAAGTGTTGAAGATTTAAGTCTATTAAGTGTATTGTTTTACTTTAAAAAAAAAACATAAATAAATAAGAGCAGAAAACCTCGATTCATATTTTCACAAGATTAAGAAAAATATACGACCATGACTTATTTTTCATGATTTTGTCAAATCTCATTTTTAACACACGGGTCTATGGACAGTCAATTTCAGGGTGTACGCTCTAAAGCATCCCAAATTAGAAAAGGCCTAGCGCCAGCTATCGGTCATAAGAGGTAGTGAATCAATGACAATATTTTGGGATATACTTAAGCCCAAGTATAGTTTGTGGTAGATAAAATTGCATTTTAAAAAAACTTACTCAACTTGGTCCTAATTTTGTTCCAATGATATATCAATACATGGCAAGTAAAATAATCATGTACCATGCATGTCTTTTCATGATATGTTATAGTTAGCATAAACATGGGGAGATGTTCATCAAAATGAGGCCATACTTCCTTCACTCTCACCCCAGAACTCTGGGCATGCCACACCACTGCTGACTGGTATGGCGTTGGTGCATTCTGTGTGTATCAGTCTGTGTATCAGTAGTATATACTTTGCACACAAACCATTGCACGTTGCACTCTCCCCAGTGTCATCCTGTTAAGGCATGGCCCGTCAACTAATCGATTTACAGAGTTTTATTGCTAAATTCAGGTCTTAGAGTGGAATTTATAACAAATCATTTCGTACACAGAGGTTATTTGAGGTATTAATTCATATTATTCTGCTTTGGAAGTAAAACAAAAAATATGCTTTCCCAAAACTATACATGAGCTTTAACAGCTCACCCATTATTATGAGGCAACTAATTTCTCTTGTTGAATTTTGGATAAAAGCGTAGTCCATGCTTGCCATTTTTTAATCTGAACAGTTTGCTAATTATTTACGTCAATCAAGACATTTTTAATGTGACAAAAGTAAGCTTGCTTCTTAATGACGAACAGTTTAAAATAGCCGGGTACTTTAAAAATAAATTTAACGCAATATAATATTTTTCCCCAGGGAGCGAGAATGACCCCACTGTTTCTTTAACTCGAAAAGAGTGTTATTCCTCATTTAAGTAATTGTCAAATTTGAATTTTACTCTATTTTGTGTGTGTTTTACCTTTTTACATGAAGACAATACTGACAAGTGATCACTCGAATATTCCATCATTTACACAATGTGGATTGAATTAGAAACCGCTAAAGAACATTTCCCATCAAAGTTCAGCGATTTTATTTCATTATTTTTCCTCAAAATAATTATTCGTTTCGACAGTAAACTTAGCGTATACATTTCCTCCGTCAGCTACCATGTCGTCTAAAACATTTATGATTTGAAACTTAAATTTCTTGGTGACCAATAGTGTGGTTATACTCCACTGATGTTACACTTGCATGTATTACATGCTCGGGCTGTTCTAGAGCGCAGTGAGCGTCCACGCGTATCTAACCAGATTTTCTCTTATGCTACAGTTAAGGAGACACTTACGTTTATTTCATCTTCTATTCTGTCATTTCTTATGTTTTTCTTTGTTTTATCACTCTTTCCATTGCTCACTATGACGGGAAGGCATCCGTTGAGATCCGCAGAAAAAAAAAGAAGAATTTTTGGATGCAACGCGGGACGTATCTCAACGTAAGTGATTGTGTGACTGTAGCATTAAAGCTTATAGTTATAGTTTTTTTTAAGATGTAATAATATTAATAATATTGGTACATTTTGAAATGTTTAACTATAAAATAAGCAAAATGTCCGTTAAACGAAGTTTACACATCAATTCTTGGAAAATGTAAATTCTACCGAGACCTGGCGACCTTTACTGGCATTGATATTTTTTCCCTTGTTATAGGCCTGTTGGATGATCATTCTACACTAATCTATGTTTTAAAAAAAGGTCATTACGAACATGTTATCCTGAAATTCAAGTTCCCATCCCTTTCAGTTAAAGTGGTTTTATATTGAAAAGAAAAATATAATCAATTTGCCCGGAACCCGGCTGTTTTTTAATAGTGACATTATGCACATTTGCAATGACGTTTAGATCTCATCTTTCAATTGATATGGGTGTTTTAGTATAGCCCGCCATACTATTTCAAAGGAATCTCAAACATTTATTATTAATTTATTCATTATTATATTTTTCTTCGTTAGATTTACCAATGGGCATACTATACACGAGCTTTAAAAATTAATCATTCATCACCTTTTGATCGCTTCCTGATCTTTCACGCACCATTTATTTGCCCTACATTCGGACACGGATAGGTTGATTAAAGCGACATTACAGAACTGGCAGCGAAAGTAAGAAAGAAAACAGGTTTTGCATTTTTTCCTTACACGTTTCTCCAATGACGGTAAAATATACCAGTGAAATGTTACGTTTATATGTGACGTACAAAAGATACGCTGAAATTGCAAGGACGGTCTAAATGACGCCACAACATGATTGAGTGGATTTTTCTTGCAGCGCCTCAAAAAGAAGCCCACAATAGTACTTTACATAATTATGTTTGTTTGTAATGCATGGTCGTCACATGGAATTCTGCAATGGGCCATGAGACATATTCTTTGGCTGCTAATAAGTTGGTCTTAAAATGTTTATCTATAATGCTGCAGTCACACAGACACTTACGTTACGTCCGGTTGCGTCCAAAAATTATTTTCTATTTTGTGGATTCCTTCCCGTCATAGTCAGCAGTGGAAATAGTGATAATATCGTTCATCCAATAAAACAAAGAAAAGCATACGAAATGACAGAATAGAAGATGAAATGAGGATAAAACCACAGAAACGTAACAGCGGTATTAGTGAAGAATCATTTTAAACGGGGGTTTCGTTAGTATACTTTCATTCCATTGGGAATTTAATGCATTTTTCCTCCTGAAACTAGAATTGGCCTTTAACAAAGCCATACTATTGGTCACTATATTCATGGAGGTGTTTTGATATAAGAGAAAACAGTCATCTAAAAGTGCAACGAAAACAGTTTCCCCCCAATTATTTTGTTAAATGTCTATCTGTCTGCGGATTCGAATGACGATTTGAAACTCTGCGTGATTATGACTGCCTCTCTCTCTCTCTGACACAAACACACACACACACACACACACACTTTCTCTCTTACGCACACACACACACGTACACACATACTCACTCACTCACTCACCCATTCATTCACTCGCCTGTTCACTCACTCCTCTTTCTATCAGATCTATACATCTCTTTATCTATTTCTCTAATTGATGTTTGACTCCTGACTCCTGTCTCCTGTATTTCAGATTCAGATTCAGATTACAATTTTATTCATTTCCAACAGAAACGACATTATACAATTTTTTTTATTATTTTATTTTGCAATGTCATAGCAAAAAAAGAAGAAGAAATATGAATAATTACTCTTTTACTAAGTAGAAATGAAAAGATCGTTTCACACAAAAAAGAAATGACCTAATTCTGGGGAAATGGATAGAAACCGCTAAAAGAGATGTGCCTACGAAGACAAGAAACATGAGACAAATACATAAAAGAATACACTAGAATAAAGGGAACAAACTATGAAAGCAAACGCAAACAGGGCAGAGAAAAGAGAAAAACGAGCAAAACGTGCAGGACATCAAGACTGAAGAAGGTTATCATGGTTATAGAGAATGAGTTCTTTAACGAGGTAGAAGGAAAAATCAAAGGACTAAACATTATTTAGGGTGATGAAAACCCGAGCGATGATTTGAGATGGGTTATCTATAAATGCTAATGCTATTGTAAGATTTAAGAAAAGAATTTAGGGATGGCTTATCTCTTATGTCATCTGTTGAAGATGATAATATCTTCCTTTCCTGTTCTTAATTAATTTGTCCTTATCCCACTTGCTCTCCGTCATACAGAGAGGAATAGAATATGCGAGACGACTCGCTCTTATGCTACAGTCACAAGACACTTACGTTGAGTTACGTCCGGTTGGCTCCAAAAATCATTTTCTTTTCTGCGGATCCCACGGATGCCTACCCGTCATAGTCAGCAGTGGAATTTCTGATAATTTCGTTCATCCAATAAAACAAAGAAATACATAAGAAATGAAAGAATAGAAGATGAAATAAGATTAAAACAACACAAACGTATCTATAGTTAAGTGTCTGTGTGACTGCAGCATTAACCCTAAAAGACTGGGGGGGGGGCTCATTCAGCCCCCCCCCCCTCGACATTTTTCGTGATAACTTCGCAACGCGAAAAAAATTCGGCAGAGACTTCATGACTATTTTCTTTCAAGTCTCGCGCAACTTTTGAGACCAAATTTGCGATGCCCGGGTACGCGGTTCCGAAATTACGTAACATTTTGTAACCGTGCGTCAGACCCAAAGTAGCTGAAATACATGATTTTGTGTACAAATCCAATACAAATTGTGTTTTCAGCCAAAATTCATAAATGTATCATTATTTTCTCTTTAACTGATTAAAATCAATTAATTTAAGGTTGTTTATGATTAAAATAGTGTCACCAATGATTTCCATCGAAAAACCATAAAAAACCAAAAAGTCGAAAAACAGAGAAATACATAAGAAATTTTAAAAACAATAGAATACATAAGAAAAAAAATCTTGATACAGATTTTTTTTTTTTTAACCCATTTCACTAGAAGCCTACAAAGAGCCTGTAAACCAAAAATTAGCACTTTTAGAGCTTATTTAATTAATTAGAGCAAATCTTAGAATTTATGCATAAATTAGCATAATTAATTAGTGAAGAAATTTTTCGGAAAATATGACTCTTCGGTTTTGAAGAGGATGCCGTGGGTAACGCGCGTGCCAATTTTCGGCGCGATCGCGTTACCCACGGCCGAGATCTTAGGGGGGGGGGCTGAATGAGCCCCCCCCCCCCCCCCCCCCCAGTCTTTATGTGTGTCAAAATAGCCCTTTTTAGGGTTAAGAGCAAAAATGCACTCTCTCTATGATCGTCTACAAAGAAGATGACACAGAGTAATTAAATAAAACTCAATGCCGAATTGCCATGGCAACGCAATCTATTTTCTAAAATTGAATTTGTTTGTCTGAGTATATTACAAACCTTTTTGTAATTATGGTGACCTTTTTATTTTGCGTAATGCGCTGAAGAAAAAGGGGGCTGAAATTATGTCAAAACAAGCGTTCGCATTTAAATTTCTACGAGTAGAGTGTTTGTATTGATTGCTATTATCTTAATTTTATGCCATTTTACCTTAAATCGCGTCCATATTTTATCGATTTTTCTCGTCGAATAAGCTCCTCTCCATCCACTTTCAGTGTTAATGATGTAAGCCTATACACATGCAAATTTTTGTGCCTTGCATGTTTCAATATTCTATTATTGAATATTATCTTTTTTTGATAATGATTTAACATGTGTCACCAGCAGTTGTACGTCTGAAGTAACTAATTATAGTATAATCTATTTTTCATTTTGCTCATCAATGTATACAATAACTTACTTATTCAATTTGTCTTCTTTCTTATTTCTTTTCGTTATTTTCTGTCTTTTGTTTTATTCTTTCCTTTTTTAAACTTCCAATTCTAGTAAAACGAATGTAAAATGCGTAAAGTTCTCCAGTAATTTTGTAAATAGTTTGTAAATAAACAAAACAAAATTTTATATGCAGAGTTAAAAAAGCAAAAACAAAACCAAACAAATATATATCTTGCCATACATGTGGAACTAGGCTCGACTATCACTTGTGCTAACTTCTAGTTCCATGCACTTTTGAAATGACTGACCTTTGAACTTCGGTTACCTTTTTTTTAGGAACACATTGTATAGTCCTCTTCTTTAGTCTTCCAGCCTGTTGCCACAAGTCCCTAATTTGTATGCTTTACTTCAATCGGTCATTCTCATCCCCTCTCATTCTTTGATCGCATTCATTTCTGTCATCGTGGAGGTATAATTATTCACATTTAATAACACCACTCCACTCCTCTCGTTCTCCATAACGCCCCGCTTGATGGGAATTAACATATTGTCAGGCTATATTTCCTTCAGTACACGAATGTATTGAAATAATGATTGGCCTGACTTATACTACCGATACAGTATAATTGTTTTAACATTTTATTTTTTAAAACTATAACCTATAGGCCTACCTTTAATAAAAAGCAAAGTCATGCACAATAATCATATCCCTATTATTTTTGTTTTTCAAATCCTTTATCACCGGCATAAAAGTGAAAATTGTTACGATTTTAGATTTTATAATAACTCATTGTGCAAAAATTATTATATACACAAAAAAGGGACTTTGGCAAGCAAACGGTTACATAAATTATTATAACTGTATTACAAAAAGGGTTTGTTTTGTTCATTCCTATCTTATACCCCTTCAAGTTTCCCTGATTCAAATGCAAAATCTCTAATGGTTAATAATGGTTGCTATCTGATTTACTGTATTAGACCCATGATATACCCTACGTCATCTCTCTTTATCTCATTAACATTTAAAGATGTCCACGGGATTAATTTAATAAGCAGTCGTAAGAAAGTAATTTTCACTTTTAAAAGTGACTCTCTCAACTTTTACATGTACTAACGTTATGTCACCACATATTCAGCTAAATGGGTTTCTCAATTAACATTTACACTATACGGTACATGTTTATGTTTTACGGTTTTGTTTTGTTTTGTGTTGGCTTTTAAGTGGAAATTATTGATTTACCGTAAATCCCCTTGTCAACTTTGATATAGAGTGATAACTGCAATTCCCGAACATCCCCCTCACAGTCCATCATTTAGTTTAAGTAACATAAACACAACACAAAAAGAAAGTTCCCCCTATTTCAGATGTCAATAATTTTTGAACCAGGAGGATTTGAAAAAAAATCTAATTATATGTCCATGTAGGGAATTTAATTAACTACAATAGGAACGAATTTTAAGAAAAAATCATTAAGTCATGCTTCAGTGAGCAATGGTTGAATGTAAAATGTCATTTTTTGAAGTTCGCAAGCCTAAAATTGCAACTTTGATTTAATGACAACGGACCCATTTTCAGATTTTAAACATTTTACACGTCAGAATGTATGCAAAACGTGCTTCCCAATATACGGAAAAGAAATTTGCGTCAAATTTCACGGTTGAGTGAGCATGCAGCAAATTGCCCAAACTGCCATTTTTACTTCTTTGCCATGGTATAATCGATCAAATATGATGGAATTCCTGTTGTGGAAGTGTATGCAACCAATATCCATTCATTCACGGTTGAATGACCCATCAATCAACCAAAAATAAATAGGTCATTTTAGAATTACGAAAATGCATTGCAGTAATTTTATGCACTAGAAAGCATCTCAATAACATTTTTTGGCTTGTATTTGTATTCTTAGGGCACGAGTCAATGATTATATGGCATGTATTTACAAATTCATGCTTCAGTGAGCACGTGAGACTGGAAAAGCCCTTTTCTCACGTACGGACTAAAATTCAAATTCTTACTTTGATTAAATATAACAAGTCTTTTCGGGGAGTACCTTTGATTTTATTTTCAGAAAAATCTCGATGTTTCACGCCTCAGTGGACACAAGATACAAGAAAATCATGAAAATGAGAAGAAAGTTTGGGGCTTCATCATGGTTCAGTGACTTTTCGAATACGTAATCTGAATCCAGATCATGTTAGTTAAAGACCAGTTAAAGCTATGTGCAAAGTTTCAAAAAATAATTCACAGTCAAATGGACAAAAACTGACAATTAGAATATGCCAAATTTCACTTTTGTTAATTTTTTGTTATAAACCTCTGTACATAAAGTCAATGGAGGAGGAAATCAATACCTGACAAATGTGAAATTCGGCCAATTTCATTGATGATTATTGTTAATTCTACTGTGAGTTATGTCACGAAACTTGGCACACAGCTTTAACTGAACTCTAGCTAACATGATCTTGATTCAAATTACGTATTCGAAAAGTCACTTAACCATGACGAAGCCCCAAACTTTCTTCTCATTTTCATGATTTTCTTGTATCTTGTGCCCACTGAGGCCTGAAACATTGGGATTTTTGTGAAAATAAAATCAAAAGTACTCCCCGAAAAGAATTGTTATATTGAATCAAAGTAAGAATTTGAATTTTAGTCCAAATGTGAGAAAAGGGCTTTTCCAGTCTCACGTGCTCACTGAAGCATGAATTCGTAAATAAATGCCATAGGATCATTGACATGTGACCAAAGAATATAAATACAAGCCAAAAAATGTTATTGAGATGCATAAAATTACTGCAAATCCATTTTCGTAATTCTAAAATGGCCTATTTTTTGGTTGTTTAATGGGTTCATTCAACCGTGAATAAATGGATATTGGTTGTATACACTTCCAAAACAGGAACTCCCTCATATTTGATCAATTACACCATGGCAAAGAAGTAAAACTCGCAGTTTGGGCAATTTTTGCTGCATGCTTACTCAACCGTGAAATTTGACGCAAATTTCGTTTCCGAATATTGGAAAGCACGTTTTGCATACATTCTGACGTGTAAAATGTTTAAAATCTGAAAATGGGTCCGTTATTATTGAATCAAAGTTGCCATTTTAGGCTTGCGAACTTCAAAAAATGACATTTTTGCATTCAACCATTACTCACATGGACATATAATTCGATTTTTTTAATTCCTCCTGGTTAAAAAATTATTGATATCTGAAATAGGGGGAACTTTCTTTTTGTGTTGTGTTTATAATGGTGATTAATTTGACAAATATAATCGATTTGTAACCAACATACTTTCAGAAAAAGAGAATGATATTCCAAATCGTTGGTTAAAAACTTCAGGCTGAATAGTATTCTGAAGCATATATTACATTGTATGTATTTAAAAAAAAAACACGGATATCAAACTCTCAATATTCTGTTTACAAAAACTAAAACCCCCTTTTAATACATGAAAATAAACAAAAATTATATAGATTTGATAACATTATACATGCAAAATTTAGGCGATCCACAAATTATCCCTGGCTTGATCATGGATAATGACTGTTATTATCCGTGATATATAGACTCATTATCACTGGCAAAACCCTAACCCTAACCCTAACCCTAACCATCTACAGGATCAGCAAAATATGTTGTGGCATCCATGATTCAATCAGGGAAAATATGGTCTTTGTACTGATCATCACCATGGATAATAAAAGCTATTATCCTTGGTGTTACCAGTGGATGTTTTGTGGATCAGGTGAAGAACACAATGAAAACTTTACATTATATTTAGTTTGTATACATATATTTATTTATATTGATTTAAAGAGACGATTTCGTGTCTCCTTAATGTTTCCACCTGTATATTTTTAAAGTTTATTTTTAGATGTGCACAATTAAACTTATTTTTGCGACACATGATTTTTTCCCCTATAATTATCATTTTGACTACGTACAGAAACATGATGTCAATATCCATATCCCTTAACTGCCTAAAATTTATATAAACTGTAATGGGAGAAGATATATTGGTTGATATTAGAAAGAAAAAATTCAGAATGCTAATCAGATGTCAATAGATAAAAGTAGCAACGACATCTTCCGGATTAACAACATGACCAGCATTTTGGTTTTAACCAAGTAATTCAAAGTTCGGGTGATAAAGTATGATTTATTGCAGTTGTCCCTTGGTAGATCGTGTACGCCGAGACAGAAATGTGAATTTTAATGTGACTTTTTCACCCAGACCCGACTGGACATGTCTTCGGGCATCGTATTTTCTGCATATCCCGTGTTAAATTTCCAGCTTTATATTTGAAACCAGCGTATATGAAGGCCCTAGGGTGGGAGGGGTCTGACTTCCCTTGCATACATAACGACATTCAATGTCCACATAGGGTACATGCAGGTAATATGGGCCACCTGAAGCAAATCATGTCGTGACCGTCGACCGGTGACCGGTGGCCGGTGTGAGCGCCATAATGTTGTTCATATATGAACTGTATACGAAAGTATTTCATCGTGAGAGCATCTGATGCCGAAATTTTTCTGAGAAAATTGCTGAAAACCAACAAGGTAGGTAAAACTTACGGCATTTTTTTACCCTGATGTAAAATTTGATATTTCACAGAATGTGATGGTGAAAGAGTGTTTGAGGGGGTAACCTCAATTGTTTGTATATTTAGTAAGCTTATGGTTTCATTTTGATCATACAAGCGTGTACAGGTCAATTTGTTATAGTGAAGGGGTGCAATGTGGCATTGAATGCTTACCTGACATAGCAACATTAGTGCAGGTAATATGGGCCGTCCGAAATGGTGGAAATGATTCTGGTACGTAGTATTGGGATGGGGTGTGAATCTCTTTGCTACGATTTTTGGGGTATATTCCCAGTATATAATTAATAAAAATAACTTATTGTAGGCCTATATTGATTTGTATATTAAATGAAAATAATATTTTAATAATATTTAAAAATAAATAATATACAAAATACAAAACAATGATATATATATATGGTCAAAGTATTACTGAAGGGTCTTATAATGTAAAATGATATCTTAAAGTTAATTAATTTATTTCATATGGATTAATTATCTTAATTTACGTATGAAACGATACTTTTTGCTCTAATGCCCTAAATAAAGCTCCTTGAATGCCAATTTTTAGTGTAAATATGTTTTATAGCAGTCCTAACAATTATAATTGAAAAAAATTCCAGTATAAAAATCAACCTCTCATGTGGCGCCTGTAAAAAGGACGACTGGGATTAAATTCAATGACTGGGTAGGGCAATAGGCATGATAGGGGAGACCGGGGATGGAAGTTACACGGGTCAGTTGTTACAGTTCTCAGTGTGCTAGGTTGGAACAAGAGAGTTCGTGCTAACTGGCATCTATATACAGCCTACCCATAGCTGTGATGAACTGCCGGTCGTGAGGTTTCTCCGTTGTTTTATTAAAAAGTAAATCAACAAAAAACATTTATACAGTTCCAAGTGAATTTTTGACAAAAATTTAAATTTGTAATAGTTCTTACAACTGAAGGCACTTGATGATAGTCTGGTATTGTGAATATAGTACATGTATGTCACTAATATACCCCTGAGCCATGCCCTGTAATTCTGCCTAGGGGCTTTGCTACAATTGATTTTATGTGTAAAATCACCTATGGGGTAGGTTGTTACAACAACCTACCCCATGTCGATGTAACAACCTACCCCAATTACATTACACATGTAAAGTAATTTTTTTCAATTTTCAGGTGTTAATATTTTGATATTTCTATTATTACTTTAGTGTATTCTAGAGCTCTACTTGATCTACTGTTAACGATACCAAGAAACTGGAAAGTTGGAACAAAAGTATGGTATAAGAGATTTACACATTGTAACAAATTACCCCGCATGTTTACATAGTAACAATTTACCCCGTATGGTGTAACAACTTACCCCGTATACGGGGTAGGTTGTTAAAAAAAAAATGTCTTCATTAATTAAGCTGTAGTTAATTAGTGTTTACATGTTTTCAAGTTCTATGTGCCTCAGGTTCTAGCCAACATAATAGGCTAACTACAGACCCAAAATGGAGTGTGTGAGTACTTTCATTAGAATTATCTGGCCCAAAATGTGAATTTTGTAACGTCCATCCCCGGTCTCCCCTAATAATTATAAAGCGCTCTAAGTGGTTAACTGCTGGATAAAGCGCTATAGAAAAAAAACATTATAAGCAAGTTCGTACCTAGGAATGGATTCCATTTTAATAGTACTATAAACAACGAAAGGACATTGCTGTCGAAATCTTTAATTAAACATTTTTCCATCTAAGATTTGGAAAAATACCAGAGATTCGTATTTAATTATCGTTTTGCTTGAAGCATCATATAGCTATTCTTAAGCATTCAATTTTCATATTCATGAGCGGGCTTAGCAAAGGATACGTACTTTGATTGAAGCTTGGGTGGTACCAAATAAAATTGAGGGATGGATAGCTTCATTCATTACAAATTAATTGAATCACACACATAACAAATCGGTTTTATTTTATGACGAGCTATGTGGCTTACTAGGACCTTTCAATTTGTAGAATGCTCTTCATAATGACTTGAGAAACTCTCCCTAGCTCGACGTTTTTTAAAGGAAAATAAATCCTTCTTATTTTAAATCCCATACTCACTCACTCACTCCTATGACTCATAATCGTGCCTAATAATCGTTCCTCAAATCACCCGACTTTCCAATTTGTGTGCATTCCCCTGTTTTACCCTACATTCCTAGCTTTTTCCCTCCAATCCACATGCAGCTATATATTTTTTTATAGCTACGATCCTTTTCTGTTTTTCTTCTCTTTTCCCCTTTCATTTATTTCATTTTTAGGAGAAAAAATAGAAAATAGAAATTTTCATGCTTACATTGCAGGCCTACTACAATGTTTGTATTTTCTTGATTAGTATTATGTTGGAAATGAAATAAATTCATTCAATTCCAACTCCTACAAATTCATATCCTCGTACTGTGTTTCCGCTTACAATGATCACTTCAGTGTAATTACGTTTTGGAATCTCCATTTATGCGGCGGTCACAACTCGTCGCGGGGCACGTGCCATCAAGTAGGCCTGCGTATTGCGATTGACAATGGCATGTACAGGTCGTTATTTCTGCGATTCCTGGGTTTCTGTATTAAGGGTATTGGAAAAAAAACGTCCTGCACGTCGTACATGCAACGTGCCTCCGAGGTACCTGCGCTGCACGATTTTTCTACGAAATCCAGCGTAGGGAGTTGCACGTCGGGAAGGGTAGCGGCGAGTTGTTTGTCGATTTTTTTCCAGAGCACGTTTTACCTAATTTCCCCTTATATGAATCATCACAATTATATCTCCATATATCCACAAAGTGCTCTGAAGAATCCCGAAAGCTAATTGCGCCTGAATTATGCTTTGTCAACATTTTGATGGACAGATTATCCTAAAAGTCGATTCCATTCTCAGTGCTGTGCCCTGTAACATAGAATAGATACGATCAATCTTACCATTGGAGTTGTAACTCATAGTACATAGTTTACCGTAGACTTACGATTGAAATAACTCCTAAGATCGGTCATATCTTTTATGTTACATAGCACGGGAGTAAAATTTTTTTTCCAAAGAGGAAGAAGAATCTTAATCCTTTCAGCCGCTCGGTGGAGGTCAAAGAAATATAAATCGCATTGCTAATTCATAATCCATTCAATAAAGCTTACATTAGAGGTGGTAAATATCACTTTGGCGTATTCCAGACAAATTATTGGATATCTATCATGGAATGTAAAACAACGATTTGCATCATTCCTGGATGAAAATTATAGAATATACATCATTTTTTTAAATGGAAGGACGTTTCACTTATGATAGTCCTGCATCAATAATGGTGGTTGACTGCGTAGGTTATAATAACATCTATTTTTTTTTTAAATACATTAAATTTTATGTAAAGTCAGGGGTATTTATGTATGTCAAGGAGGAGGGGGAAGAAGGAAAGGAAGAAAATACTAAGACTTTAATAAAAATCAAGGCAACTTACAGACGCATATCTCAACATGAAAGGTCAGATAAAAGTAGGTCTTGTTTGGATGATTTATTATTATTATTATTTTTTTTTTTTTTTTTAATGTCTGTTTTTGTTATTTGCGACCTATTATTTTTTTGTATCGTCTCGGTAGGGAATGGTGCTTTCCACTATCAGTATAGAGGGTATGAACCATAGGCAAAAACACATGTGCCCCCCCCAAATAATTAAAAGACTCATATTATAGAAAAAAGATATAGTAAATTACCAGTGGGGGTTATTATCATTATTTTTAAATAACGAGATTTAAGTCCATTGGCACTTATTTTCATGAAAATTGGGATTATTTTTTTAAATTAAATTTTCTATGTTTAAGCTTTAACGAAATGTGATGCCATATGTAAAACAGGAAAAAAAATATTTTGCTTTTTAAAGATACTATCGTCTTTCAAGATGATGTAAACCTATTGATAATATCAAACTTTTTTATTGTAACTATATACTTTTTAGACGAGGCGTTTTTTGTGTAAAATCCTAAAGCACACACAGACATTAAGAGCTAAAAACAAAAGTTATGATTATGAAATATCCATCGGTTTCGAATTTCATATTTCAATTTCCAGCGTGAGTTTAAAAGCTCCTCAAAATGAGGTTCATGTACCATTATGCCTAGGGGTGTACTACTTAACAGGGGTAAGAGAAGCCTCGAACAGGATATGATCGCATGCCTAAACGGGGTATGTCGGCATAGTATAGTCGGGATGGAATGGTACGGAAATATGGCGGATAAATGACTTTAATCTTTACTAAACATCCGATCAAATTGATTTTTAACTTGAAAGGGAGAATGACTGTGGGTTTGCCGAGGTTCCCCTGTCCTAGGCAACCCCGATCGATCCCGCAAGGGGGTATCGTTATGAAACGTGTGCTGGCCGCTTTCCGGCAATTATTGGATTTCGGCCCACCTGAATTCCATCTCACAGTGTTTTCGGCCTCGGATTGGGTTACATTCGGCATCGAAAAATCAAATTATATTGCCCAAAAAGCTTACATTTCATCTTTAATTGATACCCCTCGCACACTCCTTCAGGTCCTGAAAATAGAAGACTGTGGTGTAGATTACCACTTTATAAATTTTCATCGTCCTTCTACAGGAAAGATCTCGACTTAAACGGTTTCCATTGCCCCGAAGGATAAGAGTCGTCATGTTTCAGAACCAACTCGAAATGAAAATGTGATCTTCGTAAGATATAGACATAACTTATACGTACAGCAATTATTTTAAACTGATTTTTAAGTGACAGAAGATTTGGTCTATGACAAATGTACATTAAAATTGTTCATAAAGTTTAAATTGGAAACATTAACAATTCATAATTATATTCATGAATATCCTGAATCATGGTGAACTTTAAAACTTCATCTCATCTAAAAAAATATTGTGACTTGTTATAAGAGTGCTTTTCTTTTGGCATTGTACCAAAATGAAACATCTATAAATATTTATATTTCTCTAGCATCTATGTTTATAAAGCCATATTTTAGTCAGTGTTAAAGCAAATGTCTTATCTCATCCTCCATTCAGTCCATGTACATAATAAAGATCTCAAAATCATTGATTTAGGTCCATAATATGAGGAACAAAATGTGAGGAAAATCACCGTTATTTCAAAAGGCTTATTCTTCGTATAACCGTAGCCACTCATAGTCACCAATATTTAGACAGTAATTTTACGCCACCGTGTCTTTCATAAAGTTCATCATGATAGACGCACAGGAAGCTGGCATCTCTACAAATTTACGGTGGTCTACAAAAGCGATAGAGTTTACAGCTTGCGACGATATATTTACCATCGTGCAAATACTATTAAGAACACCTAGGGTTCTCTGATGATGACCGTAAGCCCCCCGCCCCCCCCCCCCCCCCCGCGCCGCCCCGCCCCCCCCCCCCCCCCCCCCCCCCCCCCCCCCCCCCCCCCCCGTCCCCTGGTTTATCGACTGGGAGCCGTGATTCGCTTACTACTTCAACTCTATATGATCTAGAGTTGAGGTTTTAAAGACCGCCAGCCGTCCGAACTGAACAGAAGACCTATTAAGTATATCAATGGAAGATTTGGTAAAAGATATAGATTAATAAAGAATAGGAATTGATCAAGGTTATTTATTTTTTTAATAATACAGTTTTGTGATCAGTTCTTATTTATGATTTGACCGTAACTTCAAGCTCTGCTTCATGATTATTTAAACATGACGGTCTCTTTTCTAATGTACAACACATAATCGATAAAAATTGAATAATACGATAATGATCTGTATTTGAAAAATAAACATGACTAATCAAAATAATCATAATATTTTGTCTCTGTCTAATAGGTTATCAGCCCTCTAAACATTTAAGACTTCAATTAAGAAATGGTGTAAAGCTTGGCAAAAATTAGTTGACGGATGAAAACTTTTTTGAAAAAGTTAGTCGACCTGAACAAGTGATCGATTTGATATGACTCACAGCTACTTGACGTTATGTTTGACCCTAAGATAATGATTAATTTTTTATCTAATTCCTTTTATAAAAGTCCATCTTTTTCATTCAGATGTATGTAGGTTGATATTTGATAAACTTTTCCCGTCGGACATGGTCTTTATAAACTAAATCATAATCGACGCCGATCACCGATTAATGTTTGCTGGAAAATCTGCACCGTGACAAAGCGTTGTGGAGATCGGATCTGCGATATTTGAGGAGAAAACTTGCGAGTTAGAGAACATTCCGTGACATTTTATCTCCAACAGTTCATATTTCACTAATATATACTGCCGTTGTTCATGTAGGAAGCAGATTCAGATCACGAATTATCATCACGTTTTACAGTATATTATAAGGTTTAATGTTTATAAGTAGGATATCCACACGTTTGCCAATAATATCTTTAGCAATGTAAAAGTGAAAGTGGCTTATTTCAAATAGTCATTACTGCTGGCCTGGTG
>CALNVZ010002100.1:15265859-15289526 GCA_940671915.1 Paracentrotus lividus
CCGAGAGAAGAATATGTTTGGCTGGAAAATCTGCACCGTGACAAAAGCGTTGTGGAGATCGATTTGCGATAATTTGAGGAGACTTGTCGAGTTTAGAGAAATTCGTGACATTTATCTCCAACAGTTCATCTTCATCCCTAATATAATACTGCCGTTGTCGATGTAGGAAGCAGATTCAGATCACGAATTATCATCACGTTTTACATAAATATTAAGGTTTAAGTTTATAATAGGATATCCACACGTTTGCCAATAATATCTTTAGCAATGTAAAAGTGAAAGTGGGTTATTTCAAATAGTCATTACTGAGGCCTACTTGAATTAAAACATTGAATATTCCATCCAAATTATATTGTTGAATTAATTTATGGAATTTTATTATTTTTTATTTTTTAAAACATACATTAATATAACTGCATGTAAGCGTATCACAAGCGACTACAATTGGGTGTATAGGGCATATTTTAAAATTTCTTTATAATAATTATTTATATTATAGTTGGCATTTCTAATAAAAGAAGTTCTTGAACAAAAGTGGCCTTTATTATAGGAACAACGTCTATAATTATTAATAGTTTGAAGAATATTCCTAATATAAATGATCGTGAGGCGTTAACCGATATCGTGTACAACCTTACATGTAAAGATGGCGAAAAGAGAAAAATTGCATTTAGAATATTGTTACATAGAGATAAAATAGAAACTTAGGAGGATCTAGTGTGTACGAAATATTGTGAAGCATTAACGAGAAAAATGTGTTTCAGATATCTGAGCATAAACAATATAAATATAGATAGTAGAGGACCACCGTGTGACCCCGTGGATGTTTTTTTGGGAACAAAGGTTTGAAAGTGGTTTTTGAGTTGCTTAGAGGTCACTAATCAAAATTAGCTTGGCTAGTCCCCTGCTAACCCCGGCAACTCGTAGGGGTCAAAATAAGGTCAAATTGGGGCCAATAGGGGGTCAAATTTTTAAAATGCTCAATAATATCAAAAGACATAGCAAATTGTCCATCTCATTCTACCTGAACAAAAAAGTGTACAAGGATCATAACCCATGACCTCCAGTAAGAAGTTATGGCAGGAAAAGTCAAAAGGTCAACAAACTTTCACATGAAGGCATATATGGCCTATACAAGCTAAAATTGTTAGGGACGACAAATTTTTGTGTTTGTTGAGTCTATTAATATTTATTATCGCTAGATATTAATTGAGACTATTTCTACATATGAAAATCATGATCAGTACAAATAAGGGGTCAACCTAAGGTCATTTGGGGTCAAATGAGTTAATTTAGGATAGAAATAACGGTAAAGGAGTTAAAAACAGCTCCATTTGTGTGGTATTGTCCAAGTTTTGGTATAAACAGATGATTAAAACTGATCAGATTTGTATTCTAAATCTCCAGGAAACCACATTTAATAAATGTAAGGGGTCATGATATGGTCAAAGGGTCAATAGATCATTTAGGGTCAAAATGTTACATTGACCTAGAGGTTTTGTGCTGCCTTAGGTGCACTAGAACCCCTTGAGCCATGAACTTCAAATTCAAAAGTAGTATGTACCATCGTAAGAAGACAATCTAATTTGATCTTATAGAATGAAGGTGAAAGGTCAAGGGTCACATGGTCAACTTATGAAATTTCAGGTATTTACTTCGTTATTGCATTATTTTAAGAAAAAGCTTGATCTTGATGATAATATATTCATTAGATGCCAATCTCATACAATGTTTAAGTGTACAGGATCATATATAGCTGACCTCCCAGTAAAAAGTTACGATGGGAAAAATCAAAAGGTCAACGAACTTTCACATGAAGCCATAATAGGCTTACACTATATCTATGATTAAGAAAATTAATTGAGACTAACTATTCCTACATAAGAAAATCATATTCAGTAGATATAAGGGCTCAAACTAAGGTCATTTGGGGTCAAATTTGTGACCGAAATAGGGTAAAGGGGTTAAGCAGCTCCATTTTTGTCCTACTGTTAAGTTGTGTGTAAACTGATGATTACAACTTACAGATTTGTATTTCTTTTCCAAAACCACATTCAATAAATGTAAGGGGTCATGGTACTGTCATCATTTAGGGTCAAAATGTTACAGTGACCTAAACTGATGTGCACTCAGCTCATATTGATTGTAGAAGTATTTGGGAGGTGAACTTCAATTTGATTATATATTTTACATGTATATCAAAGGTCACATACATGTAGTCAAGTTATGACATTCCAAGAACCAATTTGACCTTCAACCTTAATGGTATCACGATTATAGGCAGATGGTCTGATGAGATTTTGTAAAGGCTATGTAAAAAGTATATACCTGACTATTCTGGCAGCTTTTAACGATCAGTGATGTTATCATTTATTATAACATACAAAAATTGGTTAAAAAACGAGACAGACCTGCACAAATTAAAGTTGAGGTCCAGTAAAAGTCTAAAACATAGATTAAAGATCGATGAATACCTCAACAAAGCGCACTTCTTCTGCATTGTTCAGACGTTTATAAAAGTTTTTAAAAAAAAGTAATTTCAGACATAAACCTCTGTAAACCTTGACATTTCACCAATACACAGTCTCGTATAATGAGATTTTTTTCGTGGGGACATCATCATAGTTTCACATCTCAAATAGTTTTTGATATACTTCAATAATGGGGCAGATACAAGTATTTCCTTCTAGGTTTACCTCTGTGACCCTTGACATTTGACCTAAATTTTCAAACATTGTAAGAAGTTAATATACATAAATATAACAAAGTTTTTTCTAAAACTATTGTAATAATAAGGTCAATACCTGGAATTTCTTTAGTTGACCATGTGACCCTTGACCTTTCACCTACATTCGATATGATCAAATTGGATTGTCTTCTTATGATGGTACATAAAGTACTTTTAAATTTGAAGTTCATGGCTCCAGAAGTTCTAATGTACCGGTACATATTGCAGCACAATATCTCTAGGTCTATGAACATTTTGACCCAAAATGATTGATTGACCCTTTGACCATATCATGACCCTAAATATTGAATGTGGTTTCTGGAATAAAAATACAAAATCTATTAGTTTTAATCATGAATTCTACTAGGACCTAGTAGAATCCATGGTTTTAATCATCTATTTATATATAACTTGACAATACCACATAAAAATAGAGCTGTTTTAACTCCTTTACCGTATTTCGATCCTAGATTAAATCATTTGACCCCAAATGACCTTAGTTTGACCCTTATATGTACTGATCATGATTTTCTTATGTAGAAATTGTCTCAATTAATTTTCTTAGCGATAATAAATATTAATAGACACAACAAACATGAAAATTTGTCGTCCCTAACAATTTTAGCTTGTATAGGCCTTATATGCCTTCATGTGAAAGTACATTGACCTTTTGACTTTTCCCGCCATAACTTTTTACTGGGAGGTCATGGATATGTGATTCTGTACACTTTTTTGTTCAGTAGAATGAGACGGACAATTTGCTATGTCTTTTGATATTATTTGAGCATTTAAAAATTTGAACCCCTATTGGCCCCAATTTGACCTTATTTTGACCCCTACGAGAGTTGCCGGGGTTAGCAGGGGACTAGCCAAGCTAATTTTGATTAGTGACCTCTAAGCAACTCAAAACTTTTCAAACCTTTGTTCCCAAAAAAACTTGCAATACCACAACAAATGGAGCTTTTTAACTCCTTTACCGTATTTCTATCCTAATTAACTCATTTGACCCCAAATGACCTTAGGTTGACCCTTATTGTACTGATCATGATTTTCATATTGTAAATAGTCTCAATTATATTCTAAGCGATAATAAATATTAATAGACTCAACAAACACAAAAATTTGTCGTCCCTAACAATTTTAGCTTGATAGGCCATATATGCCTCATGTGAAAGTTTGTTGACCTTTTGACTTTTCCTGCCATAACTTCTTACTGGAGGTCATGGATATGTGATTCTGTACACTTTTTTGTTCAGTAGAATGAGACGGACAATTTGCTATGTCTTTTGATATATATTGAGCATTTTAAAAATTTGACCCCCTATTGGCCCCAATTTGACCTTATTTTGACCCCTACGAGAGTTGCCGGGGTTAAGCAGGGGACTAGCCAAGCTAATTTTGATTAGTGACCTCTAAGCAACTCAAAACCACTTTCAAACCTTTGTTCCCAAAAAAACATCCACGGGGTCTACACGGTGGTCCTCTACTAAGAAGGATCTAATGTTTAGGAAAATTGTAAATTATAAATCGTCTTTTGATGTTTTTTTTTTGTGGGTGTGTTTTGTGCAATATCACGAAAACAATATAGGGAAATATAGGGGTAACATTAAAGGGAGGATGTATGAGATTGGATGTGCACACAATTATTATTATACATATATTTTTTTTTAAACAACGTATACAATAGTGTCCATTATACATGTATTTATACGTATATTATGATAGCAGGTAAGCATGATTTAGTTACGGTGAATGTAGTTATAAGCACTGAGTCATTTTTTAGATACTTAGTTGATTTGTTTTTCTCTTTTTCTAAAATTTTCTCAAGATTTTGATCTTGAGAAATATATTCATTGTCATCCTAGAAACAGTCAGCCTTAAGCTATTTCTGACTTAATTCTCGTACTAGTGAACCTCGCTACATTCTAGTCGGTACACATATCTGTTTATATACACAAACATACAATTTTGTTCGACTTTCACTATATCACAACTGTGATCAAAAGGGCACAGGAGCAGAAAAAGACGGCGATTAAACGTATCTCGCTGATGCATGGCTACCGGGCTTGTTTCTCTTGTAGTTGATGCCGTTTAGAATACACGGTGGACCAGCCCTCCCACTGGAAAAGGTGAAAGCTAGAAATGAATGCGTATCACCCGGAGCATTGATGTATCTGACATGATGGGGGAAAGAATTGAATGAGATGGGTGGGATGGATGGATGGGTGGATTGCCGACTATGCTGCTGGAACATAAAAATCTTTTTCCAGAATACAAGCGCGTCTTAAAAACATATTCCGAAACTCCATGTACATTACTTTGGTTGTTCAGTCAGGGTATAGTGTTTACCTGCGATCGATACATGAAGTCAACTGTGTTCGTAATAAGGTATTCAATCAATAGAAATTGTCTGGCGTTGTGTCATTGTACTGATAATATCCCCTCCCTTGTGAAGGTTATGGTGAAGATGAAGGTCGGTATTCTCGAATACGCATTAAGTAGGCCTTGTTATTGTCTCGAACAATAGAGTGACGGTTTTAGTAGGCCTACTAAATTTAGTCCCCTTTCGAGAATACTGGCCTATGTCATGGGCCTTTTTTCTATGTCACGTCTTTTTGTTCTTCTAATATTTCTCCTGTTTGTATTTGATATCGCTGCATTGTACCGTACCACGTGTAATCAATTAAAACAAAAAGGGAGCGGACCCAATCTGGGTGAGCTGATGGTGAAACACTTAATTCATCTGTCAGCTGCACTGATTCACCACGTTACGGACATTGTGCTTCCCGCGTTAACTTGGATGCCTTGATGACGACGTTGGGAGCGCCAAGGCGTGAAACGTACGTGTCAATGCATGTAAATGTTGATACCAGAGTCATGCTATGCCTTTTACAGATGATTTGACTGTGACAAAGTGCGACGAGAATAATTAACATTTAAAAAGAAGGGGACGGTCTAATTCCTATCACCTCTACTATTGTAATTATGGCATAAGGGGATAGAGTGGATAGGGTTAGGAATAATTAATTACACGGTTGACGATACAGCAATTCAGATATCTGCTGCATTGTAATGTATCAAATCTTTAGATAATCATAGAATTATGTTATGTAACGACTATTGGGTTCGGGGAGATACAGTTACTACCGAGCTTATGACATCCGTTCGTTAAAAGATGCGTCAATTTTTTTCGAGCCTGCGTCTGTCCGGTCCAGCTTCGTGCTCAAAATGTACTTGAAATAAAACGCAACAGAAATGACGCAACCTATGCGTCTTTAAATTGACAATACAAAACAAACAAAACAAAGTCCCAACAATTAAACATTTACTGACAACAGCACAGGAAGTCCGCGCATCACAAACTTACGATAAACAAACAAACAAACAAACAAACAAACAAAAAACCAAAGAGACTACACGAGACAAAAATAAGCTTCCCATCATAAGGAGACGAACTCTCAAGATTCATACGGAACTAAAATACGACATTTTACTCTACATAATATAAAATATTTCAATATTTCTCTATTAAGGAGGCTAAGGCCAAATATTAAATTTGATCTGCTTCTAGAACTTTTCTACATTTTAAGCCATTTATCAGGTTTAGTTGGTTCAATCAATTTTTTTCCTTTTGTTAATTTGCCGTTAACATCATAATTATTAATTATCAAATGCTAAACATACGTATGCAAAAATGCACAACAACAAAAAACAAACAAACACAACAATTATTTTAAAATAATGTTTAAAACCCTTACCTGATAGGTGATGCAGAAACGAAATGCAGGTCCATCAGAAGTGACATGAAAGAAAACAAAGGTGAAGTTAATTAGTGACTTATACATATTGACTTTTTTTACGTAATTATTTCTAATGAATAGTACAATGCATTGTTTGGATAGTTAATAACATAATCAGCTGAAACTAATAGATGAACTAAAAATTTGTACTTATGCATCACTTTCTTATTATTCGGCGTCAGATTTCATTTATATTATCGAAGATGTTTTAAATTCAAAAGCTACATTAATTGAGTTTTTTTTTCTCCATTTGCTTATTAAAGATGAAAATTTAAAATTCAATTTAGGCCGCAAGTTTTATAATGCGTTCATCAAACGACGAAAACTGTCAGACATAACACCCATAAATTTTTCAAAATTTGAATTATTGCATTTATCAATAATTTAAGTTCTAAGAATATTGAAAATGGTACCATTTGAGACGTACCTCCAAAAACATTATTCTTACGACTTCTGTAAAGAAAACAAATGTGTTATTGTATCAAACTTCTAGGAAAAAATGACAAGAGATTGATAATGCAAGAAGAAGAGACGAGGGAATCCGTTAACATTCACGGTTCGTGTATTAGTAATGGCATTATGCACTGAAGCGGATGGGACAGAGTAAAAAGCAACAACTGATTTTCCTTTCTCCCATACGAAGTTTGTGGAGTAAGCTCACCTTATGAAAATAAGTGCATTTTTGTATCATCTCGTGTGTGTTTATCCTGTGGGACAGTTGATACATACAATAAGCCCGCGTGTCACATCCAATCTTTTCCGCGCGTAAACCATTTTACGAACTCCAATCAAAATGTTGGCAAAATTAGATTTCTGTTGCAATAATATAAAGAACTGGGGAGGGGGTTGGGGCCGCGATGGTGGAGAATTCTCTTGGACTGTGAGACTCCGGTTTGTTGCTGATTCTTAAAGGTTAAGTGAATTCTAGAGTTGGGTGTTAGTCGTTTGGTCAATTTCATTGTTTCTGCCCGGGTAAGTGGTGCGTAAGGCCTATCCTAGGAGGTTAAAGATCCCTTTCTTCGGGAGATAATCGTCAAAATATTGGAACTATAAATCAATATTAAACTATAGACAATAACTTGTTTAATATATTCCTTTAGAATATTGTTTAATAATTCCTTTACATTATTGTTTAATAATCCCTTTACACTATTGTCTAATGTTTAACAAAATCTCAAAGCAATATTGAAAGCATATTACAACAATTTTTACTTGTTATTCAACCTCCGCCGGTGGCACCACAAATTATAACTAAATTAAAGTTTCATGCATATAAAGTTCTATTCGTCATACATTGTCGCCCATAAAGGTTGGATATTGTTTTGAGTGATCCAGCAACATCATTTTACTCCGGCTATAATTTTTTTGAAGTTGTTTGTCCCCGCTTCCACTTATTGGGACCTTGGCTATATCTTGGACATTCCCCCAACTATTCCCGGGGAAAGAAAAATCAAATAACTTTGTCAGCCCCCACAATGCCCATTTTCGCAATTTTTGGTCATTTTGGGGCCCCTTTTTGTTTACCCGGCTGACCAAGGCTCCCTTAATCCTACCCCCACGAAACGCGTCTGAAGTGTAGGGTTTTTATTGTTCTTTACGCTAAATTAAGTTTTAAGGTCAAAGGATTTCGTCTCTTGTCTAGGGGAAGGTCAAGGTTTATTTCGATAGGGGTTAAAAATTGATTTTATCAATTTTTACAACATGGAAATTTCTATCATCCCAAAAATATATTGTAGAATCTCCGCTAAAAATAAATCATAATGAAATATAGACTTTAGTTACCATTTACAACCTTGTCAATAAGGCTAAAACTAAATTGGGTGAAAATTATAATAATCAAGGGTTTATGGTTGTTTTTTATTTCCTTTGCTTTTACCATGAAGTAAGGATAAAATATTTCAATTTTTCACCAATCTCACTTTTTACTTCAACCCCTCCCCTAGACAAGAGACAAAAGCATATAACCATAAAACTTAATTTAACGCAAAGAACATTATTAACCCTACACTTTAGACGCGTTTCGCGGGGTTAAGATTAAGGGGGCCTTGGTCAGCCGGGTAAACAAAAAGGGGCCCCAAAATGACAAAAAATGACAAAAATGGGCATTGTGGGGGCTGACAGCCCTTTTTTACTTTTCACTCCCCGGGAATGGTTGGGGGAACAACCAAAATATAACCAGGGTCCCGAAAAGTGAACGCGGGGACAATTGATTTCATGAAATTACAGCCGGAGGAAACATAAGTTGGTGGAGCACGAAAAAAATATCCAACCTTTCTGACCAACAGTGTAATTATATTTTACTTTTGTGTTTTCCACGTAATCTTTTGTTCATTTTAACAATACATTCCATATGAAATAAAAATCCCACTACGGGATCACCAGCGATTGGCATCATCCTAAAGGATGGAGGGGACATAAAATGATCAAAGCTCTTGCCTTTAAGCATCATGATGTCGGTGGGTTCAAGATCTCGAGTATAATGAGTCAAGCAGATCGGATCGCCGTCGAGAATCGTGATTCGATTTTGTGATGCTTCGTTTGTTTCAGAGTACCGTGCTTATTAAATCTTTGTCTCAGACTTTGGTTAAATTGTTTACCATTGGGTAAGAAAATCCATGGTTTTGACTCATGAAAGAATCAATCGATATAAACAAGAAGATTTGGGTCAATCATTCATTTTCTCCAACTTTTGTGTCATTCTTAAGGTTATATATTTCAGAAGCACGCAAGTCTAAATTCGGGAGGGGTGACATGTGTTCTAGTTGAAGGACATGAGTTAATTTTCAAAGTGGAAACTAAACCTGCAGGGACTACAAACACTTATTTCATATATTGATGTTGATGCTTTGAAAATTGCATTGCTGCGAAAAAATGATTTGATGCTTCCTTTGCCCTTTCCGATATTCCAATTATTCTTCCAGACATTCCAGTACTTGGTTTCATTCGTATCGATGTTGATGTGCACGCGTGACTTTGAAACAAAATACCCATGGTTCATTTCATCATTCAGATCAATAATGTTAATGGATAGTTGTATCGTTCTGATGCTGATTCTAAGGCATCGATGTCATGAGGCCTTGGAAGCGCCTACACGTCTAGAATAATGTTGACTTTGTCCACATAAGCTTCAAACACTCTCTTAATGACGGTCCGCGGATCATACACTCCGTCAATCACAATCGGACGTTCGTACTGAATCCAACCCCAGCTGAAATACGATATGAAAAATATATTCAAGCAGACCATTATAGGATCTCCATCTAAACTTACATTATTCGAGTAAGGTGGGTACATAGGAGGAAAGGAATCACATCTTTAAGGTAAAAATATTCATATGTTGGGTGATGGATATGGTTTTATGTTGAGGATAGATACTTGCAAAAACACCATCAGTATTTCGCCTTGTCGTGTATCTTTTACAAGAAATCAAGGTCTCAAGGAGGATACTTCTGGCTTTTTTTTTTTCTCTTGAAAGAAATTGAAACGGGTTTAGATTACGACTTGTTATGAAACCTGATGTATGTCTATCTTCTAATAGATTCTACCCTTTTCATGTTTGATAAATATATATTTTTGAGAAGAATTCAAAGTGATAGACTGACGCATTTTGTTTTACGTGGGTAAAGTCATTCTTGAGTTACGATAACAATCAAAGGAAAAAAAATATTTTTCGTGTGTATAGATGAAGGGAATCTACTCATTGTGTCTACTATAAAAAAAAAAACTAAATGGAAAGACAATCGCAAAGGGAATAATGTATACAATCGAAACCCTTAGAATGTTCAGTCATGATTAAAGGTTTACTTGACGTTTAATTATGTTGGTGATTTTTTGTTATTTCAGCTGAAGTTTAAAAAATTGTATCCACATTTTTGCTCTTATTAATGAAATATATTATGAATAACATGATGACATATACCAGGGTTTCTAACTTCTGTCAAATGGCATTTCTCTGATTTAGCAACATTAAAGGGCACTCTGTAAACTTCAGCAACTATATTTTCTACCAAAATCAAAGATCTCCAAGAAACTTCTCATATTCATTTGAATGAAAGCACTTAAAGATACACATTCCCATTAGATAAAAAGTGTTTGTTCAGACAGAAAACAAAATATAATGGATGTGTCAATCATTATATTTTATGGATTCAAGCGTGGAGAAATAAATCGTTTGTCGTTTGATTCCTCTTATCTTTGTTAACGTTGAGACAAGTCAGAAAATCTGATTTCTTGGAAATAAATAGAGGTTTAGGGCACATATTTCCTATTCCTGTTGCAATAAAGGTCATCTACATAACGTCAACAATCTATCATTGTCATCTTTTACTTCAATCAAGTAGACCGTGTAAGCAGTATCATTATGGTCCCAACAAGGACACGATGGTTGTACACTGTTAGAAAATATCTTCTTAAATAAAACTGCCTAAAGCAGAGCTTTGAGACCTCAGTAATTTTACTGCACATTTATGCACATTCTAACACAATTTACACTTCATCTGTTTCTTACTATTTATATATAATTAAATCTTTCTTTGAAAAAATTGACGAAGCACTCAGTGAAATTACACAAAATCAGTAAATGGGCTGAAAGCATATCAATTGTTTTCTTTTTAAAGGAAATGTGTTATAACTAAAGTTTTAAAAATATATATAGACGGTTCTAAAACGCTATACATAGGCCTCCCTCTACCCCCATTTTATCAAAAGATAAAACAGAAAATATCAATTTATACGTTCGTTACGTTTCGTGAAATACGATACACATCCACGTCCCTTTTGTGAAACATCAAGTATTGTATTACAAAAAGGAAGTTCTGCCACTTTCTCATAATTAGAAATCTATATGAAGTCCTAGAAGATTAAAAAGTCCTCAATTCTTATAAAAGCACTTTTAGCCGTCTTTCCCTCGATTTGATGGCGCCCTAAGAGTTCAAACTTTGACGGCGTCGCCACGATGGTGGCGAGCGCACATGTCGCTTGATTGGGCACCAGACTTTGATAGTGATTCAAAACTGCAGCAAAGCATCAATAACGCTTGGGTAACTCAGAGACAACTAGAGCGCATCCCCGGTGCATAAATTAGGGTTTGGTGAGGATAATGTTTTCGTGGTCCGTTGTGGCCCCTATGTTGTTGCCCAACATTTTAATGCAACGCTCTCTCACTCCAATGGCTTTTTAAGAGTAAATGTCACCGAGCCATGGTGTTCCGATTTTAGTTACAATTCGCTTTTCCTGTAAATTCCCAAAAGACATTAACCACTTTAACCATTTCGAGACGTGAACTTATGAACCGGGTAGACCACATACTATGAAAGTATTTGCATGTACTTTCTTTTCATGC
This sequence comes from Paracentrotus lividus, assembly GCA_940671915.1. NCBI lineage: Eukaryota > Metazoa > Echinodermata > Echinoidea > Camarodonta > Echinidae > Paracentrotus > Paracentrotus lividus. The sequence goes on from CALNVZ010002100.1 coordinate 15,277,729, forward strand.
ATGATTAGAGATTTGTTTAAAAATGAAAAGGAGGTAAATAATTACAAACTTTATTTTCATGAATGTCAAATAAGTAGTAACCTTTTCAGAAGGAACGAAAGGAAAAGAAGAAAAAAATCACACGGGTATGTCGTTTGCCAATAGTTTTACTTGATGCATCAGAAATGTGAATAACAATGAGCCTAAGAGTTTAAAAGTCATTAAGGTACAAAGAGAGATAGGAATAATACTATTCATTTTTTTTTTTCAGTTTAAAAGTGCAAAAAAAATTTCTGTTGAAAGATTAATCTTATATTTAACGGAGCGAAACCGAGTTAAATAGTATACGAATAGTTTTTTTTTTGTTTTTTTTTTTGTTCAATAGTTTCAGATTCAATTGAAAGGTTCAATTGAAAGATTGATTTATTCAACGTGGCAAAGCTGAGGTAAATAGAACGTATAGTCTTTCTAATTATTAGAAATAATAATAATAATAATAATTTATAACGAAAGAAAATAAGTAGAATACCTAAACACTAAACCAAAGATAGAAATGATAATAATCCATATAGCACAAGGATAAATTACCCTATATCGTATTGCTAGCATTCCGGGAGTGTCTCACCAAGTTATTCGTAAAGTTACGAATGACTTTAGGAACGACTGGAATATGTTCTTGGGTGCTATACAGATCACATGCTTGATAATTTGGCACAAGAAGTGATCGCCAGTCGTCCACTAAGTTGTTCATAACTTTGCTTTGTGAAAACACCCCCAGATCTACTGAAGATGTGTACACATCTCACCATTGCACGCACGAAATAAGTGTGGAATAGTTGTTTGTATTCACTATTTTCCCCACGTACAGTCCGTCATTAGATACTAATCGGAGACCCCACTGAAATAAGAACTTTCATTGAAAATCAGCCTCCCTTTTTTAAATATAGTTACAAATTTAATAAAAACCATGGTGCTCAAGAGAAATTTTGTCCTTGGTTGCAGGATTCTGTTTCTCAGTATGGCCTCTGAGTGCTCACCATAGCAAAGTATCGGGTTTCTCAGCTTCAATGCACCAAAAGAAAAGACACTTTCATGCTATTTATTTCACTCCTATACCTTGGTGTTGGTGGCTTTTTATTTCTGTATCTAATTTCTTTCCTTTTGTTTTTGTTTTCATGGAATATGTGCGTATACTACCTCCGCTTTATTGTTTATTCTTTTCTGAAAATCACTTTATATTATTACCCCTCGGGAGAAGCCTTAGCATTCGGATTCCGCAACTTTCATTTCATTCTGCAAGCCGCTTTATTTTGAAGAAGCCCACGTCCCCTTCTCAACATTTACTTCCCTTGGAAAGAAGAAAGTGTGGTAAAAAAAAAAAGAAGAGTTATTTATGTGAAAACGCTCACATGATGATTTCACAATGTGGAGTAGTGTTCTATAAAGTTTCACATTCGCCTTTCGGTTTCGCGCTGTGAATTTACTCACTCACAATGGGAAACTGTTATCTACAATGTTTAAGCGGTAGAACTTAACAATGTGAAGATGATTTCACATTGTATTCATACTGTGTTTCACATTGTTTTTCACACTGTGGGACACCGCTCCCTCTCTCTCTCTCTCTCTCTCTCTCTCTCACACACACACACACACACACACACATACACACACATCAACAACTATTTTTTTTTTTTATTAAACTTTCATCTTCCCTTTTGTTCAAGCACGAAATATTGAGATTTTCAAGAAACCCCTGGACAATCAATGATACGTAGCGAATTTCTAGTCACTGTCGCTTACACAGTCCAGGCAAACAAGATTATCAGTACATGATGATGGAAGGTATATCATAGACCTATTTAAAAATTAGAGTTTATTTATAACTTATTATTATCACGTGCGTTACGATAAATTCATTAAAGGCATTGTTCTCCGATAAACTCTGCAATGTTTATCTCGAACAGTAAGTTTTAAGGGACCAAGTGTATTTTCATACAGATAGGCCTATTGAAAGAAGTCTTAACAGGAAAAACACAGAGTCGAAATTCATTTAGATGATAAACATTGTAGTTCGTGGCCTCTGAAAGTATTCAACATAAAAATATTAAATGAAATTTTGAACTTACAAGATGAAAATGATTTTTGACAAAGACTTTTATATTGTCATGTCCTCTCTCACTAAATTCAGTGAAATATTCAATGAATAGTTGAAAGAGTATTGCATAGAAATACATGCCCCAGTACTATTCTAAATTAGAAGTGATTTAGCTTAGTATCTTTAATTTCAGTCATCAGTGCAATAACTCGAATCACCATCAATCAGCTTGCAGGTTTGTATCAACAGATCTGAAAACTGCTACAGTGGGGCGGCCGATAATCACCATTACACGGGTGATGACAGCCTGAAATAACGCGTGCAATCTGCTGGAACTGGAACATCCATTACATCGAACCTAGATGACGTAGCAATTATTGCAGGGGGGAGTGCGGTCGTTTTGGAGGGATTGTCTCCTCTTAGATATCATATATATATATATATATATATATATATATATATATATATATATATATATATATATATATATATATATATATATATATATATAAGCAAGTTATCGAAACTGCAAATTGCTGAAAGTGCTCAACTATAGGAGCTAATATAAATTGATACAGATAGGAAAAGTTTTGCTTTTTAGTTGTACAGGCTGTTTCACCCTAGGAGGGTTCTTCGGCAACTGATCACATATTATACAATTCACTTTCAAATACACACGTGTGCAGTCAGGCAAGTATTTCAAAGACACATAATACTATCATGACTATAGCGAGGGTAAACACAATAGTGGTATTAACAGATTAAGACATGCAAAGCAAAAGTACTTAAATTACAAGTTGAAAATGGGGGTCAAAGTTGAGAGGGGGTAGCTTAACCATATTTAGCAAGTAGAAACTTTTTCTTGTGTTTACATGTAGAAATTAATTCAGTTCTAGAGTTCAGGATGGTGGATTTCGCTGCAGTGATGATGTGGTATCAATACACCGTCACATAACAACAATATGACAAGCTAATGAAAGACAGCGTAACTGCGGCATATACAAGAGGTCTGACCAGCGATCAGTGCACGCCACCAACATAGAAGCGAGGAGGATTGCTGCCGACCTTGATCTTTCAGATAGGATGCAAGTGTTAGCCCCAAGACCTGCATATGTAACACTTAAAGACCACAAAGCAAACTTCCGAACCTACCCAACATGCAGGCTTATCAACCCAAGCAAAAGTGAAATCGGCATCGTCTCCAAGAAAATCCTCGAAAGGATCAACAGCGAGGTGATAAAAGCCACCAAGGTCAACCAATGGAAAAATTCCACCTCAGTCATACACTGGTTCAAAGGTATGGAAACAAGGCCGAACTCTACATTCATCTCTTTCGATATAGTGAATTTCTCCCCTTCCATTGACAGACAACTGCTGAAAAGATCCATCGACTTCGCGAAGAAGTTCACAACCATATCAGCATCCGAAGAGAATATTATCTTCCAAGCCAAGAACAGCCTTCTCTTCCATGGAGACAAGCCTTGGCAGAAGGCCAAGGCCGATGATCTGTTTGATGTCACCATGGGATCCTATGATGGAGCAGAAACATGTGAGCTTGTAGGCTCATTTATCCTGGATGAGATCAAAAGCATAGTGCCTAAAGGAAACATCGGGCTCTATAGGGATGATGGGCTGGCCATCATCCATAAACCAGCAAGGGCAGCAGAGATGATCAAGAAGAAACTATGAGAAATTTCGACAGATCGGACTCCAAGTGACAGCAAGTGCCAATGCGACTGTCATCGACTTCCTGGATGTCACTTTTGACCTCAACAAGAAAGGATACAAGCCGTACTCGAAGCCCGGTAATACCCAGATGTATGTCCATGTATAATCCAACCACCCGCCAACCATCACCCAGATGATCCCTCATTCCATACAAACCCGCCTGTCAACCATATCCAGCAGCGAAGAGGTGTTTGATAATGCTAAACAGGAATACAACAGAGCGCTCCAGGACGCCGGTCACTATGCCAACCTCACATACACCATACCCAATCCCCAAGCCACCGATAAACAGCAACAGCGGAAACGCAACATCACTTGGTTCAACCCCCCTTTCAGTAAACACGTGACCACAAATATCGGCAAAAACTTCCTCTCCCTCATAGACCAACACTTCCCGAACGGCCACCAACTAAGGAAAATCTGCAACAGAAACACCCTGAAAGTCAGATACAGCTGCATGGACAATATGTCGACCATCACCAAAGCCCACAATAACAGAATCATCAACAACCCACACCGAGAGCCAGAAAGCTGCAATTGCAGAAACAAGGATGACTGCCCCCTTCCAGGAAAATGCACTACCAAGTGCATCGTCTACGAATCTAAGGTAGCCACCCCTAACGATGTGAAACTCTACATAGGCCTCACATCCACCTCCTTCAAAACAAGGTACACCACACACAAAGCAAGCTTCACTCATCAGGAAAAGAGAACCCAAACCGAGCTCAGCAAGTACATCTGGATGCTGAAAGATAACGGAACACCCTACAACTTATCAAGGAGAGTCATCCGCCATGCTCAACCCTACTCCCCAAGGTCAAACCGCTGCAATCTCTGCCTATGGGAAGAATACCACATCATCACTGCAGCGAAATCCACCATCCTGAACTCTAGAACTTAATTAATTTTTACATGTAAACACAAGAAAAAGTTTCTACTTGCTAAATATGGTTAAGCTACCCCCCTCTCAACTTTGACCCCCATTTTCAACTAATAATTTAAGTACTTTTGCTCTGCATGTCTTAATCTGTTAATACCACTATTGTGTTTACCCTCGCTATAGTCATGATAGTATTATGTGTCTTTGAAATACTTGCCTGACTGCACACGTGTGTATTTGAAAGTGAATTGTATAATATGTGATCAGTTGCCGAGAAACCTCCTAGGGTGAAACAGCCTGTACAACTAAAAAGCAAAACTTTTCCTATCTGTATCAATTTATATATATATATATATATATATATATATATATATATATATATATATATATATATATATATATATATATATATAAAAGTGTAACAGAATACACGTACAACAGCCAATGGGCAACTCTTTTTTATTTAAATTTTTAAAGAAATGGGTGAAGAGAATAATAGTTGACGTAGATCAAATCAAAGTTCCCCAGAGCTATCCTCCCTTTTTGGAATATATATATGTGCAAATTCTTACTAAATATATATATATATCAGTAGCGGACCCAGCCATATGTCACACAATTAAAAGTATACGACTCATGCCCAAACATAATAGAGCCGCTGTTCTCCCCAGACAATTGGGCCTGCACAATCTGTGTATGTATGCCGAAACATTAGGATGAGATAACAATGTGGTATAGGGACGTGGAAACAAGCCAAGATGACGTTAAGAATAGAAAGAGGGAAGGAGAAGAAGGGTTTCAATTTGATCCATAGGCATATGAAATAGATAGGATTTATGAAAGAAATCAATGCATTTTCCAAAACTGCAAAGTAAGTAAAAGCGATCACTTATGTAGAAGGGATTACCTTCATTTTGTGGTAAAGTGAAATCGATTAATTGTATATGTGAACTAAAGTGTAGAATTGCAGAAACATAATTGGCGTACTCTTGTGAAGCTTCATCAGTCACATAAAGCCACCAAGATGACAGAGCAATAATTACAAAAAGGTGTCATGTCATTTAAGACGGATGGGTGCCATTTTGGCTTTCGGTAAATTAAATAAATCGATTCTACAAATAAAAACAAGGTATATACTGCAACACCTGAATGATTGAGCCATTTAGATGAAACTGGATTGAACTTATGACATTATTGAAAATGAGGAAATATCCGTGAAGGGGTGGGAGCTTTACGTGTTCATGTTCCATTTTCTATTAACTGGTTCATCGTCAAGGATTTTCTTTTAATTAACCTAGTTAGTAATTGGTTCATGTCTTATCCATATTGTTATATTATATTTAGGATCTGATCCTTATTTGCACACGTCTCGATTTCAAAGATGAACTTTAATTTTTGATTGATACAATGTATTCATACATAAACAGTTCACTGTCTAATGACTTTGCAAATTTGTTCCATGCTTGTGGAAATTGTTTTGATTCATTCATAGATAGGATTAGCATATCACATGAAGGCTTAATTTTTAAATAAAAAAACAATCCTTTGATATAACATGGATAACAGACGGGCTTTGCGCTGCAATGCAGTACCTAAATCCAATTAGAGTCTAATATAAAAATTCGAAAATAATTTGGCTGGCGTAATCGTTAAATGCCAAGAATCCCAAGGAGTCACGGTGAAAATTAATCGCTAGATTCAGCAGCTTAGGTCATAAACTGGCGGCGGCACTGCGAGGAAGAGTCTCAGTAAGTCATGTCGGTAAATGAGGGGGTCTAAACGAGGCGTCATTGATATTGATATTTTCCCAATATTAAGTCACAAATTAGACGAAGCAAATTTTTTTAAAACTGTTTATCTCTTCGATGGTAGACTTTAGTCAACGGAAGGATTTCACCTATTAAAATAAAATCCGTAATCCAATTTGAATTCTTTGGTAAGATATTGGTGGGGAGTTTGAAAACTTGGCACGTATTTTGTTTTTCATGTCTGATAATAAGGAAGTTATGTTCATACTCTCAATAACAGCATTGCACTGCCTAATCTTTTTTCTTTTTTTCATTTCGAATGTATCGGCTTGAATAATGCATTCACATTTTAATAGGCAATTGTATATATTTATATAAACATACATTCTGGTTTTCACATTATCAGCAAATGCTTGAAATTTAGTAGGGAAATAGTTGAAGCTCGTCATCAGTCGCGATAGTGGAAAGGCAGAAATACGGAAAAAATACCGTAGTCTTGGGTCAATTGAGTTGCTCAAGAGATGGAGATAAATGAAATGAGATATTGGCCATCCATCACCACTTTGCATTATGACATCACAGAAATATATGCCTGCGACCTTCACTACGTTAGGGTAATGGTGAAGATAAGTGTCTGTTTTCATATGTCCTATACATATTCGCAGTTGAATGTGTGGCTGTTTGTTGTCAGAAAAGGTCACAGCATAAATTAATTCACAAATCATGTTTCTTTGAGAAATGTCAGTGACGAAGTCAGAAAGGAAAAATAATACCAGCTAGCAAATTTCAACTTTAAGGATGATGATGTTAATAATGTTTGATAACATTTCTTCATATTATAGTACATTGTGTTTCTACCCAGCCTCGTTACAACCGGTAATAGGGGGCTTTCGCTGGACTACGGGGACGCTAATCTAGAACGTTAGCTTTATGGATGACTTTATTTTCAAAATAGCTCAAACCCCACAACTCCTCATACTGTTAGTACAGGAAAAAGAGTGTGTAAACTGGTATTTGCTAGAAACGGCTGGCAAGCGGTTTAAATTACAAGTTTTCGTGTGCACAAACGAGGGTTCCCTAGCTACAAGAGATAGCTCCCCGTTTGTCAAACATCTACAACGCTATTTTGGGGAAATGTACGTTCTCCCGAAACGTAGAACGTATCTAGGTTCTCAGCTGAGAACGTAACGTCAGTTATATAAGCCGAGCGCTTGATAGGAAATGTTATACAGGAATTTCCCCCTTTGCTAAACAACATAAAAAGAAGCATCACTTGATTTGACTAATCATAAAGGCTGGGCGGTAGGTTATTTCTTTCATATCAGCAATGTTTTAGGTCAGCTGTTTATACGCATAGATGCATTTGTCACATATAAAACCCTTGGTATGAAAAAAAAGAAAGAACTAGCGTATCCCCCAGTAAAGTAGCCTTTGGATTGAATTCTTATCTGCAACAATAGACGTTACAATGTCTCACAAGCCAAAGGGAACATGTGCGGTTACCATTGGAAACTTTTATTCAAAGTTATGAAGAAGATAGAAAACGAGGGTTTGCAGCATTTTGAAAATAGTGCCCTCTTTTTTTGCTAACGTTCTAGATTAGCGTCCCCGTAGTCCAGCGAAAGCTCCCTAATATCGCAGCGGACGCGTAATGTTGCCACGAATGCATTCTCTATGTCTGGAACCAACATTTTGACGTCACAATCTACTTAAAAGATATGTGACCGGAATTCACACCTTGGTCCGATCTGTATCAATTTGTAGCTGATGCAGAGACAAATTACCCCCCCCCAAAAAAAAAAAACAAACAAACAAACAAACAAACAAACAAACAAAAAACAAAAACAAAAACACAAACACAAACAAACAAACAAACAAACAAACAAACAAAAACAAAAACCAAAACCAAAACAAAACAAAAACAAACAAACAAACAAACAAAACAAACAAAACAAACAAACAAACAAACAAAACAAAACAAAAATAAAACAAAAACAAAATGAAAAACGTTAAAATTAATTACATAATGGACAAAGCAAATCACCTTTCAAATAGGTACGAATCGGACCGAGGCTCGAATCTTAGTCACGTCTCGCAGACGTAAATGAATCGTTGTGACATAACGCGTCGCTGCGGCCTTACCGGTTGTATCAGGCCTTAGGCTACCCAGGTAATGCGAACACAGCGACAAATGTCTTTCCAAGTTGTCTATAAAGATTAATATTTTTCCTGAGGACGTTATTACAGAGGCCGAGATTCGAACCGTGTACCCAGTGATCGACAGGTGAGACAATTAGGCCACACTTGGTACGAATAAAAAGGGTCGATTATAGCACTTTATTGTGCCTTTTGAGGCAGCATGACGTGGGATAAGGTGCGTAACAAAAAATGTGATCTTCCGAATTGGACCTTTTTTTCGTGAATAATGTCTTATTTCTGCGTCATGTATTACACACGAAGTGAATGGGTTTTAATTGCCATCCCCTCCACGTGCTACTCAACACTTCCTGACCATTTTAATTATGCAGATTGCGCACATTCATTACATTCCAGATCATGTTTCTGCCAGATTTGACATTCTCCCTCAAACGAACCTCTCACCCCATCAAAATCTCGCTCAAGATTTTCATTGACTGGTCGGTAGGTTGACTTATTCATTCATTTTTTTAAATACTATATGGGACTTTGAGTATTCATTGTAGCGCTGGTCACACCTTAGCGACAATGACAACAATAATGAGAATCTATACATGCTATAACAAAAATTATACGTATTGGCGGAGGCACATTCGCTTATCAATGTTGTCTGTCTATTGTCTACGATATTTAGCCCACAAACCTGTAAATACATTGGCCCGAATTCACAAACGTGGTTTAGTTAGTCCATGGTCTAAATCAGGTGGTTTGTGAATACCAAAATTTAGACCATGGTCTAAATCCGTGGTTTAATCAATTGATTTAGACCATGGACTAACTAAACCACGTTTGTGAATTCGGGCCGTTGTGACTAATTCATCGTTATCGCTATGATGTGACCAGACCTTAAGGCCAGTTTCGTCATCATCGCGTCACATCATAAAATTTATGCGATGGATTACGCGCTCGAATACAAACCGTCTAGGGAAAGAGTACATGCAAAGATTTATTGTGTGGGAAGGTAATATGATAGCTCTAGTGGGTAATATTTCAGGCCCTTCGAGTTTCCACTAAAAATTGAGCTCCAATGGTATGATGCCCACATGTAAAGTAAAGCGAGCTCAATACTTCGTTGATAATGACTCAAAGACATACGTCTGTGCCCGTAAATCATGGTTAATGAGTTCCCATTGATCATGTAATTACTCTACGAAGGCAGTTTTATAGACCCATGGGAAATAGTTTCCAGTCAGAGTAAAAATGGATAACATTCAACGATGCATCATCGTTTCATTAAATTCCCGTGTGTGTCTCATTTCTGCATTCGTTCTTGTCGAGGGTGAATAACAAAGCGTCTTTGAGTGAGTAGCCATTGAAAAAAAAGAAAACGACGCCATTGTTACAAGAACATTTGAAGATTTTTATAGGTTGCAATGAGATGATCAATTTGATAATTATATATATGAATCAATAGCCTGTAAGTCGTGCCTACTTTCATTTGATTACAATTTGGCAATGAAATCAGTCATTACTTCCGTCCCTCATGTTCCAATTCTATTGTTATTTGTATCTTTTCGATGTTCTCATACATTTGTGTTTTATTTTTTTATTTATTTATTCAGGTCTTCTTTATACAGGGTGGCCCTGATCATTCATCCAGCAAACGGCGATGTGTTCAACGTGCATAACATGACAGATACTGAGTATATGGGGACCATGTGATCCCGATTATTTGAGGGTTGTGTGTTTGTCATTCCCTTTCCTAACCTCGAATTAGAAAAAAAAGTACAGCTACCCCAAGAGGGATCATACAAAACGATTTGAACCAGGATTTCCTCGATCATTCATCCAGCAAACGGCGATGGGGATATTTGTCAGATGTGTATGAATTAGCCAGGATAGAAGTAGGGAATACCGGCCACTTAAGCTCATTTGCTTAATTAGCACATGAAAACGATAAAAATCACCCCCCCCCCCCCCCAAAAAAAAAAAAAAAAAAAGATTTCATTGCTTAGCTACATCATTCAACTTTATTTTCCAAAAAAATGAGGTAATCAAATATTTGGTGAGGCAGTTATATGCAAATAATGACGTCATCGTAAATTGTCCGGTATTCCCTACAGTGTAGGAAATACCGGACAGTATGTTTTACCCTTTTTTTGGTATAAAGATTTATTTATTTATTTATTAAGTATTATTTTGACAGGGTGGCCCCATCAGTGGTCAGATACACTGTTATAACTGGGGGCCCTGTATAACATGGGTCCCATAGAAGAAAGATGGCGCTTTCAGGTCTGCAAAACAGTGTTTAACGCCTTGCATGGCGAAGCTCCAACTTACTTAACAGACTTACTTATCAGACCACACAATGTACACTCCCACAATACAAGAAATGCGCCAACTATGGAATCTTGGTTCCACTGGCACGAACCCAGGCAGGGAGAGGGCTTTCTCCACTATGGCTCGTGCCTATGGAACAAAACTCCCAAACAACGTAAAAACATCTCAAACACTACATACATTTGTAACATCATACTGGAGACAGCCATATACCCTCATTAATACAACATAGATACACCCTCATCAACACACCATAAATCACCCTCATCATTACACAGATAGAACTTTAATACATTAAATGTTATTTGGACAAGATGGGCGAGTTTACCAGAGTTTTTATATATTTTCAACTGGTCAGAGATGACATGAAATTTCATCTTTTCCCCAAACGCTTAATATATATGCCATTGCAGCTTATTATAATAATGATAAACAGATCTATGTTAGTTTGATTTTTTTTTTTTGTACTTTTATCTTAAAATTCAATACTGAGTCAGAAACTAGGTATAATTACAAAAGAATTTCGAATTTGAATTATGTTATGAGTATATGTAAAGTTTGTTACTATAAGTTGTTAGGACTTTGTGCAGAGTATGCTTAGTAGAAATTGTTTTGAATAGTCTTATAATTGAAATTGGAATAAGTCTTCCAATGTACTTATATTATAATAATCTTATATTACTCATGTCCAGAAACATTTATTTGCTTAAATAATTTCTGTTATTAATTTAATCAGATGTTACGGTGGAGCATTCTGAGTGTTTGTATTTGTTTTATGTAATGATTTGTGTGTGTGGGAATTTCTTACAGCGCAAGTTTGCTTACATTTTATGTTATCAGGAATAAGTCTTCCTATATTTTCACATGTATATATTGTATTGTCATTTGTTTT
>CALNVZ010002100.1:15291307-15324094 GCA_940671915.1 Paracentrotus lividus
AAGAAGAATTGGAAAAGAAACCTTTGAATTTTGACCTTCTCTGAAACTCTAATTGATAATACAATAAGTGACATGAATTGCATTTAGATGGTTTCACTTTAGAGAGACTCGACCGTAATCGACACGGCGGCGTGTTGCTGTGTACATTCTAGACTCTATAGATTACAGACGTAGATTTGATCTGGAATTGAATGGACTAGAATCGTTATGGATCGAACTCAAGTTGCAAAACTCTACTACCATTCTTGTTGGACTTACTATAGACCTCCTAGCTCAGATATATCATATCAACGGAATATTGAAGAGTCTATAACCAAAGCTATATCCCAACAACGTGAATTTATATACTTGGGGATTTCAATTATGACATGTATTGCAAAGGTAATTCTAGATTCATAAACCAATTATGTGTCAGTAACAATTTACAACAGGTTATCGAACATGCTACCAGAACTACTGAAAGAACTTCTAGCCTTATTGATATTGTCCTCACAAATACCCCAAACAACATATGTGAAAGTCGTGTATTGCAGAGGGTTGAGTGATCATAATCTCATATATTTGTAAGGAAATTATACAGGCCTAAACAAAACCAAAGGTATTAACATTTCGATCTTTTAAACGGTCGATATTGATAAGTTCTCACAGCTACTTCAAAGATCTGAACTAGGAAATCATTAGAAGCGAATGATGTAAATGATATATGGAATCTCTGGAAGAAAGAATCATGCAAATTGTGATAAATGTGCTCCATAATAACGAATCTCTCTCTTTCAGATGATCTATTTTACCGAGCAGACTATGAATGTTAAGATGCGCAATTCGAAGTCCTTTAGTTTTTATATCTATCGGATAGCTCTCATATTGTGCGTATTCGAGTTCGCGCCTGGTCGCGTCGTCGTTATCGTACCCTCGGCATACTCGGCAGGACCACTGGTTTTGGAGGGGGGTCCCGTGCTGTGACAACGGCATACTAGTACACTTCAAGTGCCATCTAGAATGACATGAGATACATTTGACATCTTTTTGTTGTGCACGAAACATTTGGCCACATCCTATACAAGGTGGATTGATGGTGTCGCGCTGTGGTTGAGTAGTCTCGTCCCCAGCATGATCAGAGCAAGACTCAGTTGATAAATTGAGAGATAATTCAACATGAGGTATTATCTTCTTTTTACTGCGGCGAGTCCTTTTATATCTCCCTATCCCAAGACTTGTAATAGTCTTCCATACTTCACAAGGCAGTCGCAGGTATCTAGAAATATGATGTGGGGGATTCAGCTTATGAAGAAAATCAGGATCGTAGCGTATGGTAGATATACTCGTTCTAGTTGACTTTGATGTATTGTTTTGAATGTCAACATGTTCGTTATTACATAGTGGATGTGGTCCAGGGTTTGGATTCACGTCACCAGATTGCAAAATTAGTTGGAAGGTTGGTACCGAATTAGGATAATATGGTACTCTTGCTGAACCATATTTACATGACTTAACATGCCTGTTGTTGCAAAGACTATCCCCTTCATAGCAGAGTATAGTGTGTTTGAATGCTTGAGCAGATCTTCTGAGTGTAAGCACTTGTAGAAGTATAATAACAGTGAAAGTTCTTACCAGCTGCATGATTGAAGCTTGAGTTGGTATTGTCCCAGACAATACACAGAAGAATGTTTGAATACAATAGGTGAAAAGAATCCAGGTTCACTGTGTAGAAGTCAAGTTTATGCATGAAGATATGGCCACCTTCATGTAGTTTGAGGTATTGGAGAAAAACTTCAGAAGACTTTTGCTTAAAACTCTGGAAATAAGTTGTGTTAAAAACACCAGCAGAGTCCAAGTTTTTCCTGATGAGTTATTGTTTCAACTGGTCACAAGAATAAGCCATACAAATAAAAGAAGACGGAAAAAAAAAAAAAAAAAAAAAAAAAAAAGATCTGTCTGGAAGCACTGATTTGAATGTAAACCATCTGATTTGAATGTAAAAGATCTGATTTGAATGTAATAGATCTGTCTGGAAGCACTGATTTGAATGTAAACCATCAACTTAACATGTTTGTATTGATTCTTTATAACATTATTCATTTTTAGAAGGTTATATGCATTTTACTACAGAATTTCAAAACACTCAGAATAACTTCATATCACATGCAGATCATGACATATCACAATAATAATAAAGAGAAATAGACATTTCAAAATTGTCAAACAATTTAATAAATAAATATAATACATTATATATGCAACTTATTATTTGATCTACATGCTTAGCAACTCAACCCTGAAGTAAAACAAACAGGCGTTCATGTGGTGTCCGGTATTCCCTACACAAAAAAAAAATGACTGACTAGCACTTTTCAACACACTACCACCCCAATACACAGGCTTTTGTACAGTGCATACACTCCATACACGTTTGGCCCACCCTCCACACATGTCCATAATGCATGAAATAGAGGTCATGCCCCAATTTTTTTACTATCACATTCTCTAGAATGTCAATTTTTACATCAGGCCATTTTTCAGACTGCAAATTTTCCTACCTTGACAGATTGTGGTAGTTTTATCGGAGATTTCTCACTTGTTGTTGTCGAATACAGCATTCAACCTTCCCAGACAGACCACCTGACCAATAGATGCCGGTATTTCAACTCAGTTGGCAGCTAGGGCTGGACATGTGGTGACCGTCCGGTAGTCCCTACTGTCCGGTATTCCCTACGGGTACCCTAGATATCATTATTTACGTCTGGGACTAACCTTTAACGTCAGCATCCGAAAGACGTGACTGCGATTCGAACCCGAGTCCGATCCGAATCAGCTCATATGTAGAGAGCTGATAATGAGCGTTGTCGTTCGACCAACTCCTGATATAGGGCAAGTGCAACCTATTTTGCGCGGTAACAAACGGGACATTTAGAGCCAAAAATAGGCATTTTGATAAATCTTAAATTAAAATCCCAATCCTTAGGTATATTCTTAAAGGTACTAAGAACCTTCTACAAAAACATAAACAATAATTGAAATAATTCAATTCATAATTAATTGAATCTAATTTATTCGTCGGTAACAAACGGGTCCTGAAGAAAATTATGTTTTTAAATTTGGAGTTTGTTCACATGATACTCTGAATTTAAAAACCAGATCAAAACCTTTATAGTCATATCCTCTTAAACATGTAATAAACATTATAAATATATATTTTAACGTCAATATAACTTCTTTTTTTTTATGGCAAGGTCAGGTTTTAAACAATATGCCAGGTAACACACGGGACAATTATTCCATGAAATATTTTCTATTAAACATTTGGTGTAGCCAAGGCGTAGCAACATATTGTGTAAAAAATACCCGCTTATAAAACAAAAGAAGCATAATACAACACACCAATGTCAATAATACTTATTTTGTTTTATTTCTTAAGTTGGGAGGGCGAGTAATAAAACTGCATTATTTTACACTTTCTCAGTAACTTTTTGAGACTATTACTGAGACATGAATACTTTAAGAATAAAAATATGGATAGCTATGTGCTAGGCTTGTAATATTTTCACCAGAAGTAGCCAAGATGATATTGAAACAAAAATTACGTGCTTTTTGGTTGTATTACTATAACAAACCTTTTCAAAAAAATGGTTGAAAATAGCATTTTTAATAAATTTATTTATTTTCATGAATATTAATGAGCCTTGAGACGTCATACGACCTTGAAATGACTTTTTAACCTCATTTGCATAGAGTTTATGTCATACCCTTTATGGTGATATATGACACATTATAATTATATACCTTTACAAACTCACCGACAAACTTGATACAAAAATGGTCGAAAAGGGGAAAATTAAGTGGTTACCTATTATAGCGTACTGCTATTATAACCCTTTACGCACAAAGGGTGTCTATTAGCAAATTGGTGAGCCATACGTGCCAATCGGCACCAACAATAGGTACATAGTGACAAAATGATTTGACTGTACATTACAAATAAAGTGGCTAACAGTTCACTTTGAATAATTTTGTTTATAGTAGGCCTTTATAGTAGGTTTCTTTTTAATCTGATAATTTTATGTATAACTAAATTTTGTTCAATGTGGCACAAAAAGACATACTTCTTGAACAAACATTGTCAACTTGTAAAAAACAATTGTATTCTTCTGGACCTTGAAAGCGCGTGGCATCGGAGGCCTCTTGACTCAAATATGAAATCGCGATTCGATTGAAAACTGCAACTAGAGAACCCACTGATTTATCGTATAAAATGCACAACGGCTAGAACTCAATATATATCCAGACCAGAAGTGGGGCTCTGAGAGGTATACATGCCTGGAAAGAATTGCCAATACTTCATCATCGAAAAGAACGCAATATGAAGGCAATAAAAGACTAATTGATTGGTATAAGCCGTGAAAAAGTGTGCTCAGAATTGGGATTATTATGGTTCTATGACTCAATTCCTCCACTGCACTCACTGTCATTGATAGCTATAAATCCCGTTTTACTGCAGCTCATCTCTTGTAAATTGGGGTCAACTCGCACGTCGTATAAAATAATTATCGACATCAAGACCACCGTCCACTAGTTTCATCACCCCCAGGAATTGGCTTCGTAGAAGTTGCTTTCCTAATTCATTTTTAATGTTTGTCTTTCATATAGGTTACTTTCTTATAGATAATGAATTACAGTAGCTGGATCAAGGGGGTACAGGAAGCGTGCGCCTTTTAATTTCGAAAAGCCGCATTTTTTAAATGTACATATTATTCTTAAGAAAATTTCCGTCTGTGCCCCCTATTTTTCAAATTTATTAGCTACACCGCCCCCCCCCCCCCCCCCCATATTTTTAATTCCTGGATCCACCTCAGATTTTGTTGATGAAGTGTCCTGGTAAAAAAATATTGTCAATAAATAAATAAATGAATTGTGAAGATGGTGAAAAGTGACATTAGGGGAGACCGGGTATGGACGTTACAAAATTCACATTTTGGGCCAGATAATTCTAATGAAAGAACTCACGCACTCCATATTGGGTCTGTAGTTAGCCTATTATGTTGGCTAAAACCTGAGGCATACAAAACTTGAAAACATGTAAACACTAATTAACTACAGCTTAATTAGTGAAGACATTTTTTTGTAACAACCTACCCCATATACGGGGTAGGTTGTTACACCATACGGGGTCAATTGTTACAATATGTAAACATACGGGGTAAGTTGACAATGTGTAAATCTCTTATACCATACTTTAATTTCAACTTTCCAGTTTATTGACATCGTTAACAGTAGATCAAGTAGAACTCTAGAATATACAAAAGTAATAATAGAAAAATAAAAATATTAACACCTGAAAATTGAGACAAAATGTAATTCTACATATGTAATGTAATTGGGGTAAGATGTTACATCAACATGGGGTAGGTTGTTGTAACAACCTACCCCATGGGTGATTTTACACACAGAAATCAACTGTAGCACAGTCATTAGGCAGAATTACAGGGCATGGCTAGGGGGTATATTAGTGACATACATGTACTATATTTACAATACCAGACTATCATCATGTGCCTTTAGTTGTAAGAGCTATTACAAAATTCAATTTTTGTCAAAAATTTACTTTGAACTGTAAAAAATGGTTTTTGTTGATTTACTTTTTAATAAAACAACGGAGAAACCTCACGACCGGCAGTTCATCACAGCTATGTGTAGGCTGTATATAGATGCCAGTTAGCACATCCTCTCTTGTTCCATCTTAGCACACTGAGAACTGTAACAACTGACCCGTGTAACTTCCATACCCGGTCTCTCCTATTTACTTTAAAATGAACCCTAAAAATAAATAAATAAATAAATAAATGAAAAATTCTAATAATAATAGTGATGATAATTTAGCGTTACTTTTGTCTGACATTCCATAAAATAATTTTTTCAATTTCAATTTTTTTTCCCCATTTCCAACAAAAGAGTACAAAATGCATACAAATATCATTGGAATAAACAACTGACATAGCAAAACATGCAATACAATCTATAATATATCAGAATTATATATTCCAAACTTGAATATTACGTTGACAAAGGAGAGGTCCACTGAGAAGCAGAGCTTGTTAATTGTGGACCCCTCAAAAAATAGTATTCAATAATAGCAAGTTACATGACTCAAAATAATGACAGTGGCCAACAGAGAAGACGAGAGAGAGGGAGAGAGAGGGAAAACAAAACAAAACATAATATATGATATAAACAAAGTATGAAAATAAAAAGGGAAGGATGAGAAGAGAGGAAAGACAATGAAGAGAAGATATCTGCGTTGTGGACAAAAAGAAATATATCAGATGACGAATATATCGTAAGAAGCAAAACCAATTAACAAGAAAGGGAAACAGTTGAGAGGATATGCCTGTTTGACGAGTGGTGACGACCTCTTTGGATAACAAAAACAATAGTGCCAAAAATAATTGTCTTGGTAACAATAAGATTGAACTAATGTACTAGGTAATGTACGGGGCCAGTAAAAATTTCTTTAGATTTCTCTTAAAGACTGAAAATAAAGGGGAATTTCTTAGATCGAGAGGTAAAGTATTCCAAAATTTAGGGCCTTTAAAAATAAATGTATTTTGTGCGGAAAACGTTCTCCAAAAAGGTAAATGAAATTCTCCGGATTGTCTAGTGGGATAGTTATGAATTGTGCGATTTTTTAAAAACATATCATTAAAATTTAATACAAATGGAAGAGTACCAGAATTGAACTTGTACATAAATTCACCAAGATGAAATAAGTACAGATCTTTAATTTTTAGGATATTATGTTCAAGGAAAAGTGGATCCGTATGGGCAAGAAAGGAGCATTACATATAATACGAATGACTTTCTTTTGTAGTAACAAAACTCTTCCCAACAACATTCGATTGGTGTTACCCCAAAGCAAAAGTCCGTAATTCAAGTATGGTAAAATAAGGGATGAATAAAGCATAAGTAAATATCGTTGTGGAAGGTGAGATTTAAGTCTGCAAATGATATCAACGTTGCGAGAGATAGTTTTACAAATATTTTCGATATGCAGTCTCCAGGAAAGTTTATTATCAACTAAAACACCTAAAAATTGTGTATGAGAAAATTTCTCAAGAGGGGTGTTGTCAAAAAAAAAAATGTCAGTGGGTAGTGAAGTTAAGGAGTTACTAAACAATATAAAATTTGTCTTCAGAAGATTCATTGATAATTTATTAGCTCTTATCCAATTTAATATGTTTTGCAATTCGGTGTTAATTACATCAACAAGAACATTTGGATCACTATGTGAAAAAAATAAATTAGTATCATCTGCAAATAAAACGAATGACAGAGAATTAGACGATTTATGAAAATCATTTATATACAGAATAAACAATAGCGGGCCTAACAAGCTCCCTTGCGGGACACCACAAGTAATATCTTTAAAATCAGATGTTTGCTCATTTAAAGAGTAAATGGTAATAAAATTATCAAAATCACCCAAGAGTGCGCGGTTGTGGTAGCTTAGGTTAAACCGTTTTGTGAAAAATTAAAACATAATACATAATCTTAAACCAATATCTTCGCGAGTTTTCCTTTGAAGACTTTGACATTAAAGACGTATTTATCAAATATTTCAAATTCAACATGACTGGCTGACAATTTGTAATCGTCCTTATTTCTTTCATTAAAAAAAGAATCACAGTAACAAAGGACTATGTTATACGAAACTAGATGACGAAAATAATAACATCTAAATATTTTTTTCCAATACAAATTAATTCGTTCGGGGTGAGTGATAATTACGTTTGCCTTCATTGTTTTGTAAAGTGATCAGGAGCCTGAATACTTTTTATTTCAGTTAAATGTAAGATTAAAGTAACACCTGTTGCTACAGGCTAATGTTGCCTATTCTTCTTTGTGCATGATTTCGTCATCGGATGTCAATGTCCGGGTATGAACTACTGAGACAGAAAACCGATACGGCAAATCTTTTCAAACGACGATGGAACGTCTTCAGTGTCGTTTATCAAAACATGGAGCTGAGTGGACATGGCAGAAAGAAAAGGATTAAATCATCATTATGTTTTGACCAGGCGTCAGATTTTATTATTCTCATCGTGAGTATGGATTATTTCTGAAATGACATCATTAAAAGGAACGAAAATATTATTCCGTATCGGTTGAATTATGAACTTAGAACTAAAATCTATTTTAGACCTTTGGTATTTATTTTGCTATAACAATGAAATTGATTTTACAAGAAAATGAGTATCTTGTTTTTGTACCATTTTTTGTGTGCGCACGGTAGAAATGGCGATGCTCTTTCGAGAGATGATCAAAGTTAACCTTTACTGCTATTTGCAATGTATTGCTTTGAAGATCATCGTTGCGATTCCAAATCGGTTGTGAAGGTTAGTCAATATTACGACTGGCCCTGCTCCTCTCGAAACATAGAGACGCCGAGATTTCCCAAGTCTCGACATCACCTCGTAACTTGAACAACGAAAGGAAACACGAATTGACAGCCTTATTAGAGGAGCTTCGAGAGTTGCATTACAAAAGGCGATTATTGATAGAGCTCATCATCGGAAGGATGGAAAAACAGAAAAGAGATATTCCATATTTTATTCATGTTGACGTCACTAATATAAAAGCGAAAGTCACAATGATTGATATTTGTTTAAGATGATGAGTACCTTTCATCTTCCATTAGACAAAGCAAAGTACAGAAAATGAGGGTTAAATAGATGATGAGTACCTTTCATCTTCCATTAGACAAAGCAAAGTACAGAAAATGGGGGTTAAATTGTAATTCTGACCTACATGACACATCTAATTTGGTGCCATCCCACAGACGCTTTTATATGATAAAAGCTTCGAAGAATAAGAATTTTACCCATAATTATATCAATGACCAATGACAAGAATTTATATTTACTAAATGGATTGGGTACAATGATATACAAATTTAATACAATTAACCGACAGCTTTTATCAAGCCCAAGAAATTAATGAAAAACAACAACCGTCGACTTCCTACTTTAACCAAAAAAGAAGCCCCAATTCCAAAAATACTTTCTTGCTTTTTCAATTTGCAAAAAGGAGATCATCAAACACAGTTTATTTTCAATTCACTTTAGATAATCTTAATTAACTCAATACTTTCGGGTGTCTTATACTCTTGTTTGCTATAATATATATATATATATATATATATATATATATATATATATATATATATATTGAAACTTTTACCCACACGTGAAATATTTCTAGATTCAAACAAAATATGTCGATTATCTAAAAATCAGATAAACAATTAAATACACAAATATATATATATAAATTTAAAAAATAAAAAAGTGTCAATTACAGTAGGGAGCACTTCAATATATTATTGGAATCGATGGAATAATTTTCAACGTAGGATCAGTTGGTTACTTTCTCTTTCTTGATACCAAAGCTCAAGCACTATCTACTTTCACTCAAAGGGAGATATAGATAGACACACACACACTCACACTCACAGATCGATTGGTCTCGAAGAGCATTCAATTGGTTGGCACGAAAGAAGTTTGAACAAATATTTGCCATCGAAATATAAACCAAATATTTTCCTGCCCCAGTCCCATACATCAAACTAGGCAAAACCACTCAACTGGGTAAGGGCCCGCAACGCGCACAAACAATACAGGCCCTAAATTAGATATATCTATCGCTCTCCAGTCTCCATTGTTTGTTCATGTCGGTGATGATAATTCGAAGTTCAAAGTTAAACGTTGACGTCCAGAGATGAAGATGAAAGAAGCAGGGAAAAGGGAGACGGCTCGGACATGGGGTAGGAAGGGATGGAGAGAGTGAGATGTAGAGAGGATGGTAACGATCGAAGTGAATTTGATGGGTCATCGATCTTCCCTGGATGACTTTGCCTCGCTCTCTCTCGGATACCAGGGCAATCAGGGAACCCTGAAGTATGGGTGTTAAGACACCTCACGACGCCAGAGTGGTTGCCAACTTGGTAACGTATAGCGAGCTAAAGCAGATGGGTAAACATTACCACACCGGAACACATCAAATTCAACGGTACTATAAAGCAGGCAATCTTTTATCTCTTGGACATTGTATGTAATTTGATTTTTTTTTTTTTTAAAGAAATGATATCCTATTATTGAAAGCTGGAAATCTACCTCAGATTTTTTGGCGCACTTTATGGTTATTTTCTTTTTGATACAAGACCGGATACATTTTTTTTTTCGTTGTCACAAGTCGGGGGTATTTCTGTTTAGATAATTTATAGGTAAGACATTGTTTGGTAAAAGCCGACAAGGTACAGCGTTTTCCTTATCTCAATTTTGTATTCTAAGTACACCTACGTAGGTAGAGAATGATACGATTTTTTTTAAAATACGTCTAAATTCTGTATTCAGAGTTGTTTATTTTTGTTAGAATACATTTATCATCACTCCATGTATTACGGCCAATAACCACAGTTTTTGCAGTGTAGACTCTATATGTATGAAGAAAAGCATAGGCCTATTTATCACTCTTACGTTGATTAATTACGTTTTTTACTTTTAACAAAATTCTTCATTTTTTTTTCCTCATAAAACATACACAAGCCTTTGGTGGTCTACGTTTTCAAAAAGATAACAACTGGAAATATCGGCACGTTTGTATTGCTATAACTTTAATTGTGTCGGTGATGTCAAATAAGAATAGAGCACAAATTTGGAAAAATTAATGTGATGGTTTATTGCAATACACAGAAGAAGAACATTTCCACTGCCCTATACATTACAATGCGGTGAATGTTTTCAGAAAGTCATTCACAAAACTTCAGAAGAGGTGGTATTTGAGGTCGGGATCTCCCCGAGCCCTCAACTTCCTGGATAATGTCCTACCCTTGCAGGAAATCATGTACAATCAATGAATACAACCTGTTGCTTCGAACTAAGATACTCTCCCCTTTTATGGATAATGCATGACATCAGCTAGATGCTGACTTTTATCTTGACATCCCAGGATTTCTCATGTATGCGATCAATACGTCCACCCGCTAAGTATCGACCATCCATGCTTAGTGTCTCTCTTTCTCTATCCCTGTTTCCAGATTTTGTTTCTTTTTCTCTTTCTCTCTCATTGCACGTCGTTTCTCTGGCTAGATGTTGTCCGTTTGATTCCGGACTTAAATGTGCTGGGACGTTCCCAAACGTTTTTTTTTTTCCTGTATCTTTTCTCTTTTCTTCTCTCCATTCAGTTTTCTCACTCTCTATATCACTCCTTCTAAGTTCGTATTTTCTCTTCGTACGGATATTTTATTATGTGACTGTGAATATCTCTCTCTTAAAGAGCTCTAGCTCTTCTCACTTTTACTGTCTTCCTCCCTCTCTTTCTCTCTCATAACGTCTTTTCTTCGGTTAACCATTCGATGCTTTGTGTAAATGTGATAGGACTTCGGTTACCTTTCTCTATACTTTAGCCCCCTCCTCCCTTTCTATTTGAGTTCTCTCATCCCTCCCTTCCCATTACTCTTTTCATCTTATTTTCTCTCTCTTTCACGAGATAGTTTTTTTTTCTATTTAGCTGTTATCCTTTTTACACATTATGTAAATGTGGTCGGACGTTGGTTACCTTCGACAGAAGAAAAGGAATCACGGACCATATCTTTCCGATTACATTGTGACAAAACCTGAGGAGTAAACTGAAAGCTTTTTTTACCGGTTTCCCGGATGCGTGGCTTCCCGGAAGTTTGAAGCTAGAAATGTTAACTGCCAGAACAACCAAGGAGCAGCCAACAATGACGATCAGTCTGAACTAAATAAATCACAATCAATATAAACTGGAATCTGATGGAATAACTATGCCCTTCGCTGAGATGATGTTCAACAAGATACTACAAGTAACAGTAATATGTACCTCACAGGGGAAAAGACAAGACGAACTATTCCGCCTCGACTTTAACTTCGAGTTGCCTCATTATTTCCTCGCGTTCTGTATGATTTATACAGTCATAAATGCAACGCTGTGATATTTTAATAAGATATCATTGGCTGACAGGTTGCAAAGTTATAGTCGGTGTCACATATAAAAGGTATATGTCATACGAGGGCATGGCTTAATGAGATTTACATCTAGTTAGATGAAGAAATGTTACGCACCAAGTAAATCAAAATAAGGTGTGGAGAAGTGAGTATTATAGTACTATTTCAGGGGCTTGGAAGAATCTTTTATGATTTTAATGCATTGCATCTAATTTCTTTTTCCAAACATTCTTTCACCTTTATTCATATCAATTGTATATAATTAATACAAATATTTATTGTTATATTACCTTCCTCCTAACCTGTCAGGACGGAGCAATGCTGTATTTTGTTGCTTTTGTTTTATTTTGTTTCTTATAAATTTGCTTATATAAAATGGTGTCAAGCGAAGCACTGGGTTAAGATTATTGGGAAACCCGACACTTTTCTTGGCAACAAAATGATTGTACTTTCAAATCGTAGGCGTACACTATGATATCCAACATGACGATAGTGTGGGTAGGCTATATGTAACAGTTCATCACTACACATCAGAATCAGACAAAACCCAACAAAACGCCCTAGGGACTCTTCCTCATACTTTTCATGTGTAATAAAAAATACGACATTTGCATAAATCAATTTTAAAATGTATTTTCGCGCCAAATTCTCCGTGAATTTGTTGCTAACTTGTCGATAATGAAATAGTGTCTAAGCATTTCAACAAACACTATTCCGATAAACGTGTTATGCCGTCTCTCAGGTGGCAAAGGCGACAATATTTGTGGATCTCCCTATCACATAAACAGCAGAAAAAATGAATACAGAGAAATTGCAAAGGCTACATCACATCTCACATGTCCTATCCACTAAGAAAAACTTGAAATACAAACTTTGTCTGACCGAGATTCCAGCAACTATCAGGGGCAATGAAGTGCACCCAGGGAATTTGAAAAGGATGGTTGTTGTATTGACTGTATGATTGCAACAAGTTTTATCAAAAATAGTACTTTAGGCTGTCTTCTTTCCTGTCTTTCTTTCAGGTCGACCTCGTTACAAACATAGATCGAGAAGATAGGTCAACAAGAAATAAATACCAACCATACTTATACTGTATACTGTATACTTTATACGAGAGATGTAATACTAACATTTTAAATAGTAATTCACTCTTCAACCCTAATTCGGTGAACTGTGACAGACCTATTCGCCTTAAGCAATATCTAATTATTTATGAGGTTCAGGAAAAGAGGTAAAAGAAAAGAAATGAAACCCTCAGTGATGTTTTCGTCGAGATCCCCAAGTGAATGAGGAATTTGTACGAATATTGCCGATCCATCTCACTGCATCTGTTTATGCATAAATACATCGAGTAATGAAAACAGTCTTCGGCACATAATTGATAATCGCAAAAGTTTTCGATGACACTGAAGAATCGGTTCAGCAGTACTGCTTCAATTATTTACGTCGCTCTGAGGTTCACGAACATTCATTCAAAACCATGCGACGAGAATGAGCGATAGGAACAACTCGCCTCACAAACATGGGATATTAACAGGTTTTCCAAGATCAAAAGACCTCTTGCTCGCACAGTGGATATAAAGGGTAAATACGGGGTATGTTTTAGGGTGTAGGAAATTGTTCAGGTACTTAAGTATATGCGTGCCTGAGTGTGAGGGTGTGCTCGTTTGGCAGGTGGCTGTGTGTGTGTGTGTGGTGTGTGTATTTAAGCTGGTGAATATGTTAATGAGGAAAATGTTCAGGTTATTTGCATCCCCTAGAGCTATGATGTGCCCGCTTAGAGGTGGGTGTAAATGTGGGGTGTTCCTGAGAGAGAGGGTGCGTGTGTATGTGAATGTGGGTTGTGCAGAGAGAAGGTGTGTTGTGTTGTGTATATGTGATGCGTCACGTCGAAATGAGAGACTAGTCGCGATTTTTGAAATCCATTTTATTTGATATTATTGATCCCTGATTCATTGCTTGAATTTGATATATAACCGACTGTAAAGAGTAAATAGAAGTGGAGATATTAGCCTCTGAACGCGAGGAGAATTCTGCTCTTGGAAATCAAAATCAAGAGAAAAACGTCTGCAAAGTTTGACTTCCGTTTGACTCCGCGCCAGAAAAATAAGAACATTTTGTCACCGTTGTACTCACCGAAATGCCCTAGCAACCACTTGTTACAAAGTGAAACGATGACCAATGAGAGGGCTGCATTCAGGTATACAGAGAACAATACTCGTCCGTCAGCCATGATCGAGGCAAGCGCAGCAAGCGGAAACAACGGCGATGTTGTCTAAATAACATTCAATCTTCTCAACAAAAAAAGAAGCTGAATTTGGTTAGTTGTTTATATCTTCGTCAAATAAATAAAAACGTCATGCTCTTTCTAATTGTTTAAGAAAAAGTCCGCTCTTTTAGGAAAAGTGTTTACCATTCCTGGCGCTAAATTAGTTAAGAACAAAACTATTTTAAAACCTTTTGGGGGGTTTTATTCCGATGTTTGCGTGCGTTTTTGAATGTCAATCGCGTATACTCTTACTTATAATAAAGCGAGTCATTTTGATCTGAACTCTGTTGGAAATTTTGAACATAATAATGGTCGAAAGACTAAATTATTCTTGTACAGGGGCTTATGCATTTTGTTTATATACTTTGAATAAGTATATGATAGAGATAAGCCTCCAAAAATGTTTAATAAATTATTTGCGCCTCACGAATGTATTTAGAATTTCTCTGATCACGTTTTATGAGTGGCTAGGTTAGCTAAGAGTAAGACAATGAAAATAAAAAACGTAAATGATTTGCTCGATCTCGTCTTTTATTGATCAAACTTGTTACCAGTAATAAGAAGATATTAATAATTTTTAGAAATGAATTATTTTAAGAGTAAATCGTATTTTGTTTCGTCGTGTTTAGTAAAACGCTACTTTCTTAAACACGTTACTTTGTAAAATAAACTGCAGAAATTTGCTAGTAGCTATGGGTGCTATCTCACATCGCGGAGACGTCTCCGCGACAGAATACAAAGTTCATCTCCGCACGGATAAATAGTATTAGAGACTCTCGAGACGCCTCAGCGGCAATTATTTTTTCCTGATGGAACCAAATTTGTTTATAGGAGGGTTTCAATTTCCCATCAGGACAACAGATATCACGGCCCTAAAATAAAATGCTGAAATTAACATTCATTTGGATCCAGACAGCTAAGTCAAGCAATAAGTAGCTTTTCCCCCACATAACCCTCCCTCCCCCTCTCCCCACCCGATTGTTAGATTTGACATTCGTTTGCGTGCTCCGCTATCCCGGATGAAACAGCTTTATTCACAGCAGGTTGGGCATCGCACACAAAATTTCTGAGTGCAGCTAAAGAGAGTTTAGTTCGCTATTCGCTCACAAAAACAAACAAAAACAAAAAGCCAGTTGAAATCACACATCACACGACCGTGAACGTCCAATAAACAAAGCCATGCGTTGCTAAGGGCGGAGCTAAACGGAGAGGGGAAATGAGCGTGGAAGTGCGCTTGTATGTCCGGGAAAAAAAATTATGACCGAAAAAAACACTCGCCGAAAAACTGCTTTTTTACACCTTTCCCGTTATCATTTTCACTCATTTTTTTAACAGAGAAAAGATGAAGCATGGTAGGACCAGAAAATCAAAAAAAAATTTCCTCAAAATTTTGAGTTTTATTTAGTTTGTCGATTTACTCGGATCTTTGATCTGCGACTTCTCTCTCATTCGACAAGACGTATCACATATACGATGTTAATGTGCTTTTTATGTGGAGGAAACTGTTCAGGTAATTGTGTCTATGTGTGCGCCCGAGAGGGGTGTGTGTGTGTGTGTGTCGTGTGAGCATGTGCGTTCGCGTGTGAGCGTGAGATTGATGGTGGGTGAGATCGGTGGGTGTAATTTAGATGGTGAATATGTTTTGTAAGCGTTGAGGAGAGGGACCCGAGAACGAAGGTGTGGCCCGTTTAGGTGTGGGGTGTGATGGTGAGTGTGTGCATGTTGTATATTTACGATAGTCAAAATTTCTTTGAAGGTTCGAGAAGAAATGGTTCCTAATCATCTAGGTTCTCATACTCATGTTAATTGTCAACTCTTCGAAAATTAATATCTATATCAAAACTACATTTACTACCTTTAGTGTCATAGGAGAACAAAACCCTTTACTCATATTTTCTAATTTGACCAAAATTTCTATGCATATAGTATATTTCGTAAGAGGCAAAACCAAATTGTTCTTTCGTTCCCGCAAAAGTACTTCTTTGACAGAAATAATGGATTGCGAGCGCATATTGTGCAGATATGGCATTACTAAAAATGGCTTTAATCTAGTATAAGGGAAACCAGAATTTGAAGAATGTTTGAGGACACCCTGGGCTAAACGAGATACGGCATATCATCGACGACAGGAACAGGAAGGTAACTTTCTTTTCTCCGGGGTTGGGGGGATTAGAACTCTTTAATTACAATTTCTCATTACCACCCAGAAAGTATAATTCATATTGCGGTCTGATTAGACAAAAGTGTAATGGTCCAGCAGATATGTCTATTTGTATTCTTCACTTACATACAAACAGCCAAACTTCTATTCCTTACATTACACCTTTGAAATAGTATCCTATAAGTACAGGAAATGTCCACCTTTGGTACCAAGTTTGAGCCACTTTTGTGCTAGTGGCTTCTCCATGAACAAATTCAAATAAGAAGCTTGACTAAAGGCACTCATCAATCTTGAACAAAGACGGCATCCTGTAACATTATCGCAAAAGATGAAGTATATATTCATTAAAATAAAGTTGATTCAAGGTGACGATCAAAATTAGGGCTGTTTTAAAGCATGCAGCTGTCTAATAAAACGGAGTTGTTTAGAATGTTTACAACAAAAATGTATATTCATAACAGTAAACCTTTGCAAAATGAAACCATTTTTTTAATGAAATTACACATAAAGAATATTGTAAAGATTATGATTACTCTTTTATATTGAAAAAAAACAGTAATTACATTTTCAAGATTTAATTGAACTGACGTTCCAGACAGTCAATCATCAGAACAACGATGTCAAAACATGATATAAGCACGAAGCAGAACACGCAATACTTGAGCATGAATCAAAACAAGAACCTTGAGGAATTTCAAAACCTTTCGCCATCAATGCACGTACGAAATGCTACGAAATTAGTTTTTAGACACATTTAGCATCGGAAACCCGCGCAAATCAATCAATTCAAGTGTTTTCGTTAGAATTAACCTCTTATTTTCCATCCGATTTATTCTTACAAACACAGGATCGATGACGAAAATTGCTTGTTTCACCAAGGCCAAGTTAAGAACCCGTAACATCAAAATGTAATGTAACCTAGACAACGGCTCTCTCGAGATTTAAATGATCTATCGCAAAATAAGTTGTTGTTTTCTTTTTCGACTATTTCAACATGTCTGCATGTATTGTACACTGCAATCGGGTTTGCAGCTAAGAGTACACAATAATGATGATTTATTATCTTCTTATGCTAGTCCTATACGTTGTCTGTTGCTGACTTTCTTATCATTGATAGCAAAAGCTCAAGCTGTATGGTGCGGAGTCGATCTAACTCCATTCTGTAAATGGGTGGTTGTTTAACCATCACCCGTACATGAAACACGTGTTATTAAAAATAATGAACATTTAACATCCCAATCAGGAGTGAAGAACTGTCCGCTCTGAGGCTGAAGAAAAGGAGGTAACACTCTACAAAATAGGGGACAAATGGTCCAATGTTTACCCCGTGTACTGCTCATACGTTTCAATTTACGGTTTTCACCATTGAAATACATCACGAATAATAGTAGACCCCGTCAACCCTCTCAACACGTCACGAACAGATCAAAACCACATTAATTCCCACCACGTTAAGTGCATCTGTGATGTCTGTTTCACAGCAAATTCGACTCATGAAATTCGTTAGAGGAGGAATTGGTTAAAGGTAGTATATAACCAAGTATCCCTGTATAGCATTACTTCAGACCTGAACTAAAATTTTTACCCTTGAGGAGGCGACACTCCGAACAAAAAGTCTAAACAGAGGCCTACTTTACATACATAATTATATAACACTACTATTGCTAGTAATTATAACAGTAACTTTAATAATTGAACAAGAGGTCTCGAAAGAGGCTTACTTTACCTACACAATTATATAATACTACTACCTGACTACTGCGAGAAATAATAGCAATAACAATAACAATAATCATTATAATGATGATAATGATGATAGTTATAATAATAAAAATAACAATATAAATAGTCATAATAAAAACAATGAAAATAATAATAAGTCACATCATATATAGTTCTTGATAGTGTATTCATTATTTACATGTATCTAACGTAGATATGAAAACAGTACAAATCCTCAATATCAAATGTAAGTTATATACGAGGCTATTGCGTATATGAATATATTTGTATATGGATTGTGTAGGAACAGTACAAAATAAATAATAGCTTTTGATAAATTGTGGATTTAAAATTGAATTTTATGTCAAAAGACCGGACGGAAAAGCTATATATTCCAGACGACCGCGTATTCTGTCGGGTTATTGCACCACCCTAGCTAATCTAATAAGTGATTCGGGAGCGCCCTTTTTGAGTGGAGCGCATCGTGGAATAAAATGTGGCAAAGAAAACAGAACACGATACTGGTCGAAAGCGAATAATTTGATACACAATCGATGGCAAGAAGACAGTATAATTGCTTATTTTACGTGATGAGAAGAGAGAAAGAGAACTAATGATTGTGAGCGGCCATGAGAGACCCTCTAAAAAGATCAAATGTAATTTGATGTATAGCTGAATACGCATCGCGAGTTTACGGCTACTGGTAATCTCGTTTAAATCCAGCAAGTGAATTAAAGTGTAATGTGGGTGGAATTTTATCCACTGCCACATTCTGATGAATCGTTTATTATACCAAGGGAAGACTATCTTAGCCATAAATATAATCGTGTTGGTACTATATCACTGAATTTATGAATATCTCATGATTGTGACGAATGAGTGCAAAGAATGAGGTCTTTTTTTAGGTAACACCCTCAGGCGGTTAATTTGCATTGTATGACATACGAACAAAAGGCATCCAGGTAAGAACACATCAATTATTGCAAATAACTAAATGAAATATGTAGGCCTACTGTCTATTAAATAATATATATTTTATTTCACACCCCTGTGCTCTCGTACGATAAAACGATATCTTTTTTTTTTTCACAAAACGATGGTCAGGCGACTATGGGGTTGATATTGCATTGACCAGTTAACTTTTAGTTCTTTGATTCAGATGATTTGAAAAGTACAGTACAATAGAACAAGCACAACACTGAAAATTCCATCTAAATTGGATGATGAATTATAATTGTCTAAGATTGGCATTTTTTTTTTTCTTCAATAAAACAGTTACTATGTGTCATCCCTGTTTTAATATTCTTGGAGCAGAATTTTTATTACATATAATGAAATACAAAATAAAAGGTGGAGGTATGTCATCATCAGCTTACTCATTGAATACGCATGAGAGCTGTTTTACCGGGGGGAAAAGAGCAAAGTAATGACTTCCTTATTTCTCATCCGATTTTGATTAAATTTCCAGGGCTTGGTACGTAATACATTTAGAATTATTTGAATTTCAGTCTGGAGACCTCCAATTATTTTAATTATTCCTTTAAAATCTATGTCAGAAAATTATATTAAACTACTCTTGATGTAAAAGTATTTGATAATAAAGCTACAGCACAGAAAACGCATTTAAATCTTCCAAAGTCTGTACGCCATCGTACCAACGGGTCGTAGAGCAACTGTTGCACTATAAACGGACTTTCCTTTTCCCTTTCCCCTCGAACTTGAACCCCTTCCCATAATTCCTTTTGGCCTGAAGGAAACTTGCAACTCCAGCCTGTCATTACCATGCATGATGGATGGTTAGATTAGGAGCATAATAAGCCGATTCCCACAGACGAATATGAATGGGGTACTTACATAATGGCATGCGCATGCGCCATCCTTGGGCTACAGTGTTGTACAAGCTGTGTTTTTCAGCCAACACTCACAGTGGAAACACGGTTTCCTCGACATCGCACAGCCGTGTAAAAATTGGTGCCCGCAAGGGCCCATTAACACGGCCGTTTTCTTGTCTGTTCGCTTTTCTCTTAATCAAACGCTACCCCCATGGCTTGGTGCCGGTGCCGACACTTAAATTCAAGGCACACATTCCCACAGTGCCTGGCAAGAATAAACAAGAATTAAAGTCTCAACGGGAAATAGGACTGTGTAAAAACACCTCGTGTATATATACGTTTGCAAGTGAAAAGCGGCTTTTGCGGTGTATGTTAAGTGATATAGATCTCAAAACAAACGCTTGTCACAATACTGAAAAAACGCCAAAGCTACGACTACTCTTTAACTGCATCTTTGCTGATGAATTATTTGGGAAGTAAACCGCCATACGACTTTTTTGGGTGTTCAACTTGCCAATGATTTTGTCTTTGTGTCGAATTCATTTATGTAAATAATCAAATAACGTTCACTGTAAAAAAAAATATTTGTATTTTTACAGCAAATCTGCTGTCAGCAGAGTCGCCATAAAAAATGTAATTCAAAAAACAGTTTTGTAAATTTCTCCTCTAAGAATTTATGAAAGAGAAGGGGAAAAAATCATTAGAGTTCTATAGCGTATATATTTGGTTAAAACGGAACAAATGTGTTACTCCTGATGTATATTTTGTATTTCTCATGTAATTATTTGCAGGAGAAATTTACAACAAAACTGTTTTTTAAATTACATTTTTTATGGCGACTCTGCTGACAGCAGATTCGCTGTAAAAATACAAATATTTTTTACAGTGCTGGTTTATGGTTCCTACAAATACACTGATTCGAGGATGAATAAAATGATTTTTATACAATTTGCAAAAGAAACGAAGTCACGACGTATATACCCTTACACGATTTAAAGACACTATGTATCAGTGACCAATAAAGGAGCTGCTCACGGCATTAAATAAGAATATATTTCATGAACGAATAAGAATTTATTGAAAATTCTCAATAAGCTAGAGGGGGATATAAATAGTATACAAGGATTTTCTTTGATTTACATTTCATCCAGTAATTCAGATAGTTTGTATTGTGGCGGGTCAGATGGATTTGTCCGGGATTTCAGAGGAATCTACTTAATTCAATTAGCTTCCTGTCAGCTGTTCAATGAGAGTATATGGACATTAGAGATCTAAGGGTATTTGAGGATAGTACCGGAGATATACTAATTCAAAGAGAGATCGCAAAACTTGCGTTGTCTCTTTTGGAGTAGACCTCCAAACTCTCACAATGGAAAAAACCCGAGTAAGTGGCATTTTAATTACATAAACAAGTATTTGAGTTATTACATCCCAAAACATGAACACTCTGTGTCAGAATATAAGAATAAAAGCAAACAGAACTGATAACGTAGAATTCGTTTAGGATTGAATGTAAAATAGTGACGAGGATAAATCCCGAAGAACTCAATTTACATTTCAAATCCTAGCCACCGTTATCATCTACCTTGGTATGGGTAGGCCTACTTCATGGCTGTGTACATTTCCTCTTTTTTTCTCTCTCTTTTTTTTTTCTTTTTTTTTTTTTTTCTTTCTTTCTGCTCAAAAAGGACCATGGCTTTTCTCCTCTACTAAATGGTGCTTTCAACAAAAGTCGCACACCCGATATTTATGAACTGCCGTAGTACACACTTATAAGGATTTACGACCCTTCAGCACCACACCCACCCATTTTTCATACAAACCAAAAGCAAAGTATGATTTTTCAGTATTTTACGCAAACGCGGGAAACGATTAATACAAACCATTTTGCATCCCAGTAGGCCTATCCTGCTAAACATAAAGCCTCGAATTCGCCCCCAATAGTAAAGACGGCTTTTACCGCTTGTTGTTATTACATTGTATAAAATGTGACATTAAACTCGAACAGGTGTGACAAGTACAACCTCAGGCATTGATGTTCTATAAACTATTCGGAGCATGAAAACCACATCGACTGCTATTGTCCTAATTGTCTGTCCTCGAGTAACTTCCCACTCGTATTCCCTTTCAGACTTTCCACATCTACATTTCCTGTTGATATCAACGATTTTTTTCGCCTGATTTCTGAGCTTTAGCATGCTTGTGTTGAGGCAATCAAAATATCATTTTTTTACGTTTTGTACAAACTTCATGAGAAGTTCAATCATTTCTCATTTTCATTAGACCACAAAAAGTCAGACTCAAGGAATTTAATTAAACTTTAATTGCGGCTCGTGGTCCAGTTTAATGAACCCAAAGTCCACAATCATCAAAATATATGAAATATACATCATTCCAATTGTATCAAAATTTATTGTTTCAATGAATGTCTTCGCAAAAGATTTTTCCTTCAAAACTTCACCCTTTACCTCTCTCCAGATTATATAAAAACGTGAAAATATCAAATTCAAATTTCTTTTTATTTTCGTGTAGAGGATGAGAAAAAAATAAAGACAATGTTAACCAAAAGCGTTGGGCGAAAATGCTTGCTATATCTCTCCTCTCCTTTGTCATCTTTTAAATTTCTAAGAAATTGATTTTCCAAAAGATATACAATCTGACTGAACATAAAACAAAATTGTGAATTTCTTCCTCTTAGAATAAACGTTTCTTTTTCGTTTTAGTATGTCATCTGCTGTGTAGAGTGACTAGTAGAGAAAAAACAACTATCATGTTTAGTGAAGTGTTGTAGCTCTGTCACCTCCAAGATATCGGATGATGTATTTCGAATAAGAAAGAGGAAGTTAAGCGTACAACAGATGAAGCCAATTCTGCATGATTCCACACATTTCGAATTCAACAATAATTTTGCTCTTCCACTGGGGATGGATCCAGCATTCAAGAAGTGAGCTCTTTCCTTGTCACTTTGATGGATTTTTTCCCATGAGACTTTGCTATTTCTTATCTGAGTTATAAGCCAAAGAATAGATGATCAGCATCCTTGTTCCAATTCTATTCTTTCCATGTGTGGTAAAAAGGTTTAAAGAGACAGTCTACCGTACATGCAATGCATTGCCCGAAGGACATCTCCTATACCGGGAACGGAAGACGGGTTCACGCTGGTAGCTACATGTTTATGAGTGTTCGGTTGAACAAAGTGCTGGATTATGACATTATAGCCTATATTTTGTAACTTCCACCCTTTTAATTAGTAATACTCTTCTTTTCGTGGATGAGTTTCCTAACAACTTTTGAGGCATATTTCCTCATTGTAATGAATTGGAGTTGTGATCATTAAATTATGACGAATTTATTTTATGCTACATTCACTCATACACTTACGTTGAGTTACGTCCGGTTGCGTCCAAAATAATTTTCTTCCTGTGGGATTCCCACGGATGCACTCCCGTCATAGTCGGCTGTGAGAATAGTGATAATTTCGTTCATCCAATAAAACAAAGAATGCATTAGGAATGAGAGAATAGAAGATTAAATGACTCAGAGATAAAACAACAAATAGGTAACTAAACGTAAGTGTCTGTGTGACTGCAGCATTACGGCCTAGTTTTATGTTTTGTGTAATGTATTGTATTGTACGGTTACACCATACTTGTGTCCCACGGCTTTCCCTTGGTTTTCATTCACCCAATACATACATGAAAAGAAGAAAACCGGTTTTACAAGCAAGAAAGACACCAAAGTTCGCCAAGACACCTTCTGACAAATTCACATTTCCGCATTGTAGTAATATTTAACGCATTGCTTATTAATGTTTTGGACGTATTTTGGGTCTGCAATTTTTTAGTTGAATTTAAAAATCTCTAGATTTTTGGACGTTTCCTTTTCCCTAATTGAATACCTTTTGTTAATCTTTCTGATGAATTGATTAATTGTTAAATTGCCAAAAATATCGATGTATACTCCTTGTCTTCCAGTCATTGGTATGTAGGTCTATTGAGAGACACAATAGTAGTGTAAGAGCGGTGCCAAGTTATCTTTGAATTGGCGCCACATTTATCATTTTGCTGCCTGGTTAGGCTGTGGAGAAGGCTGAGTAAACGATAAAGCACTCGGGTATTGCCTCGGCAAATCCAGGCGCTAGTTCCCGGATGTTAGTCCACCTATTATCCAGCCAAATTTTCTCCTCAGAGAATGAAGCGTGAAAGGGGAAGACATCCGCAATATGGAAGAGGGAGAAAGGTTGATCACCTCGCCCTTCTCTTTCACGAAGTGGTTTGTGAGAGTTGGGGAGAAAGAATCGAGACCACAAAAATTAATTTATTTAATAGGAGAAAACATGAAAATCGGTAGCTCTGGCAGACGAGGAGAAAATCAATGTAATGTGCAGGAAGTGGGGTAGACACCGTCCCGACTCATGCTTCCACATGTAAGTCCTTTAACGGTTCCTTTGATGCGACAATCAATTGACTGAAATGTGCAAAAGAAATGGAAAGGAGTGCTGCAGATGTCTTTAATGATGGTAATTGAATTATAGATGGTGCAGCCTGTTCTGACTGGGAGCTCAAATAAAAACATCCAGGGCGGTATGTTCGGTTGAAATTATGATCATGAATTCTTCAATCTTTTAGAACCTTGGAATTCTGTTTTGATTAATACATCAAATCTTCTCTATTCATGAAATACATCTAAAAACTTCAGGTTTCAAAAGATAAATCGTCATAAAGACATATCAGAGTATCTTCGGCCAGATGATGTCATGACGTGTACCAGATGAAATATATATCTTTGTCCTTCTGAAATATATCTTCTACAGTGAATTCATAAAGGATGAAGTATACTGACTCACGAATGTATCTATAAGCACAAATACATTATGATGATAACACATAAAACAAACACACACTTTCAAAGTAAGTACATTATAAATTATGTATTTCCATTGCACTGATAAGCCAAGATATATCATCACGATTTCTCACTGGGCAGAATGCTCATAACAAAATTATAATATTTGTATCTTGAGTTATCCAACGACTTTTTTAAAAGTGCATACTGCGATGCGACGCTCTAATGTAATTGGAGATGAAGTCTTCTTGACAACCGTTTCCACTAGTTTCCTGGTTGGAATCAAAGCAGTCACATTTTCATCTTATCTCATGGGGTGGTTTTTCCACAGCATTTATTCTCCTGTGTGTCTTGTTTGTAAATTTCTTTATCCACAACCAGTCACATTTTCTGTGTTCATAAAGTTGATACCACAATTATGCCAGATATACACGAGTTAAGGGTGGATCTGGTGTAGAGTTATCAAAGAATAATCTTAAAAGAAAGAGTAAAAATGTCCCTCCAAAATAATTAAAATTGAAAAGATGTGACATTTTGAAATTTCTTTGTTTTCCGGAAAACATTTCTTGTCCAGTTTTAATGAATAGACTATTCAAATGTGCGAGCCGATGATGTGAACGTTCAAAATTTTGTACACATTTAATTTACAAAACTGACAAATATGTCTCAAAACAAACACAACTGAAGTTTTCTGCACCCAGATTATTTTGGTCAGGTTATAATTTTTTTATGTTCACTTGAAATTGCCATATTGATAGTGTTTCTTTTTTTATAATGTACGTGTAAATTTACTTTATATATATAAATACTTTAGTGTCAAGTACTACACCATGTTCCATTGTCTCTAGCCCCTCACCCCACCCCCGCCCCCCTTTAAAAAAAAAACACGTAAATTTTTAAACAATACTACCTCAAATCATATAAAATCATCTCCCACAATCATATGATGATTTTGAAATCTTATTCATAGAAATTATCTTGAAAACGCGCAATTATGTTGATTTTCCGCTCAATTTTATGTAAAATAGGCACCTAAAATATCGCTTTCTCAGAATATGCTCTCATATTATTTTGAATATTATTTTTGTTGAATAGTATTGGTCTATATTGACCTTAATAGCATGTTTAGTAGCATGTTACTAATGTAAATAATATTTCCACCTGAAAGATTTCGCTAGGGGTGTGATCTCCATATCTCGCTTGTACTACAAGTCTCAAGCAAAGATAGTGACATACGGATTGGAGTTAAACGCAATTGAAAGGTGGCTGCACACACCTGTAAATGTGTTCTGCATCTGTACGATCTGTATATGGTTCAACATGTCAGAATTTGTGAGCCACCTTGTTAAAGACGACAATATACAAAGGAAAAGATCACATGTGAAATAGTATAAAGAAATATTATCTGCAGTGATTGGCTACATTGGCATCACGTGACCTCCACGAACTCATTTATATTGTTCGTTGCCCGGGGTGATTTTCCAATATTGATGATATAAGTTTTAAAAAAAAAGAAAAACGGAATGACTGATTGACAGGCAAAAACCAAAAAACATATATTGTGCAATGGTGCTAATAATTGAAATTAGAGTAGAATAGTCCACACAAATGTTAATGATAATGGATACACACAACAACATGGCCTAATTTGCTCAAGAAATGAGGCAATTAACAACAATAATAGTGATAATAATAATGATAATAATAATAATTATATAATATTGACTGGCCTTGAGGTAGATACCGCATATATTTCCCAAAGAAGTCTCATATTGCCTCGAGTCGAAGACGAGGGCAATATGGGTCTTGTGAGGGAAATATAGGAGGTATCTCTCGAAGGTTAAGCCAGTCAATATTATTATTTTTATTACCTGTTAACCTCAATGAATTGGCCCATTTAAAGAGAAAAAATAAGTTTAATTGATTTAAACTGGGCATTTGTCGCTGG
Source organism: Paracentrotus lividus (assembly GCA_940671915.1). Taxonomy (NCBI): domain Eukaryota; kingdom Metazoa; phylum Echinodermata; class Echinoidea; order Camarodonta; family Echinidae; genus Paracentrotus; species Paracentrotus lividus. Next base: position 15,318,102 of record CALNVZ010002100.1, read on the forward strand.
ATTTTTTTTTTCTTTTCTTTGTTTCTTCAGCATTCTGAGTTGTACATTTGTGCGCAATAAATGCTTCTGTGCGGATCCATTTCTTACTCTTAGTTAACGCGCATCATCTACTTACAATTACGCGTAGGACCCAGACCAGAACAAGAATATGGATATTTACGGACGCGGCAATTTTGCACACAAACCCAATAGGGAATTCACGGAAAGGGGAGTATGGATTAACGGCCCGTGTGTGGTACAACTTATCCATTGTGACGTATTTTTTGTTGACAGGCATAAATTAGGCAGACAAAATACGCACTAGGCATATATCTTGTCTCCAAATGGCCCATACAGGTAATTAATATAATTGACTGCCCTTGAAGAGCATATGGCAATATAGTGCACTGAACTAGCATAAATATTGCCCCGGAGTCGAGACGAGGGCAATATGGTGCTGGTAAGGGCACTATATGCCATATTGCCCGAAAAAAACAGTCAATATTTTTATTATTATCCTTCAACTACCTATCTCCAACAGAATAGGACATTGAAAACACACAGTGTAGTCTACTTACCAGACATATCCTAGCTGGTCTGGTACAAACTGCTACAGGTACAGTCATGTATGTTTGAATCCAAAATGTTCCACTGTCTTCAATCAATATTAGAAAATATCAAGGAATCCAATTCCCCTCGAAACATCATGCCTCGGTATAATTTGGCAGATGTGTCATTCAACGAGTCATAAAAGTTTGCTTTCCAGGATATAACGTTACCAAAAACCGAAAACTGATTTAAATCTGCGGCATTTGTCGTGGGATTTTTTTTTCCTTTCTTTGTTTCTTCAGCATTCTGAGTTGAACCATTGTGACGCAATAATGCTTCTGTGCGTATCCATTGTCTTACTACTCTTTGTAAACGGCGCATCATTAAAATTACGCGTAAGACCCCCGACCAGCCCGGTCAACATTGTAAAAGGCAGCCCCTACGTCAATGCGTGTTTTTTCAATGGGATTTTTTCTTCCGGTCAATATGGCCAATAATACCCCATGATCGCTTCAATATATCGATATCATATCAAAACTGCGGTCGTATGAATTTGCAATAGCCCGGTTCAGATGTCTTATTAAGGGTAATAATAAAATATTATTATTATAATAATAACAATAAACAATAAAGGGTTAGGCCGCTAATCCTATATAATGTGCATTCCACTATAATAATCATTCAACTACACAAACTATGTAATATCAGGGAAATGTTATATCCCTGGTAATATCCTTCGGCCCCGGTGAAATAAACATGACCTGCTCTTGGGATAACTTGTTATATATCGTACGTAATGTTCTATTATAATTTATATCTATCTATACCTCTCACGTAGGTATTTCCATTGCTGCATGATATGCCCTCACCTGCCACAAGTATATGTATGCGCATTTTTTATATAGTATTTTACATATCATATATTTGTTATCATTTCTCGACAAAAAGAAATTAATATTCTCGGGCAAGTCGGGTGACCTGCAGTTTTCCACACAATGGGCCATATAGAAAAGGTTAATGTGTGTACGTGAATCAATAACTTATCTTGATGAAGTGCAAGCATATTGTTTTCATTGGAACATAAAAACACACTTACGCTGATAAGACATGCTACTTATCAGGTCGTTGGCATGTTAGCCTCTCGAGAAGGTCAATGAATTTAATGGAATATATTTGAATTAATTTTGATGGCTTTTCATTAGGCGTAAAGTATATATAGGAGTGCCGCTTTAAAGATTCGTGTCAAGAATGGATTTTTAATCTGACACAGACTTTACAACTCCATTGGTGAAAATGTAAGTTTAATCCAATAAAAGGTTTACCACGTCCTTTTTGGTACAATTGATATCAAAAACGCTTTGGCATTGAAACAATCAGAAGTGATTTAAGTTCGAAGCTAACACAACGGAAATGCTTGCAGAATTCTATAAAAAGTCAATTCTATATTATTTGGGGAAGAAAACACTCCTGATTTTGATAAACTTATTCAATTATCAAGGGGACAAAAACTTTTATATTAGAAGATGTATACTTCAGATGTCATTTATGTTGAAAATAAACCGTTTTGTTCATCAATATTGTTGCCTGTTTATAGAGAAATTTAGGATCTGCATCAGGAAATATGGGTTATAGCGTATAGAGAGAGAAAGTCAGCAGGAAATCCACTGCTGTGTAAACAAAGAGAATACAATCAATCATCGGAAGGAATTCACAAGTGGTGAAGGAGATGGATACTTTCCCTACTCTCGTCTATTGGGTGTCTCTGAGCGGTGATCATAACATTGACAAGTCAAAGGAGATAAGTGGCATGCTAAGTTATGCAGACGGTGTTGGCTATCATCTTCAGGGCGTTTTATTAACAGCGTGACGCCTCTGTGCAGTGGTGCCGCGGAGTGAATTTAGCACTCAAACCCCTACGGGTTCACTCCGCCGCGGATAAACAGCATTCAATCCACCCGAAGATCACCCCTCTCTCAGTGTACTTCGACACAGCTCGGCTGATGCCCCTAGGGATGGCCTAAGACGCAGTATCCGTATCTCTCAATTTAAGAATTCATGACCATGAAACATTTAACGTTTAGTGAGTACCTATTGTTCATTATGTCTCGTCGTGACATGGTCGAATGTCAGAGCGAAAGAGGTTCTTCCACATCCCGGGTATCACTTGAGAAGTGGGTCGTGAGCTGGTAAACCCGATCGCATTTTCGAGACAGGGTTTCGAATTTAATACGCGAGACACACGCCTCAAAGATATTTGGAGATGTACAGAGAAATGGAAATTATCCCTAATCACCAAGACGTACTACCAGATTACTCATGTTTTTACCACTCTAATGTGAATAACATCATGCAAAGATGTCAATAATTCAGTTAGTCAAAAATTCATATTAATAATCGCTGTACTAGATATTGATGCGCAATATAAAAAACAAAAAGAGTATTAATAGCCTGCTTTTTGACGTATATCAAACAGTCAGGGTATGTTGCTGTTACTGCATCATGGTGGTCTTTGAAAGTAGAGATCATTATGAATATAACCAACAGCGTATCAGGGGTAGACCCAAGAATTTAATCAATATAAGAATGAGGGCCCAAACCACGTGTGCAGTCCTGAGAGTTTGTAAATAATAATTTTAAACCAATTGCATGCAATTTGTCAATAATTGCTGGTAATCCGAGGACCATAATAAAAGAAACCAAGAACATTAAAAGAGCACAAATAACTATTGTATTTACTAATTAAACTTTCATGTGTACACTATTGAAAGTATTTACAACTTCGAATGATTACGAAAAGACCTGTGCGTTAGCGAACGAAATAAAAACAACCCAAAATCAAAAATAAAAAGCATGAGAGAGGGAAATTGTTTTTATTACCGGAAGGTTTGTTTAGCTAGAGGAAACATTGATATTTGAAATGGATATCGAACCATTCCCTTGAAAGAAAATGAAAGAAGTAGAACAAAGAAAACGTGAATGGAGGCAGATGAGACAGAAGCGTCGTGGGGTAAAGGAAGAATGACGATTAAGGTTATTTTTTAAAAGAGAGAGAAATGAAACTGAATATATATGAGAAACGAGAGAGAAGACAGGAATGGGCAGTGGATAGTTCAAGATGAAATGCGACGATCATCTACACAGGAAAGAAATCATACTCCTAAGTTAAAGGAATGATGGGCTCCGAAAAGTATAGAATAATCCCCCAAACGAAAATCGTGCTCACTCGGCGACAAAGTTAACTCAATTTTTTGTAACGGGGGGTGAAGATAACTACTTCAATGATAGCTTTTAGAAAATTGACCAAATTTGTGCCTGGAAAGAAACATACAATAGAATCTTTTTTTAGTTGTCGAGAAGTAACGCTGGTCATTGTCAACTCTCTGCATCAGCCTACAAACTGACATGGAGCGGACCCGCTTCAAACCCAGTCACGTCTATGCGAATGCGTGACGTTAAAGGTCGGTCCGCAGACGATAAAATATAATCATTCTGATTGATAAGACGTCTGGTCAAAACCAATACCATACCACTACTACTGAGAATATACTAAAATTTATAAATTTGTTATGAAGATTTATTGATGGAATACGGTTATTTAACATGATAACATTCGTATTTAGAAATACTCTTATAAGTGGTGAGACAGGAAATTGAGGCATTACTATAGTTTAAACAAATAAACAATGAATTAATTTTCAGTTTAAACCAAATAAATTGACAAATTGAATTTTTTGTATTCATATGTCCGTATAGCAAAATAATAATTTTGTTTGAAGAACTTCCCATGTGTTTTTGCCTTTTTTCTTGGCACATAGTGTAGCAACTTATAGCATTTACAATTATTATTTTTGCATGGCATTACACCGATAGTGGGTTTACCGTTTAGTCTATAAACGCTGAAACGCTCATAAAAGTAGACCGACAGGCTAAAAAGGTCACGATCGTCATATTAATATGGAAACTTAAATATGAGAAATGTCTGATTTTTATTGAAAAAACAAATTGACGAGGTTCGAGGCTAGATGATATATAATTCTACAATGTGGTCGGTATTTTAACACGGGGAGGAGGAAAAAGAAAGAGAGATTAGTCCTGGCTTCAAACCACAATGGTAGAATTTATATGCATCTGCCTCCGAACCGTCGTTCAAATGTTAGGTTTTTTCTTCTATTCGATCTATTATAGAGTTATATTTTAATATGCGACGGTTGACTTTTTAGCCGTTCGTGCTACTTAATTGAGGTTCAGCGTTTTAAGACGTAAACGTAAACCCATATCGGGTAAAGCATGGCAAAATAAATTAATTGTAAATGAAAGTATGGCTACAGCTATGTGCAAAGGAAAAAGGTCAAAACATTAACATGGGAAGTCTCAAACAAAATTATTATTCTTTGTACACACATATGAATAACAAAATTAATTTGTCAATTTAATTTTGGTTTTAAACTATTAACTACAACATTTTGTTTTATTTGTTTAAATATATGTAATGCTCATTTCGGCTGGGTTCAACAACTTATACAGATGTATTCTAAAAACAAATGGTTTATTCATGTAATATACGTATCCATCAATAAATCTATCATTATACAAACAAAATATATTATAAATTGGTATATTCTAGTAGGTAGGTAGTAGGTATTTGGTTATTTTGACTAGACCTTTAATCAAATCAATATGATTATTTACGTCTGGGACGACCTTTAACGTCACCATGCCGAATAGACGTGACTGGTTTCGACCCGGGGTGCGCTCCATGTCAGTTTGTAGGCTGATAGCAGAGAGTTGACAATGGAGAGTTACTGTCTCGACCAACTAAAAAAGATTCTAAGTATGTTTCTTTCCAGGCACAAACTTGGTAATTTTTCTAAAGCTATCATTGACGTAGTTATCTTACAAAAAATAGATGTAACTTTGATCGCCGAGAGTGAGACGATTGTTCGTTTGGGGGATATTCTAATACTTTTCGGGAGCATCAATTCTTTAATCTTAGGGAAGATGAATTTCTTCCCTGTGTGGATGATGTCGCATTTCATCTATTATGAATATATACCACTGCCCATACCTGGTCTTCTCGCTTCCCTCATCGTTCTCCATATATATCCAGTTTCCACATTTCGTCTTCTCTAAAAATAACCTCTAATACGTCATCATTCGCTTACCCACGACGCCTTGTACTACATTCTGGCCTCCTCCGGTCCGTTTCCTCCACTTTCCTCTCTCCTTATTTTTATGGGGGAATTGTTTTTATTTTCGAGTTCGCCATACGACAGAGGTCTTTCGTAATCATTCGAAGTTGTAAATCACTTTCAATAGTGTACACATGCAATAGTCATTAATTCGCTAAATACAATAGTTATTTGTGCTCTTTTAATAGTTCTTGGTTTCTTTAATTATTGGTCATCAAGGTTACCAGCAATTATTTACAAATTGCAATGCAATTGTTTAAAAATATTATTTAGCAA
>CALNVZ010002100.1:15336554-15349815 GCA_940671915.1 Paracentrotus lividus
AAAAAAGTAAAATACTTAAATAAATAAATAAATAGCAAAATTAGATTAATCTTCAAAGTGACGTGCCTATAATCTTGGTTGTCCAGGGAAATGTACTTGTTATACGGTATCTTAATTCAAATGAAACAAAAATAGAAAAAGAAAATACAAAATCGGCATGGACAATGAAATCATTTTTAATGAAAATCTGACATGAGAGAATACGAACATTATTACCCAGAGCATTATGAGTGATGTGAAATGATTTTAGGAGTAATTGGGGTGAGTGAATAAAGACCGAGACAGTCACGGTTACACAAATTAATGTTTATTTTCTTTTATGACAGAAATAGAGCAAAAACACATTAAGAGCCAGCCGAAACGTTCAAGACAAACATGGACAAACTGACATTTCATAGGAAATATGATGAAGAAGTGGAGGCAGTTTCTCGGCACTGTTCACCGGTTCATATGTAATGTCATTACAACCATCATAGATGTCATCCAAAATGTCGTCAACCGTGCCAAATTATTCGCTTTTTTTTTTCATCTCGGGGACAATGGGGCAAAGTGGGAGAAAGCAAGACGCAAATTGCTTCTTGTTAATCTGTCACAGTTGCTTAGGTTAAGTGTAAATATACTTTCGAGTTATAAGTAGAACGCCAAGCAAGGAAGTATATAGGCCCATCTGTGTTATTTCTGTACGCTGGGAGTAATTTAATTGTATTTCTTTTTTTTAAGTTGGAGTACACTAAGTGCGTTTTATTTTGAAAGACATAAAATACTCAGTATCATAATACATTTAATCTAGATCTTGTTTATACAGTTTGACATGGACATTTCGTTAAAAAGGAGAAAAAATTTGGCTGGTTTCTAACGGCAATAGCCGTACTGAGGAAATTTACTTTATACTACGCAATAGATTTATGTAAGAGCAGCTAATATTGTGTAGCGATGGCTTTCTGTTATTGGAATGTCATTTTGCATGAATACATGTCATTTTCTCTGATATAGCCAGTTGATGATGGGAGGTGATTAATCTAATTAATCACAACCCACTTGAAGCATTATTACATGTATAGCAGCCTTACTTTTCAGGCAACGAAACCTGTCAATCAACCTGTAAAGATCTAAAACATTAATTTTATCAATATGGTCAACATGAGAGTCGTGCCTGTAATAAAAAAAAAAAAATGCGTGTGTAACATGGCGACTTTAGACGTGAAAATTTATGGTTAAAAGTGAGAGGTTGAATGTGAACTTGACTGTGTAGTACTATATGGGAACATCGAATTATGTAGATCAAATTGTGCATATCTTACCTCGCCAACTTATTGTAAAAGCAAGAGGCTTAACGTATAAACAGGATTCTAACGCTATTATGCACCAAAAGCAGATGTTTTTACTGACTGTTTATCACTGTCTACCGTTTTGCAAACAATCGTTTTCCGCATCGCCCTCGGGAATACGGATGGTTTTTGTGGTGGTCCATGATTTTTCGCATTTTCTTATTCAATTCATCCTATTAATCAACCATCAAAATTGTTACCGTAGCCCCAAGAAATTTAGTCACTGATCGGCTGTGTAGTTCCTACATTCATATCCCTCTTGTAGTGGCGCCTCATCCGATGATGACGGATGAGGTCAAGCTTATAAAAACAGGTGCTAATCACTGCTTTGGGCAATTAAGAGTATTTCTGATGAAACAGCACACGTTTTTACACGCAACCACATGGAATATTATTGTTTTCCCTTTATTTTAATCTTGACACATTGCCAGCAATTCCTTGCGATGTTCTCGAACAATAAAGGTATCACTAGCTGCCTGGAGGCGTATACATTAATATAGAAAAATAAGTATTTCGGTATATTAAAAGAGGACAAAGCATTTTGTTTAAATCCTGCCAAAGATTCAATTCAATTCCTTTTTATCACATTTGTATGAAAAAGACAAATACATACAATTACAATGGTAAAATAAGCATAAAATACATAAGATGACATATAAATATATAGAGAATACAAATGTGTGGAATTTAAGAAAGGCCAAAAGACACCAAAGCAAATCCGCAGACGTTGCAAACAGAAGAGAAAGTACGAATGATAAATAAGATAAATCGGATCAAATAGAGATGATGTAATATTACAAAGAACAAACTGCAACGAGGGATAATTTTTTTGTCCATGTGTTTTTAGCTAGCTAATGTAAGATTAATGAATGCTGCGACACCGAAGTATCATTTGTTAGATATAGAAGAAGGTGCGAAGAAGAGGGGAAACCGTGAAGATATGGAAGCTCGTTGAAACATTACTAGATTTATATCCTGAGATTACTTGAAGTTAACGTGAACATACATCGAGCCGACATAAGGAGATGGGAAGAGATAGAGACCAGTCAGATGAAAGGAAGAGGAGAAGAGGGACCCGGGTGAGTAATTTAGATTCAAAGACTTCATTATCACACATTAAAGAAGAAAACTCCGCGTAGAAAAGACAGACAAGCGATAACATCAGGATGTGGTCTGTCTACGAGAAGAGATGGAGCGTGTTTATCTCACATGTCTCCATTAACGGTTATGTTGCGTAAACATTATGAGGAAATATACATGATCTCGACCCATCCTCACTTACTAAATCGCTAGATCAAATGAATACAACAACCGCATGCCTATGCTTATCCCTAGCTTGGTTGGTGATTACGTAGATACACCGGTCAGTATTGCCTTACCATATACTCCGTCGTCACTGCCACCAGCTTTTCTCTTGAACTCCTCCAAATCCTGATGATGCGGCATGTATCAAATTCCTCTTGCCGAATGAAAAGATGGGAAAATTATATTTCCTCTTGGAGATTACTTTCTATAGCCAGTACATATGATCTGATGTCGATGTGAGGAACGTACGTCAATTGTGGCACGATACACAAAAAAAAAGATAGTAGCTAGGTTTAATATGGGAGTCGCTCAATATTCAATATTCGTCGGAATTTACTCGCTCCAAGGAAAATTGTAAATGATTCCTATTTTAGCATATAACATGAAATGAGCCATATATCACCTTTATAAAAGGCAACACCATAATAACACATATCACGTTCGTTGTTATTTTCAAAGTTCGTTTTTAAAGGGTGTGCATTGACGATATTATTCAACCGACAAAGATATCTCGAAAGAGAAAAAACGATTAGTACTAAAGAACAGAAAAAAAAAGATCGTGTATAAAAGGAGGGAGTAATCTTGAGGTCTGTTTATGACACTGTATTAAGCAATGAAAAATTCTTGACATTTGCGTGATTTTTATAAACTTACATAAAAAGCCGATCAATACTTTTGCGCACGAGAGTACTTAAAAATAGAACTAATTATCAGTTATTCGATTCGGTCAATGTCCTTTCCCCAAGGGCATGTATAGCGTCATAAAGGAGAATTATGAGAATAGTGCAGAAAGGGCGAAGACGACATTAGCAGGTATTGCAAAGTTTCTTAGCTATCTTATGAAATAAAATGTATATGCTACAGTCTGTTCAATAAAATGGTACAGTGATGGAAAATTTTTTTATAGTATGAAGTTTAATCACAGGCCTGCTATTGTTTGGTATTCATGAAGCAGGAAGAATCAGAACTTTCACCTCATTTTTTTTCATCAACATTTGGTGTTAATTTTTGAAGATGACTAGTTTCTACAATCAAGAAAAATCCATTTTTCGCACCGCCGTCCATGCCTTTAGTGTATAAGGTTTCGCATAATGACCATAAAGTGCTCCAATTTCGATTTGTTCCTCGTCGCACAAACTTTGGCTTTAATTTGGTACCCACATAACATACATTATCTGAAAATAATTCACACCTAAATCATTTTTTTCCGACTTGTACCCATTTTTTTTTTACACAGACTGTATAACATAAAATATGAAGTAAACATTGATCAGATAGATTTACTAAAATGAGAACAAAAATAATGATAAAACAAAAGTTGGAAAACTTTTCATGATTATTGACAAGTCATGATTTATACATGGGACAGTACAAATGTATGCCAAGAATTCTTCTCCCAACCTCTTCTGATTTTTAGATCCAAGATTTAAGATAAACAATGTTAAGTTTTCGTAATATATTGTTTCTGTTGTTTGTTTTTTGGCTGAAAATCTTAGAACAACCTGCGATATAATACATCAACAAAGGCATATCTTGTGATATTTACCCATTGTTTAAAACATTACAGAGAAAAACACACGAATATAAAGTCCTCACTATCACTTTAATTGTTGTATGTCTTGAAAAACTGTTGGAAGTTTCTATCATCAATAAACATGGGCGCAGTATGTGGCACAGTATTCATGGCGCATACCCCTCAATCATCTCTCTTAAGTATCCCTCCGTACACTCATTTCCCATGACGATGAGGTCATCACGAAAAACAAAACCATCAAATTTGAGATGGAAATTAGGCAAGTTCTTCAATGGTTGTAAATTGAATATAAATATTTCATTGCGCAACCATCATCATATATCCAATCTGAAACCTTAATAGCGTTATCTCGCCCAGCATGGAGACCGACACTTAGAACACTCAGTCAAGCACGTACTAGAATCTATGTGAACACGCTATTTATGAACTGTCACACATTGATACTTAGTCGATAATAAATCAAATCATGGACTATCACATCATCTAAGGGAAAAAGACAGATAGTGACTCGAACCTTTTGATGTCAAAGAAATTAAACAAAGAAATAAAAGAAGATATCAGCGATGTCATAATTCGACACAATAATGAAGAATCGAATAATATTATCCCATCAATTGCGGCCAACAATAGGTTCGTGTGGGGTTACCACATCAACTTACATGTAAGGAAATAATCCATACCTTTTGTACAAATAATTTATATAGCTAAATTTATAAAATGATTCAACCTACATGATTATCATTAAATCGCTAAATATTGATATAAATCGTAAAGTACATATTGAAAACTGAAAAATGTCTGTTGTTTTTGAATTACATTTTATCATATAAATAATCATGCAAAGCTGGATAATTATCATATACCAAGGTCGCGGTAAGTGAAATGATAATTTCTATATACGTCACAGGCCTACTCAGCGTTTGAAAGTTTAATTCACTGGCACCTTCCATTTGACACACATACCATCTCAAGGAAGAAATAGTCCTAGTGTTTTCTGCTTTCCACCAAATCTATGAAATCACATCAAGCAGACACCTTTCAGTTTATCTTGTTCATCATGTGCAGAACCGGTGCTGATTAGTTTGCTAGTCTCGAAAACGGAAAAAATTTACGCGCTCTCGTTGATACAGCACTAAATTCCATCTCTAAAAAATCAGAATTGAATCTTAACATACAGATAACAGCTCCTGTACTCATCCTTTCGCATTTGGAATTAACCAAATTAAGGCAACTACACCACTTCTCGTATTGTCCCTCTCCATTAATTTACACGAGACTAGTCATTCCGACGGTCAACGTGAACGTCATCAAAATCTAATTCTTAAATGCTACTTCTACTCATCGTGGGGCAAATACGCGAAGTAAAGCTGCGTTGGATCCGATATTCAATTTGATCCGTGGTTTTATGATCGCAATCAGATATTCAATGCATTAAGGATTAAAACTTTAACGAGATAAAAATACAGTGTGTATAATCCTAAGCAACACACCACAAATATCTGGAAGAGTTAGAAACCGATATAATAATATGTTGTACAAACCACTTTTTCTTTCTATGATATGAAAGTACATATACACTAAGTTGTTCAGTTGCATGAACTGTAATTAAGTAAAAGGTCAAGATCATGACGGCGTGTGTTTTTATTAAACGTAATAATTTGGCACATCCTTCCCTCTGGATGTGAAACAGCCATTTACCAAGGAGAGTTTAAACAGCACCGTCATTTTGGAAGTCTTCTGAATGGCGGGATGGCATTTATTATATACGAAAGATTACTAAATATGTCATTGTTATAATATTTATAGACTATAAACAAAATTGAAACAAAATGAAACGTCATCATGCTCCTTTTCTCGAATATCAAGTTTGGTTAACGTTTGATACAATTTTCTATCAATAATGTTACATTTTTACAGAAAAGAATGTTCAGTTTGTTAAAACTGCGCCCTTCGATCTATATGAATCAAGGATGGTTATGAATATCCTCGAGAACCCCTTACGTTTACTGCACACATTTCTCATCACACTCAAATGGTTTAGGTGGCGGCAAATGTCTCAGAAGAGAGAGAGGGGAGAAGAGACGGGCAGAATCCCACCTTGCATGGCCACCAAGACTCCGCATGCCCGAATCACATCCCGACTCCCGACTTCTCATCCTTCCTCGTACGATAATACGCAAGCAGCTCATGGCATCACTTACTTCGATGGATCACTTCCAGATTTGGACTCGCATAGCAACAAACCTACAAAAGCACTGACTGAAAGGAAAGGGGGTAATCCGAATGTGACGACACAGGTCGCAAAGAAAGGAAGAGACTTGGAACAGTCCGTAGATAGAGGCGAGGGTCAAGGACCTGGGGCAGCTGGCTAGTCCATTCGCATAGACGAGTGAATAGGAGACCCAACACAGTTTTGGAATGAATTTCGCGATTTTAAAAATCAGTATGCCAGTAATGTGTATAGCAAGAGTAGTCTACCGTAGTATTGGTACAGGGTGAGCAATCAGAAACATTAAGTCACTATCATGTCGGCCAGAAGGTTGAATCGCAATTTTTTGGGCTCGAAGGCATGGACAAGTTTGGAAATTATCAATCATAAACTTTGCAAATGTCAATTTATACTTAGGCCTACTTATGATTAATTCTCTTTATGACATGGATATTGATTTTTATGTGTTCATCACGCAGAATTTAAAAGCAAATTAATGCAAATTGGGAAAAATATTTTTTTTCTTAAACACGCAATCAATATCAAGAGAGTTTGATTATAAATAGGAAAACAGATATAAAGACCGGGTTGCTAGATAATGATAACGAATGCTCAAACTATGTCAAGAACATCCTGCCTTTGATCAAGTGGCGCACTTCAATTATGCACGGAACAGTTTTAGAAGTACGATCATAACATCAATAATCACTACCGTATACTGTACCGTACATGATGCGAAGAGGACATTGTCCTAATTATTTGAAACAATTCCAACAGTCGGTGTTCATAAAGAGATAAGTAGGACTGAAAGTTGACACTTAAATCCTAGATTCTGTGTGTGGCACACATTCACGTTCACTGGGTCAGATATGCTCATCGCAGCTATCGCCCATCATCTTGAGAGATCTTACCAATAAAAATACATAACAAAAACATGATGGCTTACGATTTGAATGCGACTCTAAGCTAATTCAGCCTTTGTACACCCCCTGATGTAACAAAGGTCACAATAAATTTATTTACTCAGTCCTACAACCAAAAATGAATTCGGAAGCCCAATGAATTGCCATTTTGTAGTTTAATCTTAAGTTTAGTTTGAGAAGGTTTACAAATGTGATTGGGCTAGAAGTCTTGAGAAGTAGCACAAGAACATGTGATATGAGATAAATGGACAGGTATCACTTTAGAAACCATTGCACGTTGTTTATGGTACATTAAATATTTCAGTCAGGAACTATTACGTAGCTTTCGTTCTTAATAAGGGGGGGGGAGTAGAGAGAACAGAAAATTGACGATGGAAATAAAGGGCTACGATGTGGATAACTTGGGTTATTCAGCTCAAACTGGGAAAGAAAAGGTATTAATTGAGATTAGCATAAAATGTCTCGAGATGTATCAAATCATGCGACTTATTCGCCCACGAACTGCAACCTGTTTCATGCAGGATAGCCTGCACGCACACTCAGTCCTTGCAATGATTTTCACTCGTCGTTTATAGCTGCATGCAACAATTACACCCGTAATGATGCGAAACATAGTTTATAACCCCACGGCTGCATCAACATTCATCCACATTTAAGGGCAAATAATAGTCTTTCCATTGAGACGTTCTTCCCATCCATGACGGAGGGGGTGGATATGTGCGAGGTATTGGATTTCGTCGCATTAGGGTGAGACGCGCAAAGATCCGGATTGAATGATTCAAGAGATGTAGCTTAAATGCACCAAAGTGCAATCTGGTGTTACGCAGGTAATAGACACCTCTGGATGAGGCTTGCTCTATAGCCTGATAAGAAGCTTAAACTGTCACTTGATTGTTAAGAAATGCAGGTCTTACTTGTATCCGAGGATGCACTTTTTTGGTTTTAATGGTCAATTCCGGCAAGACCTTCGCGGGCGGATAAGTAAAGTGTGATGGACGTATATACTCCTACCTCGTATAAATCAATCGTGCTTCTGCAATCCACAGCTGGTAATGAACTTCATGGGACTAGGATTACCGCATCAGTTAATCCAATCTTGAATTCAATAGCACGACTTGGAAGGCGATCTCCTCACTGATTGTCGGATAGGCGGGATGGTGAGACTTCAGCAAAATGCCTCGAGCAATGTTTACGCTCCCAACGTTTAAAGCAATTAAGACGTCAAAAGTTGATGAATTTCAGCAGATAAAGCCTGAAAGAACTCCCATCGGCACTTAACGATGGGGGAAAATGAATGTGGTAGGAAATGGTGACATTACTCATGTTCAATATCTTAACATTCCAACAATATTGCAAGAAATACAATCCATTACATCAACTTAAACGTACATTCATCTATGGTAGATGTGGACTTATTATTGCTTCTTTTCATCAATACGATTGTCTCGGTGGTATGAATAGGGGTTAATTTCCATATTACAGCCACATATCATTCTAACGGATATGAACAAAACATTGTAACAATGGTGATGATAAATCCTACCAGCTTTTTCCTGTCCTTTCAAATGAATACTATACTTTTAAATTCGTATCTAAAAAGGCAACGAAAATGCCAATGAACTTTCACTATATGACACCAAAAGACAACAACGCGTGAGGGCAATGTATACACAGAGAGATAATAACTTCCCGATTGACGGTGCAGAGCAATTCGGTCTGATGAATATTCCATACGTGCTCCCATTAAAAATCTCGGATGGTACAATTATTTCTAGAAACCCTGACCAGTCTTCCGATCACACCTCGTAGAAGAGAACACCGTCTTAATACGGAATCCCCAGACACAGGTCGACTATCAACAGTGTTCCTTTAAATACCCATCACATTGGAAAACTGACTGAGTAGGCAGAATGTGTGTTCGCATGCCCCGACCCGGATTTTTCTATCTGGTCAGAAAACAGTTACAGGTGAGAAGTAAAAAAAAAAATATAAAAAAAAAAAGTTACATATTTGAATTTATTCAGACAGAAAAATTAAATATGTACATGTCTTGGGATTGCTAAACAAGGTTTAGGAAAACCCATACAAGTTGGCATCCCAGATATATAAACACAGTACAAAATATATCGATGACATTAAACAAGAATCAAATAGGTAAAATATCATGCAGAACAACATAGGGGAGACAGAAAATATCCTTCAAATACTAAGATTCTTGAAAATAATAACTCAATTGTCTAGTTGGAGATGTTTTAACAGTGATGATTTAAAGGTATTTAGCGTCGGCTATTAACTACTGTTTGAGGGAGCTTGTTCCAGTCATTGATGTTTGAGGATAGAAGGATTTCATATAGTAATCTGTTTTGGCAAATGGAACATTCATCTTAAAAGTGTTATGTTCTTCCTATTCTATTCGCTTGTGTGCACCTGTTTATTTCTCCTACATTAATCATCTTGTTTACAATCTATAGTAAAAAAAAAATCTGTGGTATTTACGTCTTTTTTCTAATGAATTCAGTTTAAACCTTTTTTAATAATACGTTATAGCTCGTAGTCCAATCTTTCAAATCATCCTTACGTAACGTTTTTGAATGCGTTCAATCATGTCTTTATGTGTGTTTCGATAAGGATCCCATGCCGTCAACAATACTCTAAACGTGAACGAATTAGTGTTTCAAAAAGACTTTTTAAAAATTTTTTGGGCAATTAACAAAATTCCTTCTAATAATTCCCATAATCCTGTTACATTTTGTATATAAATCCATGCAGTGGTCGTCCTCAGTTTAAAGAAGCGTTTATTGTAAGACCTAAATATTTTTCAGACTTTACATTTGATAATTCCTGTCCATTAATAGAATACATATATGTTATATCGTGCTTTTTTTCGTGACATTTCATAATTTTACACTTAGATACATTAAAATCGAGCATCCACGCTTCGGACCATTTGCTTAAACTTCTAAATCGTGTTGTAACATCTTGCAATCATTTATGTTAACATATTGGACGTATAATATATCAATCATCGCAATTATCGAATAGTTGATGAAATATTTATTAGGCATATCATTTACAAAGCAATAAAAACAATACCGGACCTAAAATTGTCCCTTGAGGAACACCTGATTTAACTTTGGACCATGAAGAACATTCGCATTTATAACTACTCTTTGATATCGATTCTGTAAAAAATTCATAATCCATTCTAAATTATTAGAAGTAACACCGTACATTTCAAGTTTTGTTCTTAAAGAGAGATATGAATAAGTACAAACTAGTATCCCTATTTTTTCCGACAGAGAGAACAGGTGAAAGTGAAAATACTTCATTTATTATTTTACGATCCATTACAAAAGTATGAAAACCTATTCTACAGGTACCTTGTATTACTATAAAGCGTCTGATAGGTGTATTAAAACTTAATAAGCCTTTGTCTGTTTGCAGAAGAACAAAGCATCAAGTCACTAAAAGATCGTTTCCATTGAGCGTAACTCAGATGTTCTCAAATATTAATAGTTTTTGAATCACGATGCCGTAACACTAAAGAAGAAAAATATCATTATATAATTTAAGCAAAAATAAAGAAAATACAAGAACGACAAAAATCAGCGTGCCATAAAAAATTCACTAACATTCTTCTGTTACTAATTACATTTGTGTAGCGATTTCAGTTGATTTTAAAGCCTCGCACTCTTATATCTGGCATTACTCGTCATTATAGGCCATACTACAAAATAGAACTTTCCGATCATAGGTCATAATTTATAATGTATATCAAAAAAAATTGTATATCTTGATATTTATCGAGCTGAACTATTTGAGTTGCCCATTATAATGAGATTCCAAATCCCAATAAAGGTTTACGTTCACAATTACAAATATTAATTGGATAACAATCTTTAAACAAATTGCCTTCATATGGTTCGATTTATCATGCAGTGCACACTTTGTCGAAACATGAATCAGGTAAATAGTAACACATTTCGGTTTAAACCTCAGATAAGATCTTGGTCACACCTCCAATAAAGGGGATATCCATAACATGGCACACTGACAGCCAGACAACCTAGCCCCAGTCTTATCCTGAACCATAGGTTAGGGCGAGACCCTAAAATATTCTCCTTCTTGAATTTCACCAGACACTTGAAACTTGCTACCCTTCCCGGATAAATTTCTGATGATAGATACAAAGCACGCATTTCAAATGTGTGTTTAATGTGGTATCTCAATGGCCATGAGACGAGTTCGCGACTAGATTGCAACTCCAGGTCTCTAGAGTCGCACCGATGTCGCCGCGATGTCTCCTGAATCTTCAAGACCATGAAGACGTTTTCTTAATTGGTGTAAACCCAAGTCATTTTTTCGTCTTTCGAGTCGCAGTGTACATCCCCTCCAGTGAGATTTGGCTTTTATACTCCTGTTTGGATCAAATCCCAGATACGCCACAGAAAATGTTTCATTTGCAGAGAACGTTGCGAATACTTATGTCGGTAATATCTTCGAAACGCGTTTTGGTACACAGAAGCAAAATACTGATTTGATATTGACATCATGTACTCCTTTCATGATTAACAAGCTGATCGATCGAAAATGGAACGGGAGGATAACAACTTGACATACATGGCGTCAGGTAGTCATATTTCCACTCGTGAATGGCTCGTCAATTTGGATTTTCTGCTGACAACTTCTTTTCATCAGGATTATTGACCTACTTCGCCAATAATAGGTCCCATGTCGCGTTCACTAGATTTCGTATCGTTAAAGCACAGAGTATCAAAATCAATTTCCAGCGAACTGTATAGGTAAGATGTTAGATGTTTAAAGCGTGTATGGTGCTTCGTGTTAAGTAAAAACAAAAACAAAAACAAAATCAAAATTAGTTTAGAGTAATGTATGTCGTAAGCGTCAAATTTTACTTGACATATAAAATCTATTTGGTTGCTTGAAGTCGCATCTATACGAATGAGGCTTCGGGCGAAGTTTTTATATTTTACTTTAATTCAGCAGAACAACGACTTCATGAATTTCTAAAAATGGAATACACAAGTTACATGTGCTTCATTATCAGAAAGGAAAAGTATCCCAGACATTGCAGGATTAAATCGTCCAATTTGATAAATGATGACCTAATTTTTCTGCTAGTTGAGATATTTCATCACCCGCTAATAGCTGATGGGCGGCATTATCTTTTAATTCGAGACAAATGAGGAGACATAAGTCTGGGTTTTTGTACGGATTGAGATGTAAAAGTAAACGGCCTTTAATTAAATTGCTAGGATTGACATATGTAGGATGGCATTTTAAGGATGTAGCACAGAACGGGAAAAGGAACAAATCAAATTACGGCACGTGCCAGTGTGTGTGAAGCTGTTGAGGGCTGCGACGTGGCAAGATGGAGATCGGGTGACACCCGGCCCTGCATCTTGACAAACCACCAGTATGTCGCTGACGTGGGCTACTTTTCTGATGGAAACAGGTGGTCCCTAGGAAAGAACTTTGTGGCTGTCAAGCCTTCGATGGAGAGCCAAAAGGACTTATCATCAACTACATCTTGAGCCATGAATTGCAAATCGGGAGTAGCTTGCTACAAAATTATTTTAATAATTGCTTGTATGGAGAAGAGTAGCTGAAAATCTAAAAAAAACAAAAAAAAAAAAAAAAAAAAAAGAATTCCAAATATAACCAAGCTTCGGAAAGTTGGTTATGGTAAAAGACACCTTTTTTTTCATCAAAACTCTTGATTGTACATACAGACCGCATCGCTTTAATTGTTATTTTTTGCTAACTTTTTTTCTTTTTATTGAAAATTTTATAGATCTGTACAATGTAGGATAAACTAATAAGAAAAAAAAACTGTCACAGAACATAATCCTCCTTTGAAATTAACAAACATTGAAAAAAGATATAATTTTAGTAATTTGCTATTCTTCTGGTGCGAAATGCAGACCCTTTTTTAAAACTC
>CALNVZ010002100.1:15363901-15389380 GCA_940671915.1 Paracentrotus lividus
CAACGAGCTCAACAACGAGAGGAAAGACGACAAAAACTCATTATGCATGTATGATTTTCCCCTTTTCCTCGTCCTCAATATAACCCAAAACTTCCCTCTCTCAATATAATATGCTTGGGGCAATGGTCTACTTTGGTGAATAATGTATTGTGTATTTATGCCAAGGTTTATTTATACGGTATTTCTGTAATATAATATTTTCTGGGTATTTTCTATCCTGCATAATACCAACTATATAAGCAAGGCAAACCGACCAATGACATGGACAGAGGGTGTCAGAGAATCGTTATTCAACGGGTGTCCTAATTTGGGGGATCTTCCAGTTTGTCCAAAAGTCAAAAAACAAAAATACGAAACTGCTCTTTGGGCGATCGTTTTGAGTTCAGCCTTAAAGTTTGAATGTTGCCATCACAAAGTCGTGGTCGTGCCAATATCGCCACGCAGGGACATGTTTCTTCGTATTTGCCTTGTTGATGTGGACTTGTATCGCTGTGGAGCAGGATGTAGTCGATCTGTTGTGCACATTCCCATCCGGGTGAGTGCCAAGGTTGTAGTTCTAGAATGGCTTATGAGGGTGGAGTGTATTTGCTAATGTTAGATGGTGACTTCTACAACTGCAGGAGGCCGACACTCTGTCATTGGTTTCACGCAAGCCAAATTTCCAAGCTGTTTCCCTGGCCCAGTCCCTGGTAGGAATCGCGCCAACTTTAGAGATTCCAATCACCTAAAACTTATTAGTATGGTCCCTCTTTTGTATGGTTGTTATGATGGAATTTAGTTCTGTCATAAAACTCCTCTACTTCTTGTCGTCATGTGAAGTAGTAGGGGCATAGACTGTATGATAGTTAAGTTGTGTGGCTGTGCAGCAATACGCGATAGAGGATGAGGTCTGCTGCGAGAGCGGGGGTACAACTGATGACACTGTTGATATATCTCTCTCCTTACTATGAATGCGACAGCGGCACGTTGATGTAGTTTTTCCTCGCCTGAGAACGCAGATCTTTGTGTCATCGTCTGTCGATGTTTCACCGAAGCAGTCCACCTACTTCGGACAGTCCGATACGGTCCCAGCGGTAGCGCTCGAGTTCATGGTGGGTCATTCAATGAACTTTTCGCACAAGCATAGAGGGTAGAACATTCTGTTCCAATGGTTGTAGCCTTGGTTGATAACTTGATATTGTTTTTGTTTTTTTCCGCTCCAGTAGTCACTTAATACACGCCCATTCCTGGAGGGAGTCAATGGGGTAGCGCGGCCTTTGTTTAACCCGGGCAACGGCCGATTCCGGCATGGTATTTCTAATGTTTGCTTTCTTCATTTCTCATATCCCTTTCAGCGGGTTAGTAAACTTGGTGGCGCCGCTCTCCTTCTTCCAAGTAGCAATAAAGCAAACAAACCTAAAAAAAAATCTTACGAAATCTTTCCCATAATTGTTTTTTTTTTTTTTTCTTACATAAAAAAAAAGGTTGAAATATCATGAACACATGCTTGATATTTCACGTTCAAGTCCATGATAACTACTTCAAACTTTCTGACTCGGCACAATGTGTCGTGCTTAAACTGCAGGCTGGGATGGAAATCATCAAAGCCAGCACCTGTTCGTAGTGCCGTGTATTTCACAATGTTAACACGGGGGAGATAGAACAAAAACAGTAGTAATCACACGTTGTCTGCACGCAACGCTTCTCTGGATATGCTAGATAATTGATTACAACAGGTCGGGCAATAATCAAACCCTCAGTCATCTGTAGATTGTGGAAGAATATATACGGTTACAAGGCTGGCCTGGTTGTAGATAACATGTTAGCTTGCAATACCTCTGACTCCCGAAATTTGCATAACATGAAAGATTTGTTCATTCGATGTAACCTTATAGATTTTGACTCCCTCGGTTGGGGAGAGATGTGTTTGGTTTGGGTGGGAACTCTGCACGTTTTGTACTTACTGGTGTGGGAGATTCGATGTTCCTCAATAACCATGGCCATGTTCGTATACTGTTTGGTCTCAGAGTTATTTATGCGCTTGCTCATGGATAACAGGGGGTAATGAATTTGATGAGATGGCAGAGAATACGTAACTAGTTCTCTGAGATCGTATTTCTTGAAAGTCGATTTCTTTGGTTGCTCATAGCTCGATGTGTAAGTTCATACTTCTCGATTGTCTTGTCTATGACTAACGTCTCATCTCTATCATTTATATCTTACATATGTCTTGTAAATATTTTCATTCTTCCGTGAGCGAGATCTTTCATACTCTCTCTGGCATTAGTCAATTGTTCGAATACTCATCCTGTTGTCGTCGTCTATTCCATGTTCTACAAATCTCTCCCATAACGAAATCATACTTTCGTCATCACTATACTCAGCATCCCTTAACCATCAATCTATATAATTGTAACGATCAGAAATGACATGAGACTTAGCATGCTTTCACTCATGCAGCGACAAGCTACATCCTATGAACGGTATTGCAAATGTTTTAATGTAGTGAAAAAAACACAGATTATTTGTAAAGCATTCTCATTTATCTAAATATGATAGATATTATTGAAAATACGTTTTCCTGGAATACAGAAACAATATTTTGGAAAGAAGTATTTAAAAGAGGGAACAAACATACATCTTCACTGTTCTAAATCGCTCAAGATTTAACCAGATGGGTGTTCAACCCTCTAATCTCAGCAATTACAGGTAGTATCATAGTGTCGATGCTTTATCTTGTCGAATTCTAATGACTGACATAAGATCATTTGCTTGAATTTCTAAACATCGTGGAGTAAAGGAACTCCATGTATCTATAATTGAAAGATTATTGTGTACCGGTCGCATTACCTCTCACCTCTCTACACATGTTCCTCTATCACAAAAAAGCATGTAAACTGCAGATGTAGTGAAGACTAGTTCTTGTTCCCATCCCAATGTACTCAATAATCGATCTTCTCATCTCTCCTTCAAGTGGTAGACGCACACTCCAGTGCGATTTTGATTTGAGTCTATCTGTCTAGAGAAGGTGTGATGTTCATTAAACAATGGAGGGAACAAATCATCATCTCAAAAGAGTGTGCGGATCGCCCTATGTAAAAATTTGTTCGTTTGGCTAGAGCTCAGTATATATTTAATACAGGAAATGTAGAGATATCTATATATGTTCATACACTTCTTCAAATATCTCTATTCCACACGCAACAACACCTTGACTAATTGGAATGATTTATAATATTGCCACCATACCAAATTACTAGGCTGAATAAATGCGACGTTGTGAATGTTAGATAGATATTTTTGCAGGTAGAGAGATTTCACACATAAATTATGGTTGGTTGATGTTTTGATACTCATTATTCGGAATAATTGATAATATAAGGACTGGATTGTAATGGGTAGTGGATGCGGTACTGGAATCTAGGATCACAATATCTGTAGGATTACATGAGTGCTGTAGTACATAACACTACATAATTATATTCCGGTGATTGGACAGTGAACGAATAATTTAGCTTTAGTTTTACTTCTTGTATATGGTATTCAATACTGTATTATTTTTTTAATATCCAGCCACCAAAAAAGCTGAAGTAGTATGTTTGAACATGCCTAAAGCTCCTCAGAGCATATCGAGTTGATGATACATGTCCGACCTGAAACTAGTTATCTGGCGCTCAGAAGATGAGTGTCAGCAACATTAAAAGTTGGGATGGAAAAGAAATGATCTGAGAACGAAGCTCGCCGTATGTACTAAAGAGTGAAATTTGATGTGAAGAAACGGGTTTACAAATGTAAAACAGAATGGATTTACCCCCCCCTTAAGACGCTGGATTTTATTTGTCTTTAAAAGTGTTATGTCATTACAGGGAAAATTCATTAAAATAGGCCCATGATGCTTTCAAAGCATTATATAAAAATATGATGATATCTATAGATTCAACTCTCTTAAAATATCCAGAACAAATTGAAATCAAATCTATATTTCCACCTTACCTACAGGCATATTGGTGGATAATGATGGATTGTAAATAATGGTGGTTGGAGTTGACTTATGGAATAGTTCAAGGACTGGATTGTAATGGTAGTGATGCGTACTGGAATCTAGGATGCATATCTGTAGGATTACAGGTGTGTGACATATATATTCTCCGGTGATTGAAGTAAGATCCCTTTTGATTCATTTTTTTTTTATTACAGCAAGATGGATGCTAATTTCACAAAGAGTGTCATGCCTTTCTGGCGCTCAGAAGATGATGTCAAGCAACATTAAGTTGGGATGAAAAGAAATGATTCTGAGAACGAAGCTGCGGTATGTACTAAAGATGAAATTGATGATGAAGAAGGTTTACAATGTAAACAAGAATGGATTTAAACAATTTAGATAATGGTGATAAACGATAATGGTATGTAGAAGATATGTGTTATGATATAGATGTGTATGCATAGAGCAGCAACCGTTATGAAGTTACCCGATATTAAAAATAATCCTATGTCAAAACCTAGAGACACATTTAACACAGTGATCGAAGTAGCGTTCTAAATTGACTTGCAATGAAGCGAAAGCTTTGCCGACGGCAGGACAAAATCTTAAGTATGATAGTAATCTGCGGTAAATGTCAGATCTTGATTCTATTTGTCCAGAGTTGGCCGCCCATACGATCTACATGCATGCACCGCACGTTTAACCACATTTAACTGGATTTAGATTTAATCAGTGTGTCCACAAACTGACTCCTAATTTTCTGGCGAGATAATGCAAGGTAAAAAGAAATTAATATTCGGCCATTAAACGCGAGGTAGATGGTCCAATTTGTAAATTTTCATTCTGGATTCATTTTTTGTTTTCCTTACAGCAGAAGGAAATGGCTTGAATCATTTAGTTGAATGATTATAATTCCTGGAATCCATTTAAATTCATGTACCACTATATCCGCCGAAGATAACGTCGTTATCCCTAAATAAATGTTGGCTGCAGTCGTTGATGTAAAAAAGAGGGGGTATAATTTTGTGAATCTATTGCATTCTAAAACTAAGTAATTTAACTTCCAATGTGTCCGTGATAAAGGATATCTTATAATGAAATATTGTGTTTAGGGGAAAACCACAAAATAAGCACAATTTATATGGTCACTGTCAAATTTTCAACAACGAATTAAATAAACAGGAGAAATGAAGAAACACCCCTTTTTATGACTGAAATTCTACAATATTGATGAAATAAAGACCTAGTGCTAGTATCACCAGCTTTTGAGAGAAGTTATATTGCAAAAACCGCAAAAATAACCAGTTATGAGTTGGTTTTGCATACCTTCACACCCATGGCATAAGTTTTCAGATCCTGACTGTCAAAGTCACTTCTTTGACGTACACATAAACAAAACAATTACTGTAATTTCGATATTTTTTTTCGAAATGTAACGATCAGAATTTAATTTGACCTAATATAAGGTTTAACGTTTCAATTTCACACTTTTTCTAATTTTGATATTTTCTTCTTATTGTACATGTATGTGTCCCAAATTCAATGACATCGTTAAAAAAATGATATATTCGATTCCCCCTTGTCTATATACCTCTAAATATGTGTTCAGATATCATATACATGTATATATTCAATATCAACGTGAGAAAATGAAATTAAAAAAATCTCTAGCTCGGAATTATATTGTAAAGTACAATACATACGTTCAAACTAGAGATTAAACAAATCTCGGCACAATTATTAATAATATAATTTGAATCTTACGGAATCCATCAGTAACGCTATTACCACCCTATTTTTCACTCATAAGTTGATATTTATAGTCCACAATAAAATGGAAATTTTATTTTGTTACATGGTAATCAGTATAACAAAGCAAACATAATAACACATGTGAAAACATGGAATATTTAAAGACGAAAAGCATTTAAATTATAACAAAGATATATAATTGACATGCAATTTATATATCACTTATAATGATACTGCATTTCCTATCATAATTTGTAAAACATGTCAAAAAAAAAAAACTTTAAAAATATGAATGTCTTGAGAAAAAAGAAAAAAAAATTCATTGCTATAGAAGATACACTGTTATTTCGAAGGTGCATGTGTAATTCCCTCTCACGCAGCTATTTATTACAAAATATGAGTGTCCCGGAAAACTGTATTCGTTGATAGAAAGCCCCCCCCCCTCAAAAAAAAACAACAACAACAACAACAAACAAACAAACAAACAAACAAACAAACAGAAAAAAACAAACAAAAAAAAAACAAAAAAAAAACAATTATCTTAAGATGCATGTGAAAATGCCAATCCCTGCTATCCAATATAAAACACGTATGTCTTGAGAGAAAAAAAAAAACACAAAAAACACAAAAACGCTGGTAGGAAGATCACCTACACGGTTATCTTTAGTGTGCAAATGAAAACTTTTTTCCCTATACATGAATATCCTGAGAAAAAGCTATTGGTTGGTATATCACCTGCAAGGTTAATTATAGGGTGCATGTGATAACGCATGTCGACCCGTTATTCATCAAAAACACGAATGTCCTAGGAAACTTATACTACTGATGGGTAGATCACATTCATGGTTATCTTTAGGGCGCATGTGATGATCTTGTCATGTTATTCATTACAAAACACGAATGTCCCGGAAAACCAGTGATGGGTATATCACATACCCGTTTATCTTAAAGGTGTATGAGATAATGCTTCTGAAGGGCCATTGCCTGGTAACTAGAGAACTCAAACCCTCATCATTCTTCGTGAACAAACCTTGGCCTTACAGCCAAAATGAAGAAATAATCATAAGAAATAGTGCACGCCACTCCGGGTCAATGGTATACACGAGCTGCTATCGACAAGGCTCAACAATCATCATGTCGCCTGTACCAAGACAGCCACGCACTAAGCCCCTGCAATTTTGGATGCAAATAGCTCTGCATTGCAAATATAAGGCGTTAATTAAACAGATGCTTAGTCCGTACCCCGGGACATGCACGGTGTGTTTTTGACGCCATATGGGAACGTATCCCAAGAGAGAGTAAAGGGCCTGTCCACAGAAGGCGATCGTTGGTGGCGACAACCTACGAACTACTTTTTAGTCCACGCCACACGCGCCAGGTCCAATCGCACTGTAAGATCGTGATTTATCGCGTTTGTCGCCAACAAATACGTAGCAAGAATCTATTCGACGATGTTTCTCAAAAAGTTAAACAATAGCGGCGTCAGTTTCGTTGACGTCAATGACCGTAGCCTGTCTTCTCTTGTCCACAATTTGCTACGTAGATGTCGCGCAGATAGAATGCTGTTTAAGAGCAGAACGGCGGCAGTTGTTACGTTTGCCCCACTCCAGCGTGAGTTGCACGCATCGCTGAACGAAGGCCATGAAATTTAGCGCTACGAACCTTTGTCGCCGCTACATTCACCAATAATCTGATCGGCCTCCCATTCAGATACCTGCACAGTCCGCCGCTTGATTTTTGAAATTTTCAAAAATCTCTCAAAGACCCTAAATTATGATGCGCGACTGAGAGCGATATCCGAACCTAAAGGCGACAGGACCGCCATCAAGGTAAGCAAACAATCGATCGCACTGTGTCAGTCGGTAAGGGATCGCCACAGTGGCGCAAGTTCATATTTTGGTTGATTTTAAAGCTGCGACAAGAAGAAGTCGAGCCGCGAGTATGCGCGAAGGTCGAGGCTATTGTATTATCAGATACCAACTATTGTTAGCCTAATTGTTTGCGTGGAAGCGAAGTCGTTGTCGTAGCTAATCGTGGACGGAGTCGTAGATACGTAGATGTCTTCGGTCACATCACGATTTCTGACAACGCCTTCTGGCAGGTTGCTAACAATGCATAGGTGTCGCCACACGACGCCTTCCTGTGGGACAGGCCCTTAAGACGGAACCTTGAAAAATGGATGCCGCCGTCATCAAAGGGGTATAAACCAATCCAGCAAAGCGTCATCATTAACGGAGTAAGCAGGATAGGATAGTAATAAGGTACACTATAGGAAGGGATGAAACAAGATACTTGTACGTCTATAATTCATCCTTAATTGACAACTCAAAGTAGATTCCGAAAGAGCTTTGAAAAGGGGTCTATTTGCCCTTGTCTTCGGTGAATCCACATTTGGTTTACCCGTCCGTGCCGAACCACCTCGTGAGTGCTGACAGGAACATGTTAACATTCCTACTGCCGATAAAATAAAATGACATGCTGGGATAGGTTCACGCGAATATGCCTAAGATTTACAGGGATTTGATTAAACATTGGCATGTACCAACGTTACAAACTGTTGACATTTCTCTATATGAACGCTTTTGAAAAATGGGTATAGAGATGGAAAAAAAATTCAAGAGAAACCCAGTGTCCTTGTAGGCTGTGTTGCAGAAAGGGTTTTGTTTTCATTGTGATTGTAATAGGTCGTGTGAATGCACTTCCATGGACTCTTTTATTTGTCTCTCAGACACGTACACACACGTGCCTAAAACTCACCTTACGCTTCTTTGCCATTCATAACATTAGAATGCTTAAACAACCACCAGATTGAGAATACAAAGTACTACATTTTCACGTATTTGTTGAAACTAGACGGTAGTTTTGTTCTGAAAAAACAATCTCCCCCCCCCCAAAAAAAAAAGTTTCTTAACCATACAAATATTAAAATAACCTTATAATCAAATATCTTATATTTGATATCATCATCAAAGTACACCGGTAAAGAAAGTAAAGAATGAGAACCTCCTGCCTTAAGTATGAGCAATAATGGTGATAAAAAGGTATGTAACTGTCATGACGATGCCGAAAAAATTTAACATGATATACATACGCCGTAATTATTATGCAGTTAATTCATATAATAGCACGTGCTTATATAACGCTTACACTTATTTCATCAGAAGTGTTTTACAATAGTAATAATATGCAGCATAATATTCCTGCCTTCAGCAGGGTAGGAGTTAGGTGCGTTGCCTTTCAAGGAAGGGATATTCCTATAGCATGAATATTATAAGTAAACCGTTTAAAGACACTTTTTTAAAAATCTATTCTCTCTCTTTCGCTTACTATGAGTAAGCCATATTTTGAAAATTTTGGGTAGAATAAAAACATGATTTACACATATTGTTTTTAGCCCTTTGTGAACGTGTAATATGCGCTAACTATGGGACAATCTGGCACAATGCACAATTCATAGTAAAAACAAATCAACACAATAACACTATTTGGAGAAATACAAGAATGCATTTAAAAAATACATAAATAATGGATAAATAAAGTGTAAACAATTCATTTCGTGTCTTGTTACAGTTGATTTGACGGACCAAATGGTCACAAATACAAAATATTAAAAGAAAAAATAATGATAATAAGAAAAGAAAAAATAACGTGTAACAATTGCTTCGTGTCTTGTTGCCTTTCAAGGAAGGGATATTCCTACAGCATGATATTATAAGTAACCCGTTTAAGACACTTTTTTTTAATCTATCTCTCCTCTTTCGGTTACTATGAGTAAGGCCATATTTTTGAATATTTTGGGTAGATAAAAACATTGATTTACACATATTGTTTTTAGCCTTTGGTGAACGTGTAATATGCGCTAACTATGAGGACAATCTGGCACAATGCACAATTCATAGAAAAAGCAAATCAACACAATAACACTATTGGAGAAATACAAGAATGCATTTAAAAATACATAAATAAATGAATAAATAAATAAAGTGTAAACAATTCATGTCGTGTCTTGTTTACAGTTGATTTGAAGGAACCAAATGGTCACAAAATACAAATATGTAAAAGAAAAAATAATGATAATAAATAAAGAAATAAAAACGTGTAAACAATTGCTTCGGTGTCTGTTTACATTTGATTTAACGGACCAAAATGGTCATAAAAAGGTTGATAATGTATTCGGGTTCTTGGTACGGTCATTCGATTGTGTGATCTGCAAATAGTTCTTCTCGTGTCAAAGAACAAAACAAGATACAAAACTCACAATAGAGGCATACCTGTGCCAACGGGAATAAAACATCATGCTAACCAAGTCAGACTAAATAGTATTATGAGAAACACGGAAGTAAAATAAATTTGTCAGAGAGATGGAGATACATGTCTCACCGGGGATAGTGCGCAATTCATCTAGTAGTTTTTAGGGAGAGAAAGAGATGTCTCCATTAAAACGTTGATATAATGAGGGTCGACTTGGGAGATTTACAAGACTGAAACTCCCACCTGACAAAAGGTTAGGGTTGTAAAAGCAAGATCAAGCCGCCGATGCTTTATGTAGATGTTGTATCTTTGATGTGAGGAATCTTTCAGCGCTTAAATTGACGAGAATTACTGATATTATTTGAGGTGTCTAACAACAATACTCCATATTGGGGTACATAAAAATGTACTGCCACATGAAGCAGAAGGATAAAATAATAACATTTACGATAATGGGGGACTGTTAAAGCTTTGGTTTGACATAATTATACGTGTATGTATCATCATTAAATCTATGATGATAAACCAAATACCTGTTATGAAAACAATGTAGGTAAAATATGAAATATACGGATTACCCGTATCGGATAACCTAGCTCCTTTATTTAGTTTATTTTTCTATTATTATTATTAAATGTAATGAGAACGGGTTCTGCATCTCTCTCAATAAATGTTAAACACAGTAAAAAAAAATATAAAAAAGTGGCATTCGAAGCTCGTTATCAATGCCATTTTTTATTTATCCTCATGGCCTCAAGGGGTAGTTATAAAGGTTATAAAATTCTTTAAACTTCAGATTAATTGATTAGCATTCCGCGATCGTTATATCATGCCATCTGTCCTAGCAAAAGACAAAAGATCGACAGCATAGCCCAAACAAAAGTACAAATTCATCATTTTGAATTTTTTTTTAATTGTCATTTTCTGAGTGAATGGTCAATATAACGTATATCTTCCGGTCGTCAGAGATTGAAATAATCACAAATTTCTTTAAATAACTTGTACATGATAAATTAAACATAAATAATAAATGTGACAGGTGAGGCCGTGCAATGAGGGATTGTTGTATACAAAATCGAAGGTAAAGTTTTATATCGCGTATTTCGATTTATCCTCCACGCAACAGAAAATTGGAGAAGTTGTTCGTGCCAATATCTTAATAGAACTTTCAAAATACCTTCATTTTTCCAATTGATATTATTTTCTTCATCATCTATTTCTGTTTTCGTTTTTATACGTATGTAATCTAATTTGTTTTTAAATTTAAAACGTCAAGAAAATAGTGAATTATCTACGCTGATAACAATGCACATATGACTTGTACACAACATTATTATTTAGGCCTACTGCTTCTATCTGATATTTCATAGTCTTTGCTTGCTAAATTTTGAGAAAGAATACAATGAATGACGGCTGATGTACCTAAATCACGATGTATGTTTGTTACTTTGGCCTAGTTGTTTGTTTCCGCGAAAGGAAAAATCGGTATAGAGTCATCGAACACAGCGCAAAAGCAAAAAACGATATCCCCCATTTTGATCGTGTAGAGGGATGTGTAAATGGATTGGTACGCTGTAGGCTGTGTTTGTTATGATCTAACCAGGAAAGTAAGAGTGACCCAGCCCCTGGTCACTTTTCTAATCAGCTTCATCTAAAGCCAGGGTTTTAAGAAACGTGACATCTCGGCGTTAATAGTAGGTAACAACACAGTTTCCTCATCACATTACAAACATGTACTAGTATGACTGCACAAGGTGTATCAGCCACACAACGATATGTGTCATATTAGGCATTCCTGGATACCTGTATACGAGAAATCGAAGACGATTTTTAAAGGAAATATTTGCAGATAGCAGCATGGGAGCACTAAAACAAGGTGCGCTGCATGTAGTCAATCTTAGAGATGGCAAACATACTCTACAAACTAATAACATGATTCACTTATCCAATTACCGTTACACTTTCCCAGTCACATTCACTCTTTCGTCAATGAGAAGAAAAGATGTTCAAATATCATTGTTTACAACATGCCATTTTTTAAATCAGTAATATGACAGGGTACGACGCATACATTGCGTATAAATGCATGGTGGTTTACATGATCTATCTCAAGCAAAGGTGACATGTTTTATCGAAGCATACAATCTAAGAATAACATTCGATAAGAACCAAAATTACAAACCGACCATGGCGAGTACTCAGTCAAGTAATATTACGAAGTGAACAATCTAATTCTGCTATTTTCAATTTGCCCTTTTCCTCTCTTCTTTTTTTTATTTCAACCAAATTATCAAGTGTAAAACTTCATTGGCTGAGAAAAAAAAATCGCATAAAACTTTGCGATCGGTTGAAACTTTACTTGCAATTGCGCGTTTATTGCAGCTTTGTGTTATAGGCGAGTTACTTCAGTGAAGTCGACCCCGAACCGACACCAAACCGGACAAAATATTACATTACCATCAATGACAAGTTAGTGGTCAGTTTGGAGTCGGTTTGACAGGTGTGACTCGGCTTTTACAAAAGGTAAGTTATGAATTATAATTGAAAAGTTATGTAAAGATGTATGGTTGACCAAATCTTACTAAACGATGTAACAAAATTTTATAATTAAATTAAATCAAAATCCTAATTGTTTCACATCTACAGTAGATGTAGATATTGTACAAACTTTTACGAAGAAATGCCTTAAGCCGACGAATAATTTCTTCAATTAGATGCTCCCCAAGGACATGATGTATACCCGGCATGATCAAGTACCAAAAATGCACGTTCCCCCTTTTTTCCCTCTATCTTTGCTATTTCTAATAAAAAATAAATCCTTTGTCTTGCCATGCAGGAAACGAAATTTGACACTGTAATGTAAGCAGTCTTTTCTGTATCTTACCGTGTTATAACTGTGGCCCGTAAGCGATTATTATTCGCTCTACAGCATCAAGGTAATCAATTTGAAAGGCTCTGTAGCATGTAAAATAAACCCTGTTTGAGGAGAAGTTCACTTTCTAACAGGCTGATACAGCTTTACCTTGCAAAGTAAAGACAAATTCCTAAATAGTATGTAATAATGACTAATCGTTAGTTCTTATTCTTTCAAGCCTTCTGGACATCCACCCACCTTTTGTGAAGTGATAGGATTGAAATATTTTACAGTAGAGCAGTTTATCATCTCGTTTCCCTATCATGATGAAAGAGATGGCTCGGGGACATCCTATTGGATTCAATGAAAAAGAAAACATGCCGTATATCCTACAAAATAAGATGCTTATGAATGCGCAAGTTATTCTGGAAGTAAACTTCTTTCAAGGACAAATATTTCCCCTTATACCACTGCAATATTCAAGATGATATTGATCACAGAGGATGTGACATTGTGTCATCTAGTGCATATCAGATCGTTTGTTTTAGTTTAGAAGAAGGAAACTCGGCGTCAATAGCAGCTAGCGGCGGATACCTCAACACACAACAGTGTTGAAATGTTTATCAGAGGAAAAAAGTCCATGAATGTGTGTATAATGTTACTGAGGACTTGTCGCTGCGTAAGTACCAGTTTGAACACAGCATAAATTAGAATGGTAACATGATAATTTATAATTTTGTTACAAAACAATAAACGTTATACGAAATAGCGACTGGCCTAATGTCTACGAAAATAGTAATACCAAACTGTAAAAGAATATGACGTTAAGAAAAGTTGTATTCGTATATGTCATGTTGAATGTATTTATGGATTTCACAAACTCATCGATCTTATTCTTATTAATTCCAATGAAACTCGTCATTTAGTAAAATATCAAGAAAAGTTAATAGTGGCCGAAATCTGCTTTCCCACACGTTCCTCTCATTATACCACTTAATGAGCACAATCCTGGGTGACAGAAAAGAGAAAATTACTTTACCAATAGAATAAGTTGATAGATGGAGCTGAGATATTTTATAGCCCTGCTCTTCTTTAAATGGTCCACAATCCTATATATTTAAAGACAAAAGTTTGATTAATAACAGCTTTTTGGATTTTAATAAGTTTTCCTAATGGTGGTGCCGATTGTGTGAATCATTTTTCTTTTGCTAACCGATTTATCGGGATATTCATGAAAACACGTTTTAGGTATAACGTGAAATGGACATTTTTCGAATCCCCAAAGTGGAGAAAGAGTTTGTAAGCTCGTTTATCTTTGCCAAGATCCAGTTTTAGATTCTATTCTTTAAATCGAATACACCAAATAAATAGTTTTATGCTCGTGTTTTAAAGATATGCTCGGTTACCTTTTGGAGACTTTGAAAGAGAGGGATGTACATGCTAGCAGGGGACGTAATACTGTGCCAAAAATAAATGAATAAAAAGTAAAGCACGGGTAAATGCATGTCAGTAGAATCATTACATTTCCTTTACACAAAATAGACCTATGTAACTGACCACAAATACCACTCTTTTCCTTTCCACGGATTGTAGTATTAAAATTAAGTATGTAACAGTTTGGTGGTACTTTAATAGTCACATGTATGTTGATTTTTTTTTATTTTAAACCATATACTATTTTGCAAAAGCATGTAGATTCCTGGTTGTTTATCAACAATTCTGAAATTCGTTATTAACATCAAAAACATTCAAAAAAACATAAAAATTCAAGAACTTCTTGAATCAAACCTCCGAAAAATTACCGAGTCCCTTTAATTAACCTCTGCAATATCCATTCCATCCGTAGGCAATCTCCAAAATAAGAAAAAAGAAAATTACTACGATAGATTTAATTTTCCCCCTTTTTTCCCTCTCTCTCTCTCTCTCTCTCTTTAACACTTTTAATGTTCATTGGTTTCTTTTTTATCCGAAACAGATGTTAACATTATACTCTAGCTCATTCCAAAATGCTACATTGATTCTAACCAAGTATTGATTTTTATTAGAATGATTTATATGCATTACCTCTTTGTCAATAACAGAGGAGAGACACCAAGAAAAACACCCAAAAATGAAATCCCGGTTGAATTATGAGGTAATCCATGATAAAAGAACACATTTGTTGTCAAAAGATATCTAAGTTTACCACCATTGTTATCTATCCAATATCGCAATGTGTCACTAAATAAAAAAAAATTAAAAATATTTATTTATTTCGTTTGCGTTTGTGACATTTCTTTCCAAAAATACATAAGGTTCGAATTATATAAACACGATGAAATGAATTCGAATCTAGATACCATTACTGGCTTACAACGATCACACGGCGTTCAACAATAATAAGAAAGCATCGACATCAGTAAAAAACATAAAAATATTTCAGTGCCTGATGTACACTGCTACTTTTTAAACCTTTGCATGTAATTTATTAAAAATTCACTTTTAATTTTTGTTTTTTAATATACAATTAGATATAAAAATGTCTTGTGTGGCATAGATACGGGAAATTACTCCACAAACGTGATACTAGCGCAAAGTTGGAATATAATCTTACCTAGCTATTTTCTTAACATGACTGTGACGATGCATTTATTTCCTAAATTGTATATCTTCTCAAAGACTTTATTGATGAATCACTTCCTAACATAGCGCTTTTGTGCTACGTCAAGTCAAATAAACACTTCACTATTTCCCCAAAATGTATTTGGGCTACTAGAACAACAATAGATCATTTCTAACGACAAGTTGAACCACTACAAATTCATATTCATTACTGTTTCATACGTACCCATTTTGCTAAGATCAATTACGTCAAAATTTGACAACATCATATTATGTTCATGTGTTATTCATGATAGTGCATCAACTGTGTAACCTGATCTTAAAATCCAAGAAATCAGCAATCTTTTAACATTGATTTAAGTGTGTTCTCATTTGTAATCCATATAATATAAATGTTTATAAGTATAAACACACACCCACACACACACACACACACACACACACACACACACACACACACATATATATATATATAATAAATAAGACGAAACAAAATTAATTAGACAAAATAAGTAGTCGACAAACAAAAGTTGTTATTTATCACAAATTTAAACAGATATATATATATATATATATATTTATAATCTGTGAATTTAATTAAATTAATTAATATATAATTATAATAATATATTTATGATAAAGTTGACGGCGAAACTATATGGAGGGAGAGAGAGAGAGACGGGGAGAGGAGATATATTTATAATATATAATATATATTAATATAACAGGGTGTATCAATAAAAAATGGGCAGTTTTGAGAAGTCTGTCAAAATTTCGTTTCAATTATGATGTCTAATTTTGATGTTATAGATGCTTTGAGTCTTATCTTTCAAATGCCATTTAAATAATAAGTTTCGTTCATGCTTGAGTGCAACACAGAACGTTTTTTCGGGGGCTCCAAAAAAGGCTTGCGCACAAAATGAAAGAAAATGAGAACATGATCATCAGACTTTGCTAATCTGCAGACTTACTCTTAACCTTTCATTACCTTTGCCATTATTTTCAAATAATGCTATCAAATTCATATACAAGCTACTTATTTAATTGAATTTATTTGTTTTTCACATGTTAACATGTTATTTGGATTTAATATTCCTTCAGACTAAAAAAAAAAATAATAATAATAAATAAAAATGTTGTCACCCAAGAAAGGGATTTGGTTGCCTGGTTATTATTGATTAATGATTGCTTTGTTTGATCGTTTGTTTGATTGATTGTTTGATTGATGGATTGATTATAATTGATCATTGATTGAATGAAAGATTGATAGATTGACCATTTGAATGATTGATCGATTACTTTTGATTGATAATTCAAATGATTGATTAATCGTTGAAGAATCATAGGAAATCGACTCAAAAGACTAACTTAATCATTGATCAGTGAAAAATAAAATCAATCCGAAGGGAGTACCTGATTCAGAATATAATTCAGATTAATAATACCCTTTTGAATTTCCGTTACGAAGTCTCTTTTTTTTTCCGCTCAAGATGAACAAACAAAATAAACAAAGCAATCAATTTAATCAATCAATCAATATAAACAATCACTTAAACAACCCCAAATCCCTTTGTTATGGGGTTGACCAACAAAAAAAACAGTTTAAAGAATTTTATTGTAAGAAGATAACATATTAAAATGAAAACAAAAACAACAATTAAGTAATATACTTTGTAAATGAATTTCAAATCATAATTCGAAAAAAGTAGCAAAGATAAAGAAGAAAAAAAAATAGACGAAGACTGCTGACCTAGCAAGAAGTCTGATGATCATATTTCTCAATTTTTCCATTTTGTGCGCAAGCCGTTTTTCGTGAGACCCCCACAAAAATGTTCTGTGTGTGCTCAAGCATAACGAAACTTATTTTTTGTAATTCATTTGAAAGATAAGACTTCAGAGCATGTATGTAACATAAGAATATAAGAACATCATAATTTGAAACAAAATTTTGACAGACTTTTCAAAACTGTCCCATGTTTATTGATATGCACTGTATATATATATATATATATATACAGTCTGTGTCAATAAAATGGTACAAATGGAAAACATTTTTTTTTATTATGTAGATTAATCACAGCCTGCTATTGTTTGGTATTTTCATAAAGCAGGAAGATCAGACTTTCACCTGCATTTTTTTCATCACATTTGGAGTTGTAATTTTTTAAATATGACTAGTTTTCTACAATCAAGAAAAATCCATTTTTCGCACGCCGTCCCATGCCTTTATGTATAGGTTTCGAATAATGGCCATAAAGTGCTCAATTTCGATTTGTTCCTCGTCGCACAAAATTTAGCATAACTTTTGTTTTACGAAAGCAAATTATACAGAACAAAACGCATCAGCAAGGAAAATCTTTTGGCTTTATTTTGGTACCACAAACACACATTATTTGAAAATATTTCACATCTAAATAATTGTTTTCCGACTGTACCATTTTTTTTTGACACAGACTGTATATAGGCGAGATGAATGAAACAGATGACTCGAGACGTAGCTCTCAAATTCCTTTAATTCTCAAGCTTTCGGCCAGCATTCACAAGCTGGCCGAAACCTTGTGAATTAAAGGAATTTGAGAGCTACGTCTCGAGTCATCTGTTTCATCCATTTTGCCTATACTAAATAAAAGATGGTTCACTGCATAGCACGTTACTCAAGGGGCCCGTTTTCACTATATATATATATATATATATATATATATATATATATATGAAGGTTTCATTTTTATAAATCAGTATTTTTATTTTTATTTTATTCAATTTTTTTCTCAATAGCCCTATGATGTCTTTTTTTTACGTTTTAGATTAATAGTTGCTGGTTATGTAAATACATCCTGTCTTTGTTTGCCATGAAAACAAACGTCTGCTTTTTGTTCAGTACCCCTTTCCTCATTCGTGCTATATGATACTATGAAAAAAAATCATGTCCCGTCGAGCCAACCAAAGAGTCCATCGCCTATGAACTGAAAAAGACTTTTTTAAAACGCGATACTGGTATGACGCCTAGCCTATAATTGGCGTGATGATTGAAAACTCATTTTTATTACAAGTAAACATATCAAATACCCAACAATTTATGAGAACAAACAATTCGTTAAAAGAAATAGGTAAACCGGATCAACGTGTTATCGTCAGAGACCTTGGACTACGCTAAGGCAAAAACATGAAAGAGTACTTTTATCGTACCTCAATGGCTGAAAGACCAAGAAAGTTCATCGAATCATCTGATGTGAGCCGGAAAGGTTTTTTACTCTATTATGTAAAAGTACATTAGTTCAAGCCTTTCTAACTCGTAGTTTTGGTCAGGGTAAAAAAACACAAACATTACTTTCTGTCATGTTAAATTCGACAAAGATAATTGAAGCGTATGGATTATGAATTCAAACTATCTCCCCACATCGTCACACAGAATAAAATCGGTTACATATGTTATTACCAAGATACAAAATTAAATAAAATGTATATTACAACGTTTGTGGATGGTGACTGAAATGATCATTCAACGCAACCCCTTCCTATTTCGTGAAAATTGAGGAGGGTTCAGACATATTTTGATTGGTCATGTCAGTAGAGTTCACGTGAAGATCATCAGCTAACCTCCTCATGACCCCACAAAAGAGTCAAAGCAATCGAAAATTCTTTTAAGATTATTTGTTCATTCTTCTTCTGTTCCAGTGATATGAGTAAAATATATATTATAGAAAGGGTGAGGAAGGGTATATACAGTATGTCGTATGTATACATTAAATGTATGTGTGAGGTGTGTATTACATGCAATAACCGAATTCAATTCATTATTTATATTCATGTACATATGTATAAATATTAAGCTCCAACGGTGTTTTGTATAGGAAAACTTCTTTTGCTATATTCCGAGAATAAAAAAAAAAAAAAAAAAAAAAAAAGATAAGGTACCAACGTATATGCTGGGGTACTTCGTTATTGGAGGTTTGCATTCCAAACACGGTCAAAGACACAACTCCCTATGTTCATACGGCCCCAATATATACAATAATCCACGGGCAGATATATTAGATCGTCAGGGGTTTGGTTTGTACAATGAATAATCGTGATACCGACACAATAAACGCAGCGCGATATATAGGTACCAATTGTAAATATTGTCAATTGAACAAAGTCCTTTCGTAGAATGAAATCGTATATATCACAAATACTTTACCTCTTAGGTTAAGGATTGTCAATGGAGGTGGATGGCATATGTTTATGTATTTTTTTATTTTTTTTTTTTTCCGACTTTCCTAACATTCAGGTGTTCTGTCCATGCAGGAAACAACACTATCGTTACAATTAGGTGTCATTGAAAGAGTAATAAATTATCTGACAATGAGTCTAAAATTCAAAAAAAATTAGAAAATACCCCGAAAGTTATCAGAGGCCTAAAGTCGGGTGCGGAACTTTCGCTTTGTATAATGCATTTTGCAACATTTGACTTTTTACTCTCCATATTCTGATATTCTGTGCATTGAAGCATGACATCATCATTACAAGTATGATATCAATAAAAAAGGGATAATATTTCTCAATGTGATGAATATCAGGAATAACTAAAGCGTACCTGAAAAGTTATCAGGGCCCAAAGTCTATTTGCAAACTTTTGTGGGTTAGTGAAATATGCATTGTGTATATATGAATATATATGTGTGTTTGCTAGACTTATCTATAATATGTTTCTAATATATGTAAAAAAGAAATTGTTCCCTGGTACTATTTATATGTTTTGTTTTTGTTGTTATAGAGCCCTTGAAGAAGCTTTATATAGCGAGAAGCTTGGCAAATAGAGAGGTTTCAGCAACGCCAATCTGCCTCTTGTTTTATCGACTATATAAAATTATATAATAATATATATATATATATATATTATATAGCAATATAATATATATATTATGTGACTTGGAATCTCAAAACAAACAAAAACTTGAAAATCTCATATCTTCGGATCACCAAAATCTGAAAGAGTAAAATCTAAAGCTTTAAAATGAATATCACTTCCCAAAATTAAGCTTTTAAAACCATTTAAATTAGTAAATGAAAAGAGTGGGTAAGTATGTCCTGATTTATGAAGTAAAGGAGAAAATGAGTAAAGGTGGTATCCAAGCATGCGAGTGAAGCAAACTTCAGAAAAACTGTTTAAATCGTATCATCTACTGTTGTTTATACTCTCAAATTTTGATATACTATAGAGTAAAGATCACTCTTTCAGAAACTACAAAAATCTAAAAATTGATTTTTCAAAAAAAAAAATAGAGTTACAACTTTGGAGACACCCTACAGAGAATCATACTCTGCGACTTTTTGTTGGTTTTGAGATTCCAAGTCACATATATATATATATATATATATATATATATATGTATATATATATATATAATGCAAAATAAATGAGAAGACATGGAATCAAGAAATAATTCAGAGCTGGGTGAAACGGTTAAGTCTGCTTGTATTGTAATGATACGTGATTAATGTTCTGCTACGATGTGGTAGGAATTGGATCGAGCGACCGGGAAATCTACACGTCACTTTTCCATTAAACTGTCAAAACTACACGTGCTAATACATATCTGAGGAAAATGTTCACTTCCTTTGCAATATAAATGCATAGTTTTAGGATTTTTAACTGACAAAAAATCAATGCAATGTAGTCATTCATGAAGTTCTTTTCTTTCCGGAAAACGACCGATTGGTAATCTTCTCTCTTTCTCTCTTCATATGTTTTTTTTTTTAAAGGTTGACAAGGTTAGGGATGTTCTATGAATACGGGGGCTACAAGAAAGGTTGATGATTTTAAAAGGTTGATGATTTTAATCGTTGACGAAGTTTAAGCCGGCAGAATTAACATCTGCAGACTACAGCCTTTCAATTATAAACATTTTGTCATTTTTCAGATGAAGCGCCAATTGGATTGTATTATACTCCTATGTCGTTCTTAACATGACAGGGGAGAGCGCGTTAATGGACGTAAAAAATATATGGAATATGGAGATTTACCTGCTTAAGGTCGTCACAAACGATAGACAATAAATATTATTCGTGCCTGAAATTACAAATATTGTGTATCGTCGAAGAGAGTAAATAAAAAAAGAGAAATACGATCAAAATAATAACTTTGACAACGACGATTAATCAAATGTATATACATAAATAAAGAGTGTTTAACTCAATAACGAAAAGTTTGTTGATATAATCACACGCGTCGTTTGAAATACTGTATGGCCTTTTATTATAAGGTTTTGAGGCCCGTTATTACTCCGTGGTTAACAATGAACACAATGGTTTTCCGAGTATGTGAAATGGCACCAAAAAAAAAAAAAAAAAAAATCTAGTACATTCCTTCTAGGATATCCAAGAGATTATTCAAAAGATTTCATGCATGAAATTAATATATGTGAATGAAAAGGTGGTTTGGTTGGTTTTGGTGAGTGAATTTTAGAATTATTAATGTGATTCGGAAAACTTCAAAGAGCATTACAATAAAGGTCAAATCCTACCTTTAATTCAACGAATTGCACATTCACTATGTGTTTGTTTTGTGAGAAAAAAGATCCATTATTCTTCGATTTCGAAGCTGTCGTCGAGTTACATTTCTTTTAATCAAACATATATACATAGATCGAGATTTATGGATATCTGGCTGAATTTCAATTAGAAAGAGGGAGTACTGAAATGTATACGGTATAGTAATCCCATAATTGGGGGAATATTTGAGTGGACACTTATCTCTGGTACACACTGATACGGATTTGTAAACGCAGTCCTTGATATGCAAATAAACAATAATTTTGGTCTCCTCCCTTCTTGTCAATGCTAATAGCCAGTTTACTAACATATTCAAATTTTATGCATACTTTTCCTGGTGACATAGTAACAAGGTATTCAAACAACTTGTAATAAAAGAATGAACTACAATACATGGAATCCAGTTTCCATACTTAGTTGTTGCTATGTCGGGCAAGCCTCAGGAAACTTTCAGGTTGTCAAGACAACCTTGTTACAAAAGTAGGCATCAATTTGAATATGTTAGTAAACTGGTCTATTCTGGAATTTAAGTGCGGGAATCTCAATCTAATGGATACGTCGGATATGTTGGAATCCAAGGACACTATGAATGTCTTTTGGTAAATTTACATTTGCCACACTCAACCCAGGTGAGGTAAATGAAGCTTGTGGGAAGCGCTTGATCATGATTAGTAGTGTCAAACCGGGGAAATGAAACATGTGTCGGTCTCTTCATGGCAAGGCCTTTTAGATCCTATAATGTGTCATTAGTATGATTGTTGCGTTATAGATGTCTTGCAGGATAAGTTATGCATGTATTTTCTTTTACTAATACTATGTACGGGACATTTGCTTTTCCGTATACAGATAATCTTGTACGAGCGACAAGACCATGATGTTAAAACCACTGTATGCATCCACCACAATAAGATGCAGTCCACACCGCAACATGTGATGTACATTGACAACGACAATTACTCTTACCAGCCTTTAGCTCTGACAAGGTTTTAACTTGTCATCCATATGAAGTTATATCCAACATGACATTCAACTGGACTGGATCCTTTCCAAGGACATAAAAAGGTAGACGATTCAGAAGATATTCGGAAAGATGGTTCACGACCATCCCTCTCTCCTAAGACACGTGGCTTTTAACTCTAAATATGGTTCTAGCTGTGATGTAGTTATGCACACAATGTCTACTGTTAGTGGGCTGATGAATATCTATCCCCTCTTGATTTTTACACGCTGGTTTATTGGTGCCGCTATGACATAGTAAAGGCCATAATTATTTTAGTTAAATAGAAAATACCGTAATGGTCAGAATTGATGCTATAAAAACTGCAAAGTGATTTGAAAAGAATGATAATATTCACCGAGAATTGTTGTGTGCTGAAACACATTGGAATTAAAAAAAAATAATAATGATAAGAATCGTATTGTGTTGAGAGTCACATGCACTACACATAGAAATGGGACTACACATATCAATTCTTTGTCCTTTAATGAAAATGAGGATATTTGAAGAACATACTTGCACGTTAACCTTTATATTCAATTTTTTTTTTTTTTTTATTCTTTATAAAAGAAATGAAATGGAAATAATAAAAAAAATAATAGTAAAAAAAAAAAAAAATCCTTGCAATTATTCTCCCCTAACCTTTCCACTAAAAGTAGATTCCCCTAAAATACAGCCTTAATCGGCCAGATATCAGATGCATGTTACACCCTGTAGGATAAGATTATCCTCCCCTGGTGACATTAATATACGTATCGTTACGGTTTTTTTTTTTTTTTTTTTTTTTCTAAGTTTTAATTTACCAAACAAGAATGATTCTTTGGGCTTAAATAATTTAGCTGCTTAATCAACCTCTATTAAATGTTCAATATGCTTATCCAGAGAGGGTCGGAGTGTACAAAAATTATCCAACCCTGAAAATGTTCTATTCGAGAGGTCATCAACTCACATGCTTCAAACAATCTACTTAGCAACGGGCCATGGCGAATGAAATAACGATTCCCTGAAATGAATTCTTCTGTCATAATTATGGAAGCTGGTATACGGATGACCACACTTGTGTGCACAACATTGGCATTGGTAATGAGCCGCGAAGTAATGGGATGGATCTCTGTGGACATGATAAATGACTTCACAGGTGGTCCTCCCTTTACCTACTCCCGAATAACGCAGCTTATCCTATATCCAACTGATGATAGGTACCAATTGGGGCATTCAACCCTTCTCTACCCCCTCTCAAAGATGGATCAGGGCCATGATGGAGAACTAGCTCAACTGCCATTTAAAAACGGTTATACAATAATGAATTGATGGGGAAGAC
Source organism: Paracentrotus lividus (assembly GCA_940671915.1). NCBI lineage: Eukaryota > Metazoa > Echinodermata > Echinoidea > Camarodonta > Echinidae > Paracentrotus > Paracentrotus lividus. The sequence goes on from CALNVZ010002100.1 coordinate 15,388,173, forward strand.
GACATTTCATTGATGATATCCATTTTCTTCCCATTTTCGCGCCTAAGTCGATTATAGCGAGTGTTCACCCGAACCAGGATGCTGCTTTATGACCTTTACGACACCACGGGTTGGCTTCTAGGCCTAGTTGTACGCGGTTACTGGTGGCAAAGGAACTACTCATGGAGGATCTTTGAGGATGAATGAGTTGGTGGAAATTATTTTCTGTCAGAGTTGTATTGGGTGCATCGGCCATTGAAAGGTGTGATGGTAATTCTTTACTTCGAACGTGACTTCACACCTAGTTAGACAGTCTGTGTTTGTGTTTGCGCGTTCAGGTAAAAGGAATTTCACTACCTTTGGACTTTCAGTGTAAGGACCATGGCTCATTTTATAGCAGCAGTTTCCTTATCGCCCTTAGCGTTGTAGGAAGAAATGTGCTGCGTTCTAAATATAGATGAGGCTTTAAAGTATGCATGGTAGTTTGTCATTTATATGGGATGTAAAAATAAGAATGATTATGAAGTGACTTATTTGTCAGGAGATGAAACACAAATGTTAATTGAGGAATCAGTAGAGGCAGTTTATGGAATCGGTTTCTCTTTCATAGATGGTATTGGGCAAGTCCAAGCTATTTGATCACTCATGAGTGAAATTTCAAAATGGTTCAAAAAAGACAAACTTGGTGTCATTTGAAAGCCAAGATGTAAAGTACATGAATTTTACACCAAAAAAAAAAAACATGCTCATGAATGACCAAATATAAATGAATACATTTGCATAAATTAAAAATTTGAGTAACACGTGGGACATTAAATTTTTGGCTTTTATAAAAGATATCTTTAAAGTTTTACACATTTCTATCCCAATATCAGTGGGACCCTAAAGTCTGAATGACATGTTATCATGATATGATTTCCAATTTCTCAATAATAAATATGCAAATATGCAAATATGCAAAATAGCATGTCCCACGCGTTACTTTTTAGGTCATATTTTCATTTGCAGAAAAAATATATTGAATTTCATGAGACTTTCAAAGACCAAATTACAATAGGCTCATCATAATCAGAAAAAAAGTTAGTCTATTCATCCAATAACACAATCTTCATTGATTGTAACAGCGTGGACATTCAGTAAGGCGGACAAGTGTAAAACGTAAGGAAGTAACATAAGTGCCAATGGAAGGAAATTCCTATAACCTGTTTGAACATTGAAAATCAGTTAAA
>CALNVZ010002100.1:15397080-15420881 GCA_940671915.1 Paracentrotus lividus
ATTTAAATGCTAAAATTACACTTAGAATTTTTGTTGTCAAACACAATTTGCCGATCATCTTCAAAATGTTTTGCCTTGATTTATATTGGAAGATTCATTTTGTTCAAATGTATTCAACCATAATGATAACATGAAGCCAAAAATATTCCTAATTGCGATAAACAATGGTTAGGACCTAAAGGGTATTTGCGAATAATATCTTTCTTTTAAATCCTATGTAGTTGCCTGTCTTTGTGTGATATCTTAAGTACAATCTTGTCAACATTTAAAAAGCAACGGTTTAGTATATTATAGCATAGTCAATATTAAGAATAAATCAGTTAGAGTTGGAGTTATTGTTATGAAACTAATAGAAACTTGGCGAAGGAGGAGATAGTTGTATAAATAAAAGCAAAAAGCAAACTATGAAGAGATTCATGAAGAGATTGATCGGTCTAATGTCCATAAGTAAGTTTAAAAACATTGTGGTGTGGTAATCAGCTTATTATTTTTTCATAAATTCTATAACATTACATTGTTTGGATAACATCATTTATTGTGAAACTCTAGATGAGAATAGTTGTCTAGTTAGAGTTTTCTTGAAAAGATATTAAGATGAAGTTTGTTTATCCAGAGCTTATATTTACTTTATGTTTTTTGAACATACATGTAGCATCAACCTAATGTCTTATACTGTGTACATTATAGTTGAGAAAGAGTTGTCAAGCTTTTTTAAGCTGTGCAATCGATACAAAATCACCTTTGGTAAACTTATTCAAAACTAATTCTAAAGAAAAACCATTGTATTAATTCGTTTGCAGCATAACCTTCTACTAAACAGCAAAATACATTAGTAATGGTACTGATAATGAATGACTGAGAAGTAAATGCACGGAATGCATGACTATTTAAAAGCCTATATCCTTGTTCTTCATAATCTTATTTAATAATTTATGAGTACTCAAATACAACATTTGAGCGCCCCTGGCATCTCTACTGCATCATAGCATGTTAAATCATCATTCTTACATATATAAGTCTAGTTTAGTCTGATTTGCTAATTTTGATCTTATCGATCGTACTTACTTCACCATTTTAATTCACTTGTACTCATTCATGAGTGTAGATATACTGCTCAATATCAATAAAATGATTTTCCTATATTAGCAATATGATTTGAATTGAGAGAGCTTCAGACTATATGGAGACGTGTGCAAAACATCTTAACTCAGAGAATATAAAGTTCATCTGACTTATTTTACACTGTTAAGTTATATTGCAGAGTGTATATTAAGTGCTTTTTATCTGAGCATTTATAATGTTAGTTCTGTGTCATTTTAATGAAACATTGAAATTCCAAACATATCCTGTGCCAGAATATGTATCATAATCTCTGCATAATCTGACATTTAGTACAAATACAAAAAATCTCTCAAACTGATGCCCATAATTGCCAGCAGCTCATAGATTCTAAGGTCTATTGTGCGCCCAGATAAAAGTATTACCCAACTTTGAAGCTCATATTACAAATTTAAACTTATGTAATTAACTTTAAATTTCATATCAAGAGACACTCATATATCTATTAATGATACCAAAATATACGATACTGTAGGATGACTGAACACTCAGGTAAAACATTGTTCAAATGTGATCATTACCAATGTCTGAGAAGCGCCCTCTCTATCATTCAGTTTTTAGTCAGCCTTTGCTGAGCCGTCATAGCAAAAAGATTGACTTGATCTATTGAAAATTGCAGGCTGCTTTGCTCAATTGACATCGGCACTTTACGCTTGTTTTAAAAGCCCAACTGCTCAGTCATCCTCACAACAAGATAAAGTTTTACATTGAAAAGTAATAATGAGTTGCTCTTTATCATGATATATATTTCAACTCGTCACACAAACTATTAATATTTTAATATGAGGCTCTAAACTGGGTATCTTGTTCTGGATGCACGTACGACAAATCAAACATTTTATTGGTTACCTTTAGGTTACAAAGAAATCACGCCCAATAGGACAAAAATTATTCAGTTTTTCTTCTTTCAAATAAAATTTTGATCTTGCAACAAATCCTTTGCTCACAGAGATACTGTAATTATGCTTTCTCATCAATGTGCAATGCAACAAATAATTAGGTAAAAATTTTTTCTGCCCTTTGCAAAATCTGTAAATGCACTTAAAATTAAGACCTGAGTAATTTACGTGTGCAAAAATAAGGTGGATAAGTCTGAGAGGAACATGTTTGCCCTTAGGACTTTCTGATTTTCATCAATTTATGCCCTATTGAATATAACTTCTCAGCATTTATTGCCAATTCAACAGAATAATGAAAAAAGCACACCCTATCAGTAAATATCATAATTTATTTGTTACTCCAATATGAAGTTACAGAATCATGGAAAAGACTTTTTGCGATACAATTGAAAATTAAAAAATTCCAAGGACGCCGATTGAAAGTGCAAACATAGACATGTGATTGTCTAATACAAACAAATGGATCGGGACAAGCTTAGAATGCTCCCGATATAGACTAAGCCCCAGCAATTTATATTCCATATAATAAATTAGCTGAATAATAATCTCTCAGCGCCATTCTCCTAGTCAATGAACTGAAATAAGGGGAAAAACTTTCTCCTAACGAGAAGGACACTGCCTCCCCCATCGAAGTATACTTGAAATAGAAGTCCTGCATCACTTTTCTGCCTTTTATTATGATACTTAAGACATTTGTGCAGAAATTTTAAATGTCATTATGTACTTTATTTTTGATATCTTATTTTGAAGCGTCATTTAATGTGTAATTTTTTTAACATTAAATTTTGGTTGCATTCTTCATTACATATAAGAAATACAGTTTTCTTTTTTGCCATTTCTGCAATATCTGCACTTGAAATGCTACGCTGTGAAAACAAGCATACCTTGTACATTCTGTTCACATAACAACAACAAACAGCAATTGTTCGGGTTTTTGTTATAATTAGCTTTACTATGCGAATTGAAATTGCCGTAAATTGACACAATTATTTTTAATCGCATGTAGTAGCTATATATAAAGAAATCTTTCAAGTATAGCGTGCATCCTCAATTCATGAAATCCAGATTACCCTACAGATAAATAATCGTATTTCTTACTGAATATGTACTTTCCTGAAAATAATATTAAGTGTTCAAATTGGCAGTGTTTGCCGAACATTTAAACTCGTTTCACGACTATTTATTTTTTCGTGAGTTTTCATAATTGCGATATTGCGTGTAAAGTGTAGAGATAATGAGAGAATGACAACCTCTTTAAATATGTGGCTAAAGTCCGCTGACGGACAAACAAGCCTTTTGATGCTTTGAAGTGAAACTTTCTATTTGTGTTTTCATAGATCTAGGTATTGAATAGCCTAGGCTACTTATATACCAGTACATTGTAGCAATGTATCAGCGTTAGATGTAGACTGTGTGTGTTTCCGTTTGATGTAGCCTATCTGGCCGGTCTGTGTAGCGCTTTCGTTGTCGTCGAGTCTGAACCCGCATCCAAAGAATGCTTCTATGCATAAAATTTGGGCTCGGCCCTATTAGGTTTTTTTTTATTTTTTTTTCTTTTTTTTTTTTTTTTTTTTTTTTTGTTTTTTTTAATTTTTTTTTCCTTTTTTTTTTTTTTTTAATATTTTTTTTTTTTTTTTTTTTTTTTTTTTGTGCGCTTGCTTAATTATCGTCGTTCGGAGTTTTTCCCAGGCGATGTCGTCTCTCGGAGTCGCGTCCAGTCGATGCGTCTAGGGGTTGGCCAGGTGATGTCGATCCCAGCCCAGGACGACGTAACCCCTCGGAGTTTATCCAAGGCAATGTCGTCCCTCGCGTCGGACCAGGCGATATCGTTTAGGAGTTCGTTCCCGACGAAATTTAGCAATTTGCTGTTGTTAATTGTATTAAATCGTTCCCTCGGAGGTTTTTCCCAGGTATGTCGTCCTTCGGAGTCGGCCCAGCGATTATTCTAGGGTTGGTCCAAGGCGTATTTGTAGATTGTAATAAACTTTGTTGGTTGTTTTTATTATCGTCTCTCGCGAGTTTCTCCGGGGGTCGTCCTTCGGAGTCCGGCCCAGCCATGTCATTTAGGGATTGGTCCAGCTGTATCGTTTTCGAGTCTCTACCAAGCAGTGTCGTGTCTCGGAGCTGTCCGACGCAGTTAATAGGCAATTTTGAAGTGTATTGTTTGATCAGTTTGGAAAGTTTCTTCCAGGACATCCCGTTGTTTTGGCTAATGGTTAAAGCCAGGTATTCGTTTCTTAAAAAATCTCAATTTTCAGGGATTTAGTTTATATATTGGGTTAAGGAAGTTTAGCTGTAATGTCGTTCTGATAATAAATCTAGAAAAAGATTTAATTTTAAATTGTGCGCATGCCGTAAATAGTACATTTCCACTCTTAACAAGCAGTATGGCGAGCCCGTATGTTGAAAACTGTTAGTAGGTGAATGTGAGTAAGTTTGACAGAGTGGCAAAGGTTTCAGAGATGCGCTAGCAAAAACTGCACTAAACAGGAAGTCACACACATCAAAAAAAAAAGTAAAACAACAAAGAAAAATATTGGTTTTCTTTGTAAATTGACACAAATAAATAATACAATAAAAAAGAAATATAATGACAAAGAATATGAACATGTTATGATTGATAAAAATGTTAAACCATGTTTCCTTGCAGTTTTTATTCTTTCATTATATCAAACAAGTCATGTTATTTGATGGGAAAATGTTGAATTTTGTTTGTATTTTAAAAAAGCAGATTGGTCCAACAAAAAATGGGTTAAGTGCATGATCCATTAAAATGTTATGAGTATGTTAATTATGATGCTAAGAAAGAAAAGTACTGCATTATATTGCATTTTGTTTGATGTATTGTTAACTATGTCGTATTTGGTATGGATAACATAATAGTTTGAGTTTTTGTCTATATAAAATGTATTTGTGAACTATTAGGTGTGTAGCAATGAGGTAACATATCATATGACATGTTTAACAATTCTATAAGAAAGTGTTATTCGTTTTGCAACTTCAGAGAATGTTAAGTGCCGTTTTGTATTGAAGTCGAATACATATTCCATATTCAGTTTGTATAAAATACTTTACCGTGTATAAACCATATTGTCGAAAAGTTTTTGTATAACTGTCTCTTTTATGGGGGGTGTACGAATATGTACTTGTGCCTGAAAAATAAGACTATAAAGTGAGTTCTAAATATGGCGAGTGTTTTGCCAACATCTCAAATCTCCGTTTCCACCTGGACTATTTTATTGTTTTCGGTGAGCTTTCTAATGCGATATTGTTGTGAAAGTTGGTGTGAGAGAGATAAATGAGTGGAATATGAGCAACCTCTTGTTTGTAATAGTTCTGGAAACAATCAAAGATATAATCCAGCATAATCATACAAAATTATCACCTAAGTGAATAGTATTTGACAAGTTATTGCTGAAAAAATGGCTACTTGCTGAGTTATGTAGAAAATCAAAGCAAGCCAGTTCTGTTGAATATATACTATATTATTATAGTATATAATATTATATTATATATTATAATATATATTATATTATATATACACATTTTTCTTTTTACAATTGTAGGCCTAAGGACAAAAATTGTACAGAAAATAAATTATTTTATTGAATTTGGTATGATATCATTTGCATTCTATTCTTATTTTTCTATGAGATTGCATTTTACATTGAATATAAACTCCCAAACGCAACTTTGGCTATGTTTTTTTAATTTTTAATAAAGCTGTCAGCTGTCAACTTTTACCCAAACGGAAATTCAGTACAGTTGGTTTATTCAGTCCATTCAAAATTCTCTGAGTTTTGTTACTATTAATTATCATATTTATTTAATTGCATTCATGATTTTCATCTTGATCATCTGTGTTATTTTGTTTGTTTTGTTTTCTTTTATCACAGATTTAGTATTCATTTTGTCACCTTACTCAGCCTCCAACCGGCAGCCTGAATTACATTTGTAGTGATAACTAGAGGAAGCCTTAACTGTACTTTCATGACAACTATTTTCTCGGTTTTGTCCATGTGAATCTTACAAACATATACACAATCGACATAGAGGAGCCATCACCAAAACCAACAATACCCACCAATACAAAAAAATAACAAGCTCAACCTGTTTTTATCTGTGACTAGAGTTTAGCCCTAAATTTTTTTTTTAAGCGGTAACCCATTCTCACATTCTGCTACAAAGTTGATACAATTTTCCAAGAAAGAACAAACAGAGGTGGCCGGGGGCCGAGGGGGGGGGAGCGGCGCGAAGGGAAACATCGAAAGTAAAGGAGGGGCGTAAACATATGCGGCAAAGATGATGGGAGAAACACAGACAAAGGGGCCGGCAAGGAGGGGCACGATTAGAGAGGGGAATAGGCAATTTATTTCTACTAATCAACACTTTTTGTGTTTAAATTCAAAGAAAAATGTTTTGAATTTTATAACACAGTTTTGCCAAATTGTATAAGTAGTGTAGAATTTATGCTTGAGGTGATAACTTTTCTTAGGAGCTTGAAAGCTGCATTAGTTTATTTGGAATTATTTTCAGCGCATTGCCCTAGTCTTTTTATGAGCTTTCTTTAATTGAGGTAGCCTAGTTCTTTATTGTAAAGAGTTGTTGTTTAAGGCAGTACCATGTGCAGTTTCTCATGTATTCCCCCTATTAGATACCACCTTAAGAAAGGTTCAATAACTAATTTCTTTTAGGTGTCAAACAACGTTTCTGTGGGAAAATTTTTTGATTCTGACTAAGCGTACTCATTCATGATTTATGCTTGATATAAAAACTAATTAATGATGTTTATTTCACTTGAAAAGCTTAGTCATGATTAAGGTATAGTCCAATCCTGATAGATGGAGGTGCTCCCTACCAGCCTTGTATAATGCCATTGTCTCACAATACATCTTTCTTTATCTGCCCCATCTGGTAAGGGATTGGCATCTACTTTAATTTTTTTTTTTTGGGGGGGGGTGGGGGAACTGTAAGTAAAGTTCATGTTGTTAAAATTTCTTGGAACTGATACAAATACAATATTGTCTGCCCCATTGATCTGTTTTAATTAGAAGGTTAGTTGCCAATAATTCAAAGCATATGGTAGTGCAAAATGTAACCTTTAAACTTGTAGGAACAATAATCAGCAAAGAATTATGTGAATAATACGAACCGAGGCGAATCAATGCCACAGATATATCGTTATGCCTAGTTAATAGATTCAGAGCAATTTAAATCCATCTAGCATGTTGTGATATTATTTAAACTCTGAAATTCATTTTCTCTGTCTCATGATATAAGAGTAGATTCTGCGATGTATCTAGAATAAGTTATTCACAAGACAAATGACATTGAATACAATCTCTTACTATCCTCATTACACAACTACACTGTATGCTAATGAAGCTCAAACTGGATCATTTCTATCGTCTGTAATTTTGAATTAAGATTTCTCTGATATAAAAACTGGATGATGACACTCTTGCTGGGAAGTAGGTCTATATAATATAGTACAACATGTTGGAAGAATTTAGGCTTCTGATTACATATGTGCATCAGATGAATCTTGCTCCTGCAAATATAGTTTTCCCATCCAATTACAAGCCATTAGATATTTGTATTGGATATATAGAAGTTATCTATGTACAAAAAAGTGCGTTTCAAGATCAAGTGAAAATTAAGTTTAATTTTTTTTTTTAAAGTAACTTTTATATTTCTGTGGAATAATGTAAAGAGAGTAGAGTACATTTGCTTGTTTTACCCTTCGCTATCTCAGACTTAAGCTTGTCTAATTTTCTCGCAGTAAATATAAATTTAAGTATATTTAAATAATGATCAATAATATAATAATGAACAAGTATAAAACCTTTGAACTTTGTCAGTATACTTATAATACTTCATGGGTATAATTCTACCAAATGTTTTTATTGCACCAAACCATTATCTGCCACGCACCAATAATGATGAATTCATCTACGAGCATTAATGACAAAATCTACATTTATATCAGAAAAACTAAAATTCAAATAATTATTCTATATCATGCTCTATGTACTCATGCCTTGTTAATGAAAGCTTTCACTAAATGATAAAAACTCGCATCAGTAACAATCGGATGAGGCTTTGGCCGACCCTCGTTATGACCACATGAAGTACACATTTTTTCGTCAGCAGTTATCAATTCCTGATGAATGAATCTGCATACATTCCTCGAGCAACTCACCGTCTCCGACGCGGAAAATGGTCGGTAATATTATCTTCATCCGGACCAAAGAAAGAGATGGAAATTGGCTCAAATGATGCCCCATTGAGTGGCCTTCAAAGAAGCCCAGGTCTGAGAGGTCTATTACTAAAGGGTCATAAACTGTAATATCACTCGAAGGAATCCTGATCGTTTTCGTCATTCCTGCGTCTGAAATGTATACTTTGCGGAGAGAGAATCAAATACAAATATTAATAGTCCAAAATCTGTATGTAATTTTAAAAAATTTCCTTTTTTTCTCATTCTAGGGGTAAGGAGACTGGTATAGACTATCTCTCCCTCTCCCTTTCTTTCCATTTTTCTATTCCCACTTTTTTCCTTTCCCTACTCAAATTTTATCTCCTTTCCCCCCTCTTTATCTTTTCTTCAATCCGAGCTTTTCTTTATTATTTGAATTATAAACGCATCAAGACTTCCTGAATATTGATAGTTGTAGGCTGCTTCCTTATAATACAATAAAAATGGAATTCACACTTTCGTTCATTTCGGGTTCTAGTCTGTTCAAAATATCTTCTGTGATCATAATTATGTATTTTTACAAGATTTACAACTACTAGTTAATAAGCCCCAGGGGAAATGAAAATAATATCATCAATCATACATTCGACCAAGAAACAAAAGAAAAATATGAAGTGTGAATTGTCCATTTAATTCTATTGAAAGAAGCGTTCTCAAAAGAATCAATATTCGCCTAAATAAGCATCCACATGAGAGCTGTATCGCTCCTCAAAGTCTCTGAACCACTTGTTTTCGTTATCAGTTACATTAATCAGTGGCACGGTCGTGGTCACAAAGTACGGGTTTCGATAACCCGTGCAAATTCACTATGCTATTTTTGCGAGACATTAATTCGCTTTAGCCAACTCGACCAATAATCATGATATTTCGAAAATGCCTAAATTCAGGTTTTTTTTTCGTTTGGGGGGGCGCGATGGAGGGTGCCCATTTTATTCCCCTCGAATAGGACTGGTTGAAGTTATTTCCAGCGGATGAAAGATCTATGACTAAAGTTGATTCACAAGAAATTACCGAAGCAGGTCTATGATGCTTAAATTCTCAGTAAAGGCCAATTATTAGCAAGATACAACAAATGTAAACACGTACAGAATTTGAGCTAACAAGGTAGATACTACGTCCTTTCTTTGTTCACCCTTGTTTTTTTGGGGGGGGGTGGGTCGGCTATAAAATTCCCTTTTAATCATTGATTAATCGCTTTTTTTTTTTCTCCTTTTTTTAAATGAAATTATTATTATAATAATTATTATTATTATATTAAAAATAAATAACAAAAATAAATTTTTCAAATATATTTACGTGGGCTAGGCAAAATTCTTCTACTTGTTGGCGACATAATTTTTACCTACACATACTTTCTAATGTTTCTATACAATATATTCTAAAAGAAAATTGGAATGAAAATACATTGAATAACTGTTCTAATGCCTGCAATCACCATGCATGTTTCATTTGGATCACATATTATTGAAAGCGCAGTACGACTTGGGTAACTCTAATGAATTTTGTAAACCGAGCTATATGGTTAGCTTGTTGACACGAATTCCTCATCACTTATCAAATCATTACAGCATCGACACATCCATGTCCTTCGGCTATCATAAGCAGCCATGTTTGTTCTCACCCGAAGGCCATTAACCACCACTTACAGCACCATTATCCTTCCTTCCCCCACAACCAGAACCACATTTACCATAATTTATCTTTAAAATTGATAACCACATCTCCAATTGACTGAAGCAAGTCAGCCAGGCAGTATGAAATCAGGCGTTGTCGCCGACCCAGATATCAAATCGCAGACAAGGTGATACAACGAAAATATTTGTAACTCCAAGATTTAATGTCTAAACTGTTGTTATTGTCCATATTTTAATAAGCAAGACATAAAACCAATAATATTATCAACCAATATTATCATAATGGTTTGTGACTACATTATGCGTGTGTGTGTGTGTGTGTGTGTGGTGTGTGTGTCTGCTGTCGCTATGTTGCTGTGTTTTTTTTTAAAGTAAAGACACTCCATTGAGTTACTTCCATAAAGCACCCACCACGACGCCCTTCCATAATCATCACGAAAGGGAATATTGCCCTATTTCATTAGATTCTAGAAGAAGAAAAACCTAACAAATGATATTCTAGAATCGAATAGACGAAATGTATTCAACGATCATTCGAAGGAATATTCCCGCAAATCACATTATTTAATGTATAACTTTGAAATGTCATTCCTTAAACGCAGCAGACGATACGACCCATTTTTTATTTCTAAGGCTTTGTCTCTGGCTTATATCCTTGAGCCTGAATATACCCATATTATGATGTATATACTCTATCTTAAGAATCCAGTCACTTAGAAATTTAACTCAATGATGTAGGTGTTCGAATAGCTATAAAAAATTACTTTAGAACATTAGTGGTGGTCGTCTCACTTTCGCGAAACAATAAATTGAGACAGTTTGCCAACATCGGCATGTCTCCTTCTTTTTCCCGACGAAATCTTTATGTCCCACTAACAAGAGGTACGTAGTACAAAGGACGATAGCCAGCCATGCCATTGACTATACACACAAAAAAAGTATAGTCCCCCCTAATCCAAATGATTAACTTATGAACATCTTGTTTTGAAGTACAATAATTTGGAGGGAATTTTATCCACTTATATGATACCTTCTGCTGAAAAAATGACATCATCGCTGAGACATTGCATGATGTGATTCACGTTAAAGCAAAAAGGACATTTTTCAAAAGTCCACAAGGCCATTTTGGAGGCTGTAAAATACAGTTTTGAAAATTTCTTTACCTTGTGTTTAATGTTTTGTGTTATCATCCAAAATCTTATATCAACACAACAATCCCTGATTACATCTTCACATATCTTTTCATGGATGAGTGGAGCACAATTTTCAAGAAATTATGTTCAGGCCTCCAAAAATGCGTAAAATCAACAATTTATTTACAAGAATTGAACATCAGATATTATCATCTACATTATCGAACACATCTTGTGAGAAATGAGCACTATTCGCTCGTGTCATGGACGAGTGAGCATCACTCTGTAAAGAGTTGATTTGTGACTTTCCCTAATAACAATTCCCTTTAACATTTGTTCAATCAGCATGACGCAAAGTTGTATCTCATTTTTCTCACATAAGTTAGTCAATGATGTATAAACATAACTGCCAAACCATTTTACTCAACACCCTTTGTTAAAAACCAGCATGTTCGACTTTGGACTGTTTTTGCTTCGAGATCTGCTTTACACAATTGTCAATGAGACTGAAATCAAAATTTTAACAAAATCGAAATTCGGTCAATTTCATATGATTTTTTATTATAATTCTACGATTTTTTTCAACGAAACTAGCACACAACCTCAGTGTGATCGCTATACTAACAGGAACAACACGCTAAATAGAATCTGATTAGGCATCGGGTGGGCCAAAGCTTGAAATTTCTCTCAGTTTACATATTTTTCTAGTAACTTCTGCCGCCTCACTGAAGCATAAAATTACTGGGAATTTTCGTAAACTCGAATCAAATTAAACTATCCAAGAAGTCTTGACAATTATAGAAAGATAAGCAATTGAATTTTATCCACAAACGAAAAACGACTTTTCACTGTATCACGGTTCATTGAAGCGTGAATTCTTAATAAAATGCCATAGCATCATTTGAAAAGACAAATTGACATACAAAATGACAAAAAAATGTTAATCTGAGAAAAAGATTTTTATTACCAAATGCAGCAATACTTAACTATACAGAATTTGAAAAATATCCTTTTTGCTTTTATTAAGTGTCATTCAACGTGAATTATGAATACTTGTTTAAAACACCTCATTCAAGATTCCAGTATTCGTCATAAATTACTCATTTTTAAAAGTAAAATTGGAAAAATGCCAGTTTTGCCAAATCTTTACCCGTGTTCAGCCAACCGTGGAAATTTAAGTGGCAAAAGAGTTTGACGTGTTAGAATATAAGTGCAACAACCCTTCTGAAAACATACTTTTGTTAAAAAGTTTGAATATTGTTCAATATTATTGAATTAAAGTGATTGAAACTGACCTTGCTGACTTTCGAAAAGTACATTTTGCATTTTGACATGCTCATTGAAAGCATGACTAACGAATTTCAGAACAATTCACAAAATGAAGCTGATTAAAATTACCTACAATCACATGTAATAACATGTCGTGAAACTCCTCTTCGTTCAAAAGTTACACCATTTTCATTAGAAAAGCGGGAGCTTACTTTTTTTGTTGTGTTATAGATCTGTCTCCTGTAGCACACACAATCTGTCTCGGATACACTATATAGTGCATGGCCATGCGGCAAATCCTGCTCAATTTTGTTTCGCGAAGTGAGATAGCACCCCTTACGTTTTATTTGTTGTTTTGTTTGTTTTTGTTTGTTGTTTTTGTTGCATTTGTTGTTTTTTTGTTGTTGTTTGTTGTTTTTTGTTTGTTTTTGTTTTGTTGTTTTTGTTTGTTTGTTTGTTTGTTTTGTTTTTTTTTTTGGGGGGGGGGAAGTAGAGGATCTTTCGTGACTCCAGGGATAAAAATTTGCGTGCTTTTTATATCTAGGAGGTAACCCCCAGAATACATGTATCTGCACATACCCAAGCATTCGCTTTTTAGTAACCGACAAGGTACTGAGCGGGGGGGGGGGGGAGGTAGGGCAAGGTTCTAATCAGGCTTATTAAGCTTGGGGACTAAGCTCTGATCCTCACGGAAAAAATCTTTCTTCCGCACTCACGCCACTTCGATATAGTGTCCAGTTTCGTAGTTATCGTCAATGAACATCTAGAGAAACATTATTAGAGTGTAATGCTTGTAGAGCCTCGTGCCGTATTTGGAAATACGTAGATGGGACGCGGAATACGCCGATAATTTCAGCGCGGGAACAAACACCTAGTCACGACCCGGACATGAGGGCGGGCGTGAAGTGGTTGTTAATAGAACTCGTGGAGATGGGGATGATTGTGATTGAGGGTAAAAACGAGATGGATGCGGTCGTAGAAGTGCTGCAGTGGTGTGTAACGGTGGGTGTTTATAAAATTTGATGTTTAAGATGGATGTTTAGCGCCTTCTCAAACAAAAGCGTCAGCTTTCCCCGCGTCTTTTGTACCAAAAGACGATTTATCGGCTTTGATAAATCCCGAAATCTTCTATACGGCTTAAACACGTTAAAAGCAGCAAAGCGGAATTGTTTCGTTGGATCCAGGAAGCTGCGGGAAACTGACGCACTTTGTTGGAGAAGGCCCTAGAGTGAGTCGATGGTTGATTATTAGATAGATGGGATGCGTAGATCATAATGATTGTGCTGCCAAAAACGGTTGAAAGTTGTATCAAATGTGTGGACAGGAAAGAATTGTTGTTAGTTATTGTCTCGTTGAAAAGGGAACCGAAGATAATAGTTGATTCTCCTTAGATATTGTTTTGAAATACATGTCATTCATTTATAGTGATTGTATTCTCCGATCCAGATTCAATGACGAAAAACTACTTGTAGCATTAATGTTCAATAATAAGCGCATGAGTGGAATGGAAACAAGATTATGTTTTTAGGCATAAATCAGTGATTCACGTCCAAAAACCTAAAATTTATTAGTAATACAAAATGATACATCTCATCAGCGTCAAGCGGGTCATCCACATTAAAATCTGTAATGAAATTAACACACACAATGCTACGTCGAACAATAAATCGTTCTTGTTTGGAATACTAGTAGTAGTTATGGCCTGTGCCCGAGAGCGGCGCCGCGGGGAAAAGGGTTGGGATGTCACGTGATTCTCCGCTCATTAAGCGCGCAATAGAGTAATTACCTGCAAATGATAGGCTCCATTAGGCATGGACAAGATTGGCACATTGGTGTATGTGAGTACGGGATCATTAGCCTAACCCATCGTAATGGGGAACCTTGAATCAGGGTACGAATCTCAATTACTCCAATTTATCGGGATGATCGACGGACTGGGTTTAATATTTAGGGAGAAATGACAGTGCTCTGTTCATGTATGCAGACTAAACAATGAGTGCCGGCAGACAATGTACAGTCAAGAAGAGGAAAATAATTTATTGTACGGTAATTTGCAGCGTACGGAGGCATTTGTATGCAAGGATACTTCAACTCGATTAAACAAACTCTTTTGTTATAGTTACAGTGATCTATTTTATTTAACAAAATGACGTACATGTACAGTATATAGGTTTGTTGCAGACATTAAACAGAGAATAATGATGGATATAAATCCTATCAAATTCAATCAAATTATACATTTCGTGTTTAATGCCATGATAGTGTTAATATATTTATTGATGGTTGGGGTTTGGTTGTTACCCAGCGTAAATCATTTTGATGAAAAAAATCAATCAACCAAACATTGAAAGGTAAAGATTCAACATCTGTTTCAAATAAAATTCTCTTCTCAAATTTTATTGAACTTAGATACCATGGACTGTGCTAAATAAGGCGAACGAATTTCGGAGGGAGTAGCATAACGAGACTGAACTTAAAGCCATTAAAACTTTCGTTTTCATAAAATATACGTTCTGACAAAACAATTGATAATAATACCAAGCCCCCACTGACTTTATAAATCAATAATTTTGGGTAGGGAAAGTTGACCATTTGAATAATTCAGGATTTGAGGCTACATTTAAGGTTTGAGTTACATACATGACAAACCCCAGGAGGGATAATGAATGAATAAGCAGATCATGTATATGTGTTAGCAATGATTATTCTTCAATAATTATCGTCGTTTGTAATTATATGTGTTTTATATCTACCAAAGACAGCAGTTATTAACGAGAAAGAAGATTGCAGAGGTTATACTTGATTCTGTGGTTATAGCCCCTTTAAAGTTGAGTGAAATTTAGTCATGACAAAACTTAAGAGGGCTGATGCATGAATAGGCTGATTATGACTGTAGAAAATGTCGAGAGGGAAATTAAAATGAAAAAAAAAAAGAAGTTTGAATGATTGGTTTTTCCCCCCCAATATTTATCTTCGTTTGTAATTATATGAGTTTCACATCTACTAAAGATAGCATTCACGATTAAGGCAGACTGCATTCTCTGTTGTTTGTCTCCAGCCTTGAGAAAATGGGTAAACCTATAGAATAATGCAGCCTCGGTCACACCAAACAGACCAAGCTCAAAATCCACGCCAGTCCGAACAACGGACAACACTGCCTCGAATGGCAAGCTAATCATGTTAATGGTCGGGTTTGAGTCGGACTGGTGTCCATTTGTCGATGTGAATGAGCTGTAAATCTACGGATACGGGGTTACGATGATAAACTGAATGCTTTGATATCTACCATTTAAAGTTTGAGTTACATAAATGTCAACTCCCAAGAGGTCTGGTGAATGAAACGGCTGATCAAGTATGAAAAACATGTCAAGAGAAAAGCTTGGGTAAAAAAGAAAAGAAAAATCCAATGATTATTTTTCAATAATCATCTTTGTTCGTAATTATATGAGTTTCACATCTACTAAAGATAGCAGTTATTAACGAGTAAGCATTTATTAACGAGTTATTTTTGTTTGTCGCTAGCCTTGAGAAAATGGGTAAACCTATACCTCAGTGCAGCCTCTGTCACACCAAACAGACCAAGCTCAAAATCCATACCAGTTCGAAAAAACACTGCCTCGAATGGCATCTAAAACGATCGGACTAGGGTCCGTTTGTCGGTGTGGCTGAGGTCTAAGTCTATAGGATACGGGGTCATGATGATGAACTGAATGTTTTGTTATCGTCCCTTTAAAGTTTGAGTTACATACACGACAAACCCCAAGAGGGCTGGTGGATGAATAGGCTGATCATGTATAAAGAGAGAGAAGCTTGGGTAGAAAAAATATGTTTTAAATTATTATTTCAATAATTATCTTCGTTTGTAATTATATGAGTTCCACATCTACCGAAGATAGCAGTTATTAACGATAAGGTAGACTGCATTCTCTGTTGTTTGTCGCTAGCCTTGAGAAAATGGGTAAACCTGCACGTACACGTACGTTTCTCGCCTATTGTTATTGTTTCTCCGGTAGGGCGCCACGTTCGGTTTAAGGTGCGCGCGCACGCTAGTTTTGCTGTGCAACGCGGCGGTCGGTAATTTGTTGAATGTTTTTCAAGCAGTAGAACGAGTTGACAGCAAAATTAAAAAAAACAACACCGAAATACAGTCAAAAGTGGCAAAATGGTGCATATCATCTTGAATTGGAGATTGGTGTATCAAATAAACTAATTCAATCACAATTGGAATTATTTCGCTCATTATTTATGCATCTTGGAAGCCTCATCAAAACGACGAATTTGGGTTATAAAATCATAGTTTTCAATATTCTCCCTTTTTGATATTTGAAAAAATATGAAATGTAATTAGAAGTACTGAACCGATACCGTTGTTGGTTTAAGGAGGATAGTTTTTTGACTTGAGACACATTCTGAATATCACTTGTGAAACCACGTGAAATATTACCAAACACCGGAATGGGACTGGAAAACTTGGCCGATAGTCGCGGCGATAATAGCCTCTTAACGCACGCTGACATTTATTTCTGCGACGTTCAGATCACAATATATAAATAATGATAAATAATAAATCTAAAGATAATAATACATGAACAACAAATATAAATCAAAACAGAAAAAACAAATAAAGAAAATACAAATAATAAAAAGAAATAAAAATATAAACACTAACCAAAAATAATAAAAATATTAAAGAATAATAATAATAATAAAAATATAATACAAAAATAAAAAAAAAAATATAAGAACAAAAAAAAACTGATGAAAAGAATACTATGATTAACGAAATCTAAATGGATAATTATATATGAAAATAAAATAGAAAGAGAAATTTTACCTGATTTCAAAGGGGCGCGTATCCCCAAGCATCACCAAAAACCTATCTCCCACATAATAAAAAACACAACAACAAACAAAAAAATAGAAATAACCCAAAGAATACAAGAAATAATAAAACTAATAAATAAAAAAATTACCATAATATATTAAAATACCAAAAAAATCAAAAAAAAAAAAGAAGAAAGAAAAAAAATAAAATTTAAAAAAATTATAAAAAGAATTAAATATATAACACCTATAAATAAATATAAACTTAATAATTATTTAGTATAAAATAAATACTCATTATTGAACGCACTCTTAAACAGATGACTAAAAGAAACGCACCAAAATTGTGTGTCTTAATATTGGTATATTTCATAACACCAATGATACCAATAGAGCGTGTATTATAACCAACAAGATAATGAATCGCTAATTGTAATATAAGTAACTGATAGAGAATATTATTTTACTAAAATATTTGTCTATCCAAAAAGTATACAATAATAATTGTATGACATAGAAAAACAAACATAATGAACAAGAAACCTCAGAGTCCGCACAATAGAAATGACCACGAATAGTCACACAACACACATGACTGCATCTTCTACGACTTCTTTAGGATCATATGAAGACGATGGAAAGAACGTCGTTTCACAATTAAAAGAAATGAACACAATGATAACAATGGTATACATACCAAACCACTATCCGCGGCTGCCCCACCGGAATACAATCTGTGGCGCGCCCGGAGCACCACGCACAAAGAATATGCACAACGTGACCAGGAAACGATAACCACCATTCCATCGCGCTGACTGCGTCTACACGATGCCAGCCCTCGTTCTCGGTGCGATACCCAACGCGACACGAGTCGTGTTCACAATACGACACCCAGTCCCCCAAGAAACAGGTAAAAACCCGACCCCCTTTTGGGAAGAGTTGCCACCCGGAGAGCACCCTATCTATCCTGGCCGGATCATGCGCAGCCTCACAGCGTGAGTTGGTCCGTGTACATCCGCTACCTATTCCTCAACTCGATGTCGCTACTGCGCAACCGGCCAACAAAACTATATGCCATTTACTATTCCGACTTTCATGATGCTACTCCCAGTAACCCTATTCTTGCTCGAGAAATAACCTTGGCTACTCCTTGTGCCCTACGCCAACGTTTGCAATTCACCCAATCCTCCCTGAAGAAGTGTGTTAACTACAACGCTGTTAACTCCACTTCGCATACCTCCCCTGTCTTCATGTGTTGTGACCAGCTCTTAGCTCCCCTTTCGATAACTAAAAAAAGGGGAAAAAGATGAAGCATCTAGAAATCGTTCTGTGTTATGCATTTGGTATTTTTCCGGGATACGATGGGATAATAGGGGCAATCTGCACCCCTGGTGGATTTTACAATAGATGAAAATATCATATCCCCCGGAGAGGAAGGAGCAAGTTTGCGCAGAGGGAGGGAGTCACGAGAGCCCCGAGAGGGAGAGAGAGAGAGGAGTAAGAAGCGAAATAGAGGGAAATCGGCGCAAAGATCCCGGATAGCTCCTAGACGGTGCAATTAGACGCCTGAATAACAGACACATAAAACATGTAAACTGTATCGGGGCAGCCAAAACCATACACCGTAGTTGGACCGGTGGTACTCAAACCGACACACGCAGGAGGGCGGGTGGGGGCGGCGCTAGGCGAGTGGAGGGTCCATAAAATCTCCGGGTGGCACGAGTGTAGTCGCTAAGCGGAACTGGCTTCCCGGCAGAGCTGTGCAAGGGTGTGATCGATAACAACTGAATGAAGACGCGGGAGGGCGGAGGGGGTGCAATAAGAGGAAGCGTTGACAGATGAGGGCATGAGTATAACAGAAAAGACGTTACGGCAAGGGTAACCGGGATAATATCGGCTGTACAGAGACGAGAGCATCTACAGGCAAGCATTAATACCCTCCGACCGACGCACCGGTCCATACACAGGATATACCTTGCCGTACACGCGCCATCGGCGAGGTCCAGAAGCCCAAGACCGACACCACACACGGTCGCACCATGTGCCTCACCACCTCGCTGCCTGGACACCCACGGACTTGTCTACTATGCCTCCATTCACGCACACAACACGCGTGCACCAAACACATCATTCGAAGGCTCGGATCGGGTATATGCAATGGATGAAATCGAAGCGGAACCTGCCGCAAGAATTCCTTTCGGCCACCAAGCGCAACTCTTCTCGCCCGTCTCTAGAATCATCAGGACATTAAGCGCTGTGGACTGGCAACACCATATTATACCTAATAACAATCAGCAATCCACTGGGTCTGCAGAGAGGTGGACCAAGTCTTAAGCATGACCACCTGCGATCCAGTTACGTAGGTTGCAACCATTGTCGTACGTCTCGAAACCGGCCCCCATGGCTTGGCCAACATGTAGAGCGCGACTCATCAGGGGTGCAAGTCTCTACCTTAGCCTCCCTCCTCCGGCCTACGCTCTAACACCTAAGCCGCCCGTCCAGATCACCGGCGCCTACAGCACGATGCAAGACCCTCCCGCGCCCACCCGTCTGGCACGCGCACCCGACCCCAAAGCCTTGGCGGAGTCCAGCTACGGACCCGACGGCGCACGTAGGAGTCCCAGGTAAGCACTAGCAACGCTCCTTACCCACCCGCCCTGAAGACACTACTCATCCCCGGTCGTCACGACGTAGACCCTCCGCGTTCGCCGGCCGCGTTAACCCCGCGCCGAGCAAGGTAATGCCCATGCCAGCTACCCTGGACTTAAGTTTGGTAAAGCGCAAAGGACATGAAAGCTGGCAAGTTAGCGAGATCCATGCGAATGTCGGTTCTGCCGACACCTCAACCCCATCCACGGCGGGCTCTTCCACAGGAGTTCCGACGAGGAGCTCCCAAGTGCGCAGAAGGCAAGGACTAGACAAGCCCCGCCGCGAAGGCTAACAGCCCTGCCCGCATGGGACCGTTGTCAGGGCCAGTGGTACGGGCGAGAGCGGTCCACCCGATGTGCGCCGCCGACCAAGTAAATGGCGCTGAAGGCCCTCTCTAGCGTCTAGACAGCTGAGCAACGAGACGACTTGGACAGGAGCCAGCCGGCGGGTCGCCTCGGTGCACCCGGCCTACTCGCGCCCGCAGCAGTGACTAGGAGTGCAAGAAGCATGCGACTGAGGGGGGTGGAGAAGCCCCAGCGAACTGACTAGTGCCCCTGTCGTGATCATCTTTAGTGAGAAAACGAGAGCCACAGGTGTGGAATCCTGGCAAGGCACGACTGGCCACGCTTAGGAATTATGTAAGACAGCCCTAAGACGGCTAAAAGCTCCTATCCCAACATTACACGGGGCTGTAGCCGCAGAATTATCAACGGGTGATCCAGGAGACTATAGAGATGCAGAGGTAGCCGACGTGTATAACAGCTACAGAAGCGGGTAGGGGCAATTGAGTTCGCTAGACAGCAGGGTATTGACGGACTCGGGTAGTGACAGAGGAAGTGAGGTAAAGAGTCCGGGGCATGAGGAACTGAGACCGAAGCCACGGCAGCGTCGGCCGGAGTCGACTCGCACGTGAAACAAGGTGGTCCGAGGGGATGGGAAGGTGACGGCTCAGCTGATAACGTGAGAGGCTACGTGCGGGGGTCACGTCAACCACTCTCAACCCAAATAAAAGCGCCACAACCGAACAGCCTCACAC
The DNA here is from genome assembly GCA_940671915.1 of Paracentrotus lividus. Taxonomy (NCBI): domain Eukaryota; kingdom Metazoa; phylum Echinodermata; class Echinoidea; order Camarodonta; family Echinidae; genus Paracentrotus; species Paracentrotus lividus. The sequence goes on from CALNVZ010002100.1 coordinate 15,417,903, forward strand.
ACCGCGCGAACACGGCAACTCCGAGCGTGTGACAACCCGGGTCACGTTAACCGCGCTAAGCAGCCCCCGGTGATAGCTGAGCGCATCCTGAGCCCCACGCCGGCAGACCCCAGGCCCGCAAAACACACGAGGACAGGACCAACACGCATCCGGCTGTAGGTCACTTAAATATAGACTCACCCACTCCGCCCACTGCAATGGTCGTACAAGCCATACCATGCAATTCAACCCAAAGCACAGCCAACTGACCCGAGTTGCCGCACGGCTCGTCCAGCGGCGCACACCAGTAGACGTGAGAGAAGGCTGGGGAAGCGGATGCCGAATAACAGTCTAGCGCCTACCGAGTACACGCGACGTACAGCACGCTCGGCTCATCAGCGGCGGAACCATGACCAAGAGGCAATGGAATATCAGCGCTGTGTGAAGGGGGGAAACGTAGGCTGCAGCACAGCGTACAAGAATCGCACACATGGTATGCCGACCAGGCAAGGCCCTGACGGGGTGCAGGGATTAGACTGACATTGTGTGAAGCCGGCAGAAAGCGGCGGGTCTGGTTAAGAGCAAGGTGGTCACAAATAGGCCGCCAGTTGACGCTGATACGCGTAGATTCGCAGAGTCAGAGGTAGGCTCACAACAGCCATTAACCTTGACCGCAACGCGATGGCCGGCCCCCACGGGTCTGGCGATTCAGCGCACTTATCCCTTACGCCAAGGTATCCGATCGGCTCTGCCCTGCCCGCAGGTCAGCCCATAGCAGCCCACCTCACACCCGTAGAACTCCTGTTGCTCAGTGCCGACTGTAGGAGTAGCCATGATGGGGTGCGGCGTTCGAACCAACACCAAAGCTCCGCAAACCCCCACACACGAGCCGGGCTCGAAAATCTCCATCCCAGCCCCGTTTGGTCCACCACCCGCCGAGGACGGGGCGTGGCTGGTGCTCAGCCGCCTCAATTCATGCGCACCACGCACCTAAAGCGGACGCGCCACTCCTCGGCCCGCTCGCGTCCGATCCACCGACCTATAACCACTTGATCTGATAACTTTAGTTGTCTGTTTTATTACTGGTCACTTACACTATCGTTAGTTTTTCTATTTAAATCTTCCATCCTGTATATTTGTAATGTCTTATTCTTTGTATTTAACCCAGATTGAACGATTACAGAAACATCCCCATCTTTGTAGTCTCATCCTTTAAAGAGGCGGAAGTTATGGAGCTCTCGTGAGATCGTTGCGAGACTGAGCCCAGTTCGACCGAACGCTTACGTAGTGCCAATAGCATTAATGCCTCCGGCCCATAATTTCACTACGAATCGCACAGGACCGCTGTGGACTCGTACCATATCCATCTCTATTGAAGATTTGAGTAATCCCGTGACTGAAAGATAAGAATTCCGACTGGACTAGGTGAGGTGCGCCGTCTAAGTAATTAGGTTGTGATGAGAAGCTGTACACGAAATATCGAAAGACCTATCAATCTATCCGAATCTTACTCGGTCTAAGTTTATTACGTACAATGACGACAGAGATACGTAGGCAACATACAAAAGCAAGCCATGGATGTTATAGAGATAAGCATACTATTTGTGAGCGTCGTGGCATACGACTATAACTGCCCAGACTTGAATGCTAATTGATCAAAACCTATACTTAATGGCATTATAATAAGAAGTGTACATCTAAAGTAACCAGTACATGATCTTTAAAATATTGATGCCGTATCAGTAAATATAGACCTACACAGCGATAGGCGAGGTGATATTGTTAGGAAGTTAAACCAAGAATACATGTAAAAAGGGAATCAGATAATAACGTACACGATTAGGGGGTAATCCTATAATTTCATTATCAAAATTATATAACACATTATATACTAACTTTTCAGCGGATGCTATATAAATAATGTTATGACAGTCGAGATGATTTTCACCCGGTACCGACATAAACATAACGTCACAACAAATGGTTATAATTCGACGCACCGTCGGACGTTGATCGAGATATTACTGACTACCATCCAAGTAGCATCTCATTAGGCTTAAAAATATATGGTAAGGTATAATAGTTGATATTTAACATGTAACAGTCGGACAATAAAGGCAATATTACTTGGCCATTATGGCGATACACTATTCTAATAGGAAAATGTATCGTTATCAACGCCGTGATAACAATAGAGAGTTGAAACATTTCGAAGGAGCGATGGAACATTTAAGGAAATAGGTGATGATTACTAATACACATGAAGACAAAGTAAAACCATATTGTATTTAGTTTCGCTAATATGAAATAGAAATGGATACTAAGCCGCAGACCGAATCTACTATGTTATAAGCCACGAAAGGATATAACATGAATTCGGACTGAAAAAATCTTATGAAGATTAGTCCATTATCTATCGGGATGTGAGTCACCGATATGGAGTGTAATGTACATGGGAAATGAAGTATGCAGTTAAAGTCATACCTTGATACACATCCAATTAGAAGTTATGCTCTGGTTAGAGTGCGAAATATTACTAAGTGAGGTACTATCTAATGTAGACGGCACTGATGCAGTCGGACGTATGCGACGCATTAGTCGGGACTAAAAATCGTTAGGACAGAGCTGGCGTAATTACTCTAAGGAGGATACGTCGTAGTAGATTCGATCTATCACGAAGTAGTATTAGAGGGTAATCCATATATTGAATGACCTGGTTATTATAATAAGGACAAATGGAGTATAATTTACTTACTAAGAGCTTTCGACATAGGCTAAAAAAAGCTATAGAGTTCGAGATTTTCCGAAATACACATACTGGTGAGTATAAGCGATTTAATTCAGAACGAGACTAAGTCGCCTTAAATGGGATATACCTGGCTTCCTTTGTCGGATTGGAATTTTGGGTCAATTGGGAATGCGTAGGGTTGCTCTTTTAAGATCTAACTGGTATGTTCGATGTGTATCTACGATCAACATTGTTTCCAGGGAGAAAAGATA
>CALNVZ010002100.1:15420981-15439169 GCA_940671915.1 Paracentrotus lividus
ACTGTACTTGTGCACATTGCTTCTCTGTGGGTTTCGCACATAATAGCCATGAATTCAGTGCATTGAGACAATAGATGTGTGTTAATTGTCGATCAGCTCATCGCCGCACAAAATTTAGCATAACTAAATAATTTTTTCCCGACTCTGTACCATGTTTTTTGGACACAGACTGTGATAGTTGTGTGAAACTTCGATGATGCGAGCCATTCAAATTAAAAAGCAGCCCATTGGAATCTGGTTCTTTGATGAATGCTTTCGATCATTCTAACACAATTTTACAAAGCGTTGAATTTTGGTTGTTAAACAGTATTTGACGGAATGTCACGAATTCAAGTGGAAACCGTTGAAGTTTGAGGGACATGTGTGTAGAGTGTGCAAAGCTCTAAAAAAGAGAATTTTGAATTTGCAAGCGAATGATTATGAGAATGTACACGTGCGGGAACAATAATAACATACAATGTGTGTAGTTTTATAATGGCACCACAGGGCGCACACAACAATATTGAAATATTACTCGTGCACCATTTTCCAGCTACGCAAAACACATACAGGCTATAGCCATTGCATTTATCCGCTATATTGTGATTATGAATTATAAAATGTACGAGAATCTTTCGTATCATATAAATCTGTACAGCATGTCTCAAACAAAATACATTACAAGTGCATTATAATATTGACGAAATTTTTCTCAATTTATACTGTGTTATTAAAAGCAAGCAGACAGTAATTTTCTTGCTGGTACACTTTTAATACGTTTATTGGATTCTGTTAAAACGAAACTTCACTGTAATTTGTGCCATAAAGAAAAAATCTATCTGTCTCCTGCTGTATTATTTTAGGAAAAAATAACGTGCAGTAATAAACTTTATAAATACCCTGGATTCCGGTTCTTATATCAATAATAATAGGATATTATCGCTAGCGCTCTGATCGCATGCATGTTCATATTCTATTATACGATGTGGCTTTTAAATAAAGGAATTGAAAAAAAAATAAATCCTTAAACGGATATTTTTTTTCCGCCGGAGTCTTCGGCGTTCGTCATTTTCCTTTATTTCCTATTTTTGAGAGTATCATTACTTTTAAGGTGTATTTCATGATAAAAATAATGTTTTTAGTTGTCCTATCTTAAACCCTAAAAAGAGACTGAGCTATTGACACCTGAAAAGACTGGGAACAAAGTGGTTGCCCTCACATGTGGTCGGTTCTCGATTGTTTTGCAATGCATTTCGCAACGCTTTGACCTACGCACATAATTATCACGATGCTTAACGCTGTGGTCTGCGTGTGTGTGGCGCTGGCGCTGGCGCTGCGCGCTCTGCCGGCGTTTACATCCATGCGTCGAGCTCGACGCCAGATTGTTTCGATTTTTGAGCATGCTCAAAATTTCTGAAGCACAACTGCGCACAACGACGAATCAAAAAGCGTTCATCTGGGGCGCTCGACGAGTGACCGATGAGTGTCAGTTACAAGTGAGCGCAAGACGATTCATTGCCCAAAACTGCTATTTTTTCTGGGCGCTGGCCGTGCGTCGTGTACATGTGGCCGTGCCATTAGCATGAGTTTAATCGCATTTTTAAAGGAGTGTATGGTGTGCGAATTTCGAGTGTCATTTGGTAAAGCATTCCAAACATCTGGGCCTTGATGTCGAACTGATTTATGAGCTCATGCGGTGCGGGGATTGATAAATATTAGCTGATTGTCTAGTTGAATAAGAGTGAACATCATTGTTTCGCCTAAACATAGATGAGAAAGAAGTAAGCATACTGTTCTTACTGTACTTATACATAAAGAGTGCAGTTTGTAGAAAATTTATGTCATTAATAGTGAGGCTCTTCAGCTTGATGAAGAGTAGTAGTGTATGGTCAAGAAATCCTGGCCCAGCACAAATGCGTATAGCTTTCTTTTGTAATGGCCCGGTCACAGCTACACGACGCACGGCCAGCGCACAAAAAAAAAGATAGAAAATAAGCTTTGTGCGTCGTTGTGCTTCCAACTTTCTGACGATTTTGGAGAAGGTAATGCGTGTGTGGGGCGCTCCCAGTGTCCTCACAGCGCTCCCACAGCGCATACACTGCGCACATATTAAAGCATCCAACTAATACACAGCTTGCTGTGGCTGTCTACACGAATGACCCGCGGAGGCACAGCGCACAACCTGCGAACAAAAGTGGTTACCTCTCACGTTGACGGTTCAATTGTTTGCAATGCATTTACAACGCTTGGACCTACGCACATGTCATGAATGCTTAACGCGTGGTTTGCGCGTGTCTGGCGCTGGCGCTGCGCCCTCTGCGCATATCTGGCGCTCTGCCGGCGGTTACATCCATGCGTCGAGCTCGACGCAGATATTTGAGCGTGCTCAAAATTTTCAAACGCACAACTGCGCACACCGACAAATTAAAAAGCGTTCATCTAGCGCGCTCGACGAGTGAGCGACGAATGTCAACTACAAGCCAGCGCAAGACAACGCATTGCCCAAAACTGCTACTTTTTATGTGCGCTGGCCGTTCGTCGTGTAGCTGTGACCGGGCCATAAGAGTCAGTAGCGGACACAGACCGATGTCATACAATGAAAGTATCGGGCCCATGCGTAAACATAATACAGCCGCTTTTGTCCCCAGACAATTGGGCCCGAGAAATGCATTTAATTCGGTTTTCTTGGATCCGCGCCTGAGAGTTGAATATTATTTGTGACACACTCTAGACCATTCCGTTCTTCGGTTTGAAAAAATTGCAGAGTATTTGGATCAGATTAATGATCTTGAATCAAGCTTCGAGAATGGGATTACTAAAAAATAATGTATCATATCTTTTCTTACCCATTTTCATGGTATTACACGGGCCTTTGAAGAGTGGGACAATTAGCAAATATCGCAACCACCAAGGCTTAACTATGTCTCAAAATGGAAAATCGTATAACCTTTCTCTGCCTAGTTCTGGAGAGACTACAAATAAATATCTTAGCAAAATTCAATGAAGATTACTTTCAATTTTGAAATTATATTCACCTTTGGTCGTAAAAAGTGACATCAGTTGTTTATTCATTTCTCCTGTCAGATAATTCTGACTGCAATGGTAAAAACAGATAACTCCAAAAAGAAATAATACTTGATATCTAAAATGTTTAATATTTGAAAACAATTAACTTATTTGTTTAACTTTTATTACAGCACTTACATGACAAGAGCTTTTAATTTAATTTTTGAAATAATCATTATATATTAAGCATTCCTATTATATGACAAATTTTGGTTAAGCCTTTTTTTTATTATTCACATGCAATACATTTAAATACTACACACAAAAAATGAGAACTTGCATATATGAGTGATCACACTCAAATATCCAAGTATTTTTGACAATATAGTGACACAGCACTCATGCATGCTTTCATCAATACACGCTATGCTTTGAAAACGTTAAGCAAACCTAAAACGGCATATATTCGAGTAAAATTTGACAATATAGTGACACAACACCAAATGAGTTTATTTAATTAACTCGTTTTATTGAGTAACATAACTAATTGTTTTGAGTACATTGCACAACTAATCTAGTGAGTAACGTTTACATACTCAGAGAGTCAGTAAGTAAGGTGGCACAAACTCATCGACTTGCTTGTGATGAGTTTGTGCAACCTTTACTTACTGACTCTCTGAGTATAATGTATATGTAAAGCGTTACTCATAGGTGAGTCATATTCCTTTTTGTTTGTTTGTTTGCCTGTTTTTATAATGATATTTGAATGTTCCGATGATATACACATCAGTGCATCAATTCACTCAAACCAATACAACTGCATTACTCACTTCAGTGCATCAATTCAACAAACACCAATACATTGCATTACTCACAATCATCAATGCATCAAATTACTAAAACTGTGTACATGACTGACAAATAATGGGAATCCATGCATGGTAATCTAGCTGTTAGTGTTATCAGACGATGTATATCATCGGAACATTCCAAATATCATTATAAAAACAGGTAAACAACAAACAAAAAGGAATAGGACTCACCCAAAGACAATAAGAGCATGCAGGCTCTCCGCTCTCCGGATTCCGTTCGATCGCTACACATTACGTACGTACCAGCGTAGAACATTACCTCGTTGTCAGTGTCGATGTCCGTACTCGTGATCCGAGTAGGCGTACCGGGCGCAACATGTAAAGTACCGCCGCATAGCCAGTAAAATTACTCTACAAGACTTTCACGAGACTTTAGACGTATACGAAGACGTGTCGTAGTTTACTCATCTAGTGAATTACAGCTATATAGAATTTCTCAGCAATTCTCACTTTACTCGATTGTTAGTGTTTTCCACCGATAATACCACCAAGCCGTACAAGTTGAAGAGAAAACTCACTTGCACAATTGTTTTACTCAATTGAACATGTAAAGTTACTAAGGGATACTCAAGAAAAAAAATTATTATTATACTCAATAATTTTTTCTTGAGTATCCCTTATTAACTTTACATGTTCTGGAAGAGCGGGTGGTGTACTTTTAACGAGAACACAGATTCTGAAGTAAAAATACGTGATTATAGCGAATAAAAGCACTCGCCTCCAAGAGTAGCAAACGGGTTTTACTCATGGAAACTAGTTCTTGTTTTTTGTGTGTAGTATCATATTATATACCTTTGTAAATGGGAAAAAATATATATAAATACAAATCAATGTGAATTTGATGAAAAATTATGGTCATTTTGTGAATTCATAAACGTCAAGTGTTTTTTAACGTATATTATTGCAAATACAATCCAACGGCAAACTAACAATATTTACACTTATTTTACATAAAGCGAAAAATCGGGGGAAAAGGTAACATCATCATTGAAGTGTCCCCTCATGTCTAAGATGAATAAGTTGAGGCACATACCCTAGTGTTAAATGAATCTGTTTTCACGAAATGCCGAAAGGAAAAATATTTTTGCGAGGGTTAAAGAGAACCCAATACAGCAGAGCATGCCGCGCCAAATGTTCTAGATTTCGGGAGAAAATCAATGGGAGGCATCCAAACAGACATTCTAGTCCTGTTTTCTGACATCAATTATGCACTAAAATGGTGTTAGTAGTTCCATATAATTGCTCAGACCTTCCCGATGTCAGGATGGATTATAGCATTATTTGACTTGCAAGTGGAATATCTTCGTCACAGTGGCTCGGATTTGTGGTGGCATGTAAATGTTGTGTTTTCGTTTCATCCTTTTCTTTCTATTTTTTTTTTTAATCATTTATAATAAGCTTAATGTATAAGACAGTATATATTCATAATAAACTGAATTTAGTAGAATTACAGAGAGTTAAGGCAACGTATACGCATTTGGTCTATGTAGAAATAAATGTTAAGATGTAATCCATGGTAAACGAGCTGTTAGAACTGTAAGTAGTGCAGTCAATAGAAGTGTTAATATTTTTGTAAGCTGAAATTTATTCTTATAACAAATCTATCATTATTTTAAGGAATCTACTTTCATATCATAATATTCATAATTCCCCCTATTTGTAATTGTACCAATTAGTAATATAATCAATGTTAAAAAAAAGGAAATTAATAATAGATTGAAACAATTTGCAACGCCTTTGTATATGAGTAGGCCCTAGTGTCCAGAAGAGTGTCAAACGCAACAAAGATCTAAGAATGTACAAAAATAAATTGTGGAAACATAACAAAAATATGAAAATATGCATTGTCTCGGGGATAAATTTTTCTGATTCTTCTATCAATATTGTTGAGGTGTTCTCATATTTCAAAATGCTTAAGTCGGTTTGCAGATTGTTTTCAGCGTAATTGCAGGTGGTTATTTTACTTTAAAGCCGACACTATAGCATTCCCATTTATTCGAGTCCAGTACTTCCCCCTCATGGAGTTTACTCTATCCATTTATAGACAACTCTTTTAAAATTGATTGTACGTAGTTAGCATCAACTCCCAGGAGCCGTAACCATGTCCAAGACGACTTCGTATTTAAAATCCCATAGCGACCACGTCATTGTGGTTGGATATTCTCTAAAAGGTGACTGTCCGATAAGACTAGCGGGAGGCGCCATCTCTGTTTTGAGACTTTTCTGCGCGAATACTGATTTACGGCAACCTTTGAAACCCTTTTCTAATGGAAGATTCGGTTGTAGGCGATACCGGATAAAGGAAGGTTTGGCCCCGTATGTGGGTATATCTTCTCTATGATGCATATACACCCTAGCAGGTTCCAGCTACGACGACAAAAGATTATGTTCCTTTTGTTCTCCTCATCAAAGGAGAATGTTATCATCTCAAGGTTTCGTCTGCTGGGAACTATCTGTTGTTTCTGTAATCCAATAGAGTTATGACTGATGGCAAATATCAGACGGACACATTACCACGTGTTTGGTTTCGGCACGCATTAGGATTACCTTCTTAGAAAGCACAAGATTTGTGACAAAGCGTTGGTGTAATAAATATAAAAGCATAGATGATCGTGTAATTGATTATCAATGTTACCCCTGTAGCTCAGAAGTGGGTTGACATAGAAGACGGAGTAGATTAAAATGTAAACGAACTTACGCCCGTTCAATGAGAAATGAGTGCAATCTAACACAAAACAAAGGCATGTATTTAAAATATAGTATACATCGTTCAGCAGAGGGTTTATTCATGCAAACGGCTTGCTGTAAACACTATATCATCTGTAATTTCAGGCCCGTAACTAGGGGGGTTCGGGGGGTTCGAAAACGAACCCCCCCCCCCCCCCGCAGGCGAGCAGGTTCCGCTTGACCAAAAATAAATAAATAAATAAAAATAAAATAAACCCCACTTTTGGCGGAAATGCAGCAGATACTTGAATAGAAATACAAAAAGGAAGATTAAAATACAGTCCCCCTGCATGTAAAATATTTTTCTCGCGCTTCGCGCTCGCAACTTTGTATTTTGGGGATGATTATCATGTTTTCAGAACAAATTACGCATGAATTACACTTAAACCATTTCGCAGGAATGTTTTCGTTGCATTTGGTTCTATTTTATATTTAAATGATGTTATCTTCAATTTTAAAAATGATATAACAGAAATAAGGCCTAGTGGCAGAACGGGGGGGGGGCAGGGGCACAGTGACCCCCACTTTTTCATCCACCCTAAAAGTATCCTATTCATGACCAAAAAGTGTCTCTTTTCTAAGCTAAAAAAGTGTCATCTTATATAAAAGAAGCTTCCACAGTTTTGAAAAGTCCCGTGGACAATTTCTGTTTTAAAAAGCGGCACTGTTAATACTAAAAAGGGCCGCCACAAATTTTCGCTCGCGCTTCGCGCTCGCGGATACTAAATAGGGTCCATAAAGACCATAATGCACAATAAACTACAATTTGAGCTCAAAGTTTTCTACTCGCGCTCGCGCTTGAAAACCGGGGGGGCAGGGGCACAGTGCCCCTACTTTTTCATGCACTCTAAAAGTGCCCCTTTTTCCAAGCTTAAAAATGCCCTTTTTATACTTAAAAGAAGGCTTTCATACTCTTTAAAAGTCCCATGGACAATTTCTTAAAAAGTGTCAATTACAATACTAAAAAGTGCCCCTTTCTTTACTTCATAATGTCTTTTAACACCCAAATTTTCCTGCTCGGTCGCTATGCGACCTCGTACTGTAAAATTAACAAACAATAAGTATAAAAAAAAGAGTTGGAACCACTGCCCTCTGCTGGAGACAAACCTTGTCAAAAGAATTGGTGTAATAGTGTTTGGGCTAGATTGGGGGTGGGCTAGAGGCCTGCATCCCACAGAATATTCATAGAAACGATTACTAATGAGCCAAGATTATTATGTATCTTCAACATGGATCCTAAAAAGAGTCTATATTGCACAATTAACTCCACTTTTGATCTCAAAATTTTGGGCTCGCGCTTCGCGCTCGCATTCCTTTATATTCATTATTAAACTAAATGAACAATAAAAAATAAAAGCATTAAGATTCCTAAAATTTTCAGCTAGCGCTTCACGCTCGCGGATACTATAAGTAGGGTCTAATAAAGTTAACCCCAGTTTTGAGCTTCGTGCTCGCGGATACTAAATAGAGTCTATAATCATAATAATGCATAGTTTACTCCAAGTTTAACTAAAAAATTTCAGCTAGCGCTTCGCGCTCGAAAAAAGAAATCCTTGAAAAAGGTCCACTTTTTCAGATTTCGAACCCCCCGTAAAATCCCAGTTACGGGCCTGTCTGTAATATTGTACTTCAGGAATCAGATAAGGTAATAAAAGGCCAAATGATATTGAGAATCGTACATGTGAGTATGTAACAACAAACAAATTGAAGAAGATAAAATATAACTACAGAAACGTTGTTTAAGTTGGTTACTCTACGTTGCTTAAATCTAAGAAAAAAATTGTGAGTTCTATTTTAAAAAAAATCAAAGTCGCATTATTTATTCGAAGAACATTGATAAATCATGCTCAAATATTCAACCAATAGCTTGATAGTCATTTAGGCATTATCAAATCTTTTTATAGGGTCGCAATTTTGGTTGTTTAGAATTTTAAACACTGAAAATATTTGAGTGTATTAAATGAATCGGTTACAATAAGATTGAAGAATGTATTTAATTGATTTTACCGGGTACTGTACACAGAAAGAATGTGGAATGTTATGAGACAATAAGATAGATAGGGCTTGTGTGATTGTTTGAGTGTGTGTGTGTGTGTGTGTGTGTGTGTGTGTGGCAGAGAAAGATATGAGAAAGGGAGGTGCTTAACTTATTGAGAAAAAGAACGAGAAGGAGGTCGGTAAGATGTGGAACAGTGCGTGACAAACTCGAGCGACATGGGGTAATTTACGGTTTGTTTTATATGCCACCGCTCACCTTCTGCACCCTTCATTGAACACGTAGAACAAGATCATGTCATCTCCTCTAAAAATAATTGTTTTGTTATGGCTCTTTATTACAACACGGGAAATGCTTAAAGGGGACGTATACCCTTGAATGTGATTGATTAAAATTAAAAAAAAAACTTAAAAAATAATAGGAAAATATGAATAAAGGTTTAAAGATAATCCACTAAACGATAACGTAGCTATGAATGCTATGAAAGCTATGAATGTCACTAAGGAGAGGCTTTTTCCATAATCGTCTGCCGTGAACACCATAAATGTAACTTTCCATAGTTTTTCCAGACGGAATAAAAAAAAATCATAAGCATGAATTGTATGATATTTTGAGTCAGTCCACACATGTGAAATGATCTTCTAAAAGATGTCAATTTATGAAGTTTAAACAGCTCGCAACTGATGTCACAAAATTTTTAAGTTGAATCATTCAGAATTTTCTTTCATGGTTTTTTTTTTCTTCAAATCTTCACTAATTTCTTTTCCTGCAATTTTTCTGTTTTTGTTTTCCTCTAATGAATTCAATTTGAGACTGGATTCCCTTTACATCGTATCCCTGGCTTTCTTAAAAATATACCATAATTGATTAATTTTGATTTTTCACTTGTTTATTTATGTAAATATTATATGGCACGTTCGAATACGGATAGCCCACACATACAACAGAAAAATTGTACAGAAGTTGCAGGAAAAGTTACTCTTTCAAAATGAGTAATGATGCGGGGTTCATAAATTGGATTTCTTTTTAAGTAAACCAATACCAAGGAAATAATCACTTTCATCGGAAAGAATATAATGAGAGGAGCAATTTAAAAAAAGTTTCATCAAAATCGGTTATAAAATAAAAGAGTTATGGAAGTTTGAAAAGTCTCGTTTTACCTTCTATGGGATCCTCAAATTGGCAACATCAGCTTCAAAATGGCTGAGTTTATGGACAACTCTCCATTGGTTTTGTACACAAATTTTCAGATTTTCCCGTTTTCTCTCAAAATATGTCTTATTTACTTCTGAGCTCAAAATATGTCATGGGAAAATATATTTCACAACAACATATGTTGAGCTCAGAAGGAGGTAAGACATATTTGAAAGAAAATGGGGAAAATCTGAAAATTTGTGTACAAACCAATGGAGAGTTGTCCATAAACTCAGCCATTTGAAGCTGATGTTGCCAATTTGAGGATCCCCATAGAAGTAAAACGAGACTTTTCAAACTTCCATAACTCTTTTATTTTATAATCGATTTTGATGAAACCTTTTTTAAATTACTCTCTGATTGTGCTCTTTTTATAAAAATGTTATTTCCTTGGTATTGGTCCCTTTAATGACAATTAGTTCATTGTCAGAAATAAAGAACACCTAAAACGTTAGAACTTTTTCAAAAATATAGGATACCTGATTTCCAAACGGCGGGACGACAGACATCAAACAGAAAAGGCGAAAAAATAGTGTAATGGCGGTAATTCTCACCGGGGGAGGAACACGTCGCGCCACGTAATACAGAATTACAAAGGTGCCAGAAGCAAAATATATTGAACAGACACAACTGCACGCGAAACAATAAGTTGTATGGCGCCTTTGACTACACGTGAATTTCCTACAGTTCTTACTGGCCAACCAATAACACTGAAACATGACAATACCACGGCACGGCACTTCCCAAGTGCCAAAGGTAAATATTTGATTTTTGTCCTCAGTATACAATTAACGGAAAATGTAAACATTTGATAAGTAATTAACAATAAAATCTTAATTATCTGACAGCTTTCAATTACTTACTACCAATCACTGGTATGGAGTCATAATAGTATAATACGTGAATATAACACGTTGCCATTATCATTGATTACATAAAAAGTATTTCACCTGTATGGCACGCGATTTTCAGCTATTACACGATATGTATAGAAATTTTAGACTTACAACGTCTTTCTAAAGTATTAGAGTAATTAAAGTAATATCCAACACGTCATGTATCTCTTGTATTTTTTTTTATTATTATTATTATACTTGCGTTTTGTAAGTTCACTGAACACTTCACTAAAGTATCATGAAAAGTTCTTGACAATTACAATCATGAACAGAAATATTCTTGGATCATTATAATGTCTTTATGTTATAAAGCACATTGAGCAATAATTTTGACTGATTAAAATGGACAATGGTGCTATATAAATCTTTGTTCTCCTTGAAAATCTCAAAATCCGTGGTCTTCTGCATTAATCTTTTCCGAGCTATTTACAATTAATAATCAATAGGACACATAAAAGGTATACGTGTCAAAAACCCTGAAGTCTAGTGAATATCTTCAAAGTACTACAAGGATCTTAAATAGGACCACTATTGTTCATAATATATTATTGAAGAAATCACAAAAGTTGGTAACTGCTCGATGCAGGCAGCGGGACAGGCACTTTTCAAAACAGACACGATTTGTTGTGACCGTGGTATAACCCTAGAATCCACAAATCGACAGATTATTAATGTACCTTAGGATTCCTGAATGGTTTGATAATGGGTGTGCATGAACTGGGATTTGGTGAGGAGTTGCTGATGCTGATACTCTGAATCGATTAGATCTTGGAGTAATGTCTTGACTGTAGGGCAGAAGGTCTCTGTAAGGAGATAAACACAGTCCCTCTTTAGCCTCGAACTGGATCTGATGATCTATATCTTCTCTGCTGCCTTTATTCACCGGGACCTCTTCATCCAACTGTGCCATCCATACCTAATGTGTCCTCTCTATACCTGTGATACGTCAGTCTTATCGCTTCTAAACACTTAACATATTACTTATTTTAAATGTGCTAAAAACGACAAAATGGCGTAGTCGGTAGGCAGTATAATAGGAGAAACTGACTGGAACCAAAATATTAATTGTCATAACCTTATTGGCTTTTAACAAACAGTATTTGTTCTACTTATACACGTTTCTTAATAAGTTGTAACGAAGTAAATAAGTAAACCATAAACTTAGAGTTGTAAAACCACAATAATTTCATTGTCGTTTTTTTTTTCTTCACTTAATATATTCTTAAAATCCACCACGAGGACATTCATTGTAAAAGTAACATTTCTTGCTAAACTTGAACGACGAAATAACTTATCCAATGCACAAAATGACCTTCATCATAATCTTGAATAAATATTTGATTGTATCAATTATAGATTTGGTGGCCACAGCTGCAAACTGTCTAAGGAGATGATTAAAAAACTTACATATTACAAATGTCATGATAAATTGGTGATAAAGGTGGAAGGAGATAAAAGCAGATGTGCTACGAAAAAAATATAATGAATAAATAAAAACACAGCAGTATCCAACCCCATTGATCGAATTGGAAACAGACCTTTTTTCAGGTTTTATTGTTAATCCTGTAAATAGAAAGTTTTTAAACTTTTGACAATAAAATTGTTCGCGATATATTTAATACAAGTCATACATAAAACTACGATCACTTCTTTAAAAAAAGAGGGAATGACCAAACGGAGAAGAGAAATCTCCAAGAAATACCCAATACTTATATAGATTTACTTATTCTACTCAATGTGAAAATCACCTTTGTAGAATGTAGATTCACGATATAAAATGTTATTTTTAAAATTTCAATATATGCCTAATTGAAATAATAAAACAACCAACTTCATGCTAATACAACTAAAACAGGCAATCCGCCGTGTTATTTATTCAAATTTCACAATGGATCATTCATGGTATACATCACTGGTTTAATTGAAATAAACCAACAAATTAATGATGATCATGAAAAAGAAAATGTTCCATTATCAATCTAAAGACCATGACACTGTCCATCCCGACAAACCCCTCGGGATTAAAATTAAAACAAAAAACACTTTGCAATGATGACCCCAACTCTGTCCTGAACATACGGGAACCGTTTCAGTGGCAGTGATACAGCTTCTCGGAAACCCCAGCTGACCAGGTGTACGGAGGAGCGCTCTAGGTGCGATCACACATCGTCGATTTACATGACGATTCATAGCAGTTCGGAACATATATATGTATGTTAGGGTGTGTGTGTGTATGTGTGTAGGCGGAAAAAAAAACAGGACATACAGGACGTGGCGTCAAGTTTAAATCTTTAAACATATCGAGTGAGTCAGAAAAAAACGTTACACCTAGAAAAATGTCAATAAAAAGAAAACCAATTTTATAAACCCCAAATTATTATACATATTCTGAAAGAGTAACTCCTCCCGCATATGTTGGTACCAATTGTGTGAGTCATGTCTTTACGCTTGGATGAACACGGCACATTGCGTAAATCTCGAATTGTGCAAAGTGGGAGTAAAATCAACACAACAGAAAGTTTCAAAAAAGCAACTCCATCCTGATTAAAATAGCATAACTTTTTAAAGAAAATGTCGTACGCTAAATAACTTGGCAGGGGCGTTGTTACACATCGACTACACTCAAAAGTATTGAGAGGTCTTTTTAGGTCTGTCAGTGACAGTTTACTTTTTGATGTGTACTCATTCATGGATTACTTGACGAATTTGGCTCAGAACATTTTTGTTAAAAAGTTATGCTATTTTATTCATAATGGAGTTGCTTTTTTGTCAGTTTTTGTTGTTTTAATTTCATCCCAACCCTTGCAATATTCGAAATTTACATATTTGCCACAATGCATCGTGTTCATCCAAGCGTAAAGACATACCACCAAAAAAAAAATGGTACCAAAAGATGCGGGAGGAGAGTTACTCTTTCAGAATATGTATAATAATTTGGGGCTTATAAATTGGTTTTCTTTTAATTGACAGTTTTTCTGACTCACTCGGTATAGGCAAAAAAAAAAATATGATAAAAAACATACAGCTTGGGAAATGGTTATTAGACCAAATCATATGGGAGCTCAATATGATTTTGTCTAATAATCATTTCCCAAACTATTATGTAAGAGAGTCAAGCCAAGGAAAATTGCAGTGTTATTTTCTTTTATGGCCAACTTCATTACATTAGGTATAAACCATGGTCATTTTTTTCCTACTCTGCTTGCTTTACAAAGCAATATGCGCCATGTTGTCCACTGTAAACGGTTCGTCCAAGATGTACGGCTCTACAATGCGAACCATCATGAATCGCCATCTAAATAGGCGATGTGTGATCGCAACTTTACATCGCCATTCAGAAGAAATCATTAATAGGTGAAAGTGAACCGAGGAGGGACACGTAGTGTCGCGAGGACCACCTTTAAGTCACGTGATAAACAAGATCAGAAAACAAGTTGTCCAGGTAACGAAAAAAAAATGGAGATTTTGAATAATCATTGAAAGTGGGGAATAATTTCTTGGTTGCATGTTGAATAGTTGACGGTCATAAACCTCTAACTCATCAATATGCCTACGGGGTAATTTAATGTTGATTCGCTTACAAAGACTTCTTGGCTGGGCAATTAGTTAATTGTTAAATGACGAATGGGTCGTTTAATGGATGCAGAAGGCAGTCTAAATATAATTTTCAGATAATTCAATGCGTGTATTGTGTGTGATGATACAATATGTTTACCCCTTCACGACTCGTGTCTGTATCTCATCGCTTGAGCTTTACTCAATTCAACTGTTTTCATGTCTGATATCTAAACATGAAATTCAAATCATTGCGCTTACATTGTTGATTATGCGTTATCTCCTGTCGAGTTTCACCATAATGTTTGCTTATATCTGACATCTTAAAGGCAATACATTTCTAGTCTTCAACACTGTTCAAGAAGTCAAAACGCAAAACAAAGTTCTGAAGTTACACAAGACGACCCCTTTATGATCTGTTTATACCATAGAGTGTGTATGTGATCGTCACATAGCCACATCATGTCTCTCTGCTGAGTTCTTCTGTGACAGAGATTGTGGCTTGCGGTAGAACTACACTTTCTCCTGTCTGGAATCATTTTCATGAAATAGGTGGCCAGTTGAAGAATCGATCAA
Source organism: Paracentrotus lividus (assembly GCA_940671915.1). Taxonomy (NCBI): domain Eukaryota; kingdom Metazoa; phylum Echinodermata; class Echinoidea; order Camarodonta; family Echinidae; genus Paracentrotus; species Paracentrotus lividus. The sequence goes on from CALNVZ010002100.1 coordinate 15,435,783, forward strand.
AGAGCCCCCTTGAAAAAGTATTTTAAAAAAATATATAAAAATGTTCATTGATTTTTAAACTATAAGACGAGATAAATGTTTTACTTACTTTATTCATTTCTTTATATTTGTATCATTGTTTTTTCCTTAAATGTCTCTTCTTTTTTTTTTAAACCTCCTTTATGCACATGAATTTACATGTTATTTCAACACGTCAGGATTATCACATGTACAATTTCAGGATAAGCATTACTATTTAAGTTTCAGAAAATGAAAACTTTTAATGTATTTTCACAAAAATACGTACGTTGATTGAAATTTGTGCCTGCTTTATTATAAAAACCGGTTATATGTGGCATTATTCGTTATTTCACATGTTTATCTTATGATGTATCATGAATGTTGACAGAATTTTATATCAATTTTCATTTTTCAGAGATAATACACTCTTTAAATTCAAATTGTTGAAAAGGTAACAAAAATGGCACTGAAAGATATGAAGGAATAGCAAGATTTAAAGAGATATAAAAATAGAGAGACAGAGGGGGAACATGTTGGGGAGATAGGCGAGAGAAAGAGGGTGGGAGAGAGAAAAAAAGAAGTGAGGCATGTTTGTTTTCAGAAGCAATGAATTAGATATGCCCACACAAAATCCAGGTCAGATACAATAGCGCCTAATTGCATGTTCCTTATTATTTTTTTTAATATGGAAAATTATTCTTTCGAAAAGGACATACCATTCATTCCAATCAGAGCGGTATGAGGGAAGAGAAAAATATACATAGCGAGTTAAATGATTAGATAATTAAAAATGTCTAGATAAAGGTGAAAGTTGGACGAATAATTACAGATTTACTTACAATTTGTTACGAAATTATCAACTAGTCCTTAAAGCGTCCTTTTTTAAAGCTTGGGTATTGTTTCGTAAATTTTAGAAATGTAATCTTTTAAATTTTGACTTTACTTAGGGATAAGATTAATGATTATTTGTAATCACTTGAAAAAATTCGATCTATAAATCATTATTAACGATTATGTTAATATAATCATTTAAGGTGATCGATAGAAAGATAAAAAGTGAATACACTTGCAAAAATATACATATGGATAATGGAAACCTACGTTCAGCCAGACACGAGCCCCGTTTGATATAAGAAATGTCAATAGTGATCAATATTGTACATTTGTAATGATTTTTAGGTTTTATCTTTCAAGTGATATGTGATTTATCACATTTATTTTTCTATAACAAAGTAATTCAAAATTTGAAGAAAAAAAAAACACGTATTTTAAATTCACGAAAACTATATCCTATAGAATAGGCGAGGACAATTTGACAACTATACTTAAGTGTGACAATTGCATAAGAACATTGAAAAAGGATTTGGATACCAGCAGGGAGAGAGTATTACAAGAAAGAAAAGGTGGCGTACAAACTGCCAAACATTATCTTAGCCGAAGCCGCCGGCTACAGATGTTGTGCAAGTCTCATCGAACATGACACCCTGGAGAGGGGATGTTTTACACGATTTATCACACATAGACCCAGTAAGGAAAGCTAGTCAACAGAGGATGGTGAAAAACAAAAGTAATGACATGACTTTGTGCCTGATTTTTTAAGGGGACATCATTTTGATGGGGACATTTATTTGGCTTGAATAAAACACAATATTAAGAGGCGCTATACACACTGTCAGACTGTGAATATACAATAAAGCAAAGATGACTAACCAATAAAAGTAATTAAATACATGTACAAATTCTTGAAAGAACTAAAAACAAATAAAAGATACATTGCCAAATTAAAAATGGACGTTCGTTACTTTGAATAAAATTCGATCAATCAAGTATTTGTTCTTTATGACAATATAAACTACAGCATACAAGGAAAACATGTCTTTACAAAAGTCCACCAAAGAAAATCATACAGACTACAAAACAGATAAATATTTTACTGCACCACAATATATAATAATAATGATTATTATTAATATTTTGTGAAACCTTGATTTGTCCCCCAAGCTACTGGCGCGAATTAGAATCATTGTTGTATTTATACCTTTATAATCCCTTAGGTGACTCAAATAAATCAACAGCAGCTACTTTCAAAGATGTCTGCGAATTTCCTGTCTTGAATATATAAAATCTTTTGTACTAAGACATCACTACTCTCTGATATTTTCAACAACAAAAAATTCGTGTTATACATAAAATTAATTCAAGAAGTGTAACAGAAAGCAATCGACGAAATATAAATTATCCGTATTTTCAAAATTTACCTAGCGTGCTTTACTTCTTGTCTAATATCATACATAAACGATTACCCTGTACTAGAAATATGTAAGTCATAACTTCAGAGTAAATGACAGACACAATTTGCTCTTTATTAGGAAATATCTCTTTTGTCACTGCTTTTTAGGGCAGCATACTTGTAACTAGAACGGTTATTGAAACTTCTTAATGAAATCATCGTTCAGATGAGGAGGCCTGTAGCAAAATATATTAACTTGATAAACGAGATTTTCTAAATTACCTCACCAGACGCAGGTAGACATCACAAACTCTTGCAGAAGTTATGATGTCGTGAGAAGTTAGATGTGAATGACCGATGTTATGAAGCTATAAAGAGAAAAGGAACGCGACGAAAAATGGACCATAACAAAAAAAGAAAATTGATAATTAGTATATAACAGCTGCAATATGAAACGCATCTGCGAAATATTGAATTGTCTTCATGAAATGATATTATACTTGCAACTACATAAACTGAATCATCAAACTCAAATAGATATTAATTCAGCTTGAAATAATGATAATCCATATCTGAGATGCCTATAATTATCTCGATTTAAAAAAGACATTGAACACATTAATGCTTTAACAAATTGTCAATCAATAATAATCATGCGTTTCTCAACAATGATTACATTTCATATTCCTTCTCGTATGCAAACAACATTCATGTATGAAAGGTATTCTAATTAGATCATACTGATGTGTTTCATTCATGTTTTTCAATGTATGGCATTTGAAGCAGCATAATTATGAATATACCTATTTTGATTCGATCACAATGAGAAAACGTTGCGCAGTGGAAAAGAAAAATCGCTTACTTTCGAGACTTGCTCCCCACATTTCAATTATATATACATTTATAACCACTTAAAACTCACCATCAAATATAATTGTATAGTTGTTATTCACTAATGGGTGACAATAAGGCCGATAAGTGTAGGTGATAATTGAATTTTCAAACTTTATAAAAATGTAAAAATGAACATGATGAATTATTAAAGGTACCCTTTGTAAATGAAATACATGTACTACAATCCTTGAAGAGTGGTAGGAATATGTCATGATCATTTATGTTTGTTGACCATCATTAAATCGTGATAGAATAAAAACATC
>CALNVZ010002100.1:15463939-15490601 GCA_940671915.1 Paracentrotus lividus
TGACAATGTCGCCAAATGATCCTGGTCATTCTTTCCAGTGATGAGGATGTCATCTAGGTACACAGTCACATGTGGTAATCCTTGCAGCAACCCTTCCATCACACGTTGAAATATTGCTGGGGCTGATGACACTCCAAATGGTAATCGCGTGTATTGGAAAAGACCCTTATGTGTATTGATCACCACATACTTTCGCGATTCTTCGTCTAGCAACAACTGCTGGTACGCTTGTGACATATCCAACTTTGTGAATTTCTCACCCTTCGAGAGTGATGCGAATAGATCCTCAATTTTTGGTATTGGATATTTATCCAGCCTAGCCGCCTTGTTGACCGTGACTTTATAATCGCCACAGATCCTCACTGATGATTTATCTGCCTTCATTACTGGCACAATAGGCGCTGCCCACTCTGAAAATTGAATCGGTTCGATGATGCCCTCCTCTTGCAATCGATCAAGCTCATCTTCAACCAATTTCCTCATTGCATATGGCACAACACGAGCTCTACAAAATCTGGGCGTGGCATCCTTATCTACGTAGATTTTGGCTTGGGTGCCCTTCAGTGTGCCCAACTCATCTTTGAAGACAGCTTCGTGCTCCTTGATCACGGTCTGTAAATCGCTTTGCTTAACGAAGTTGACCTGCATGATCTGCTCCCAATCTAACTTCGCAACAGAGAGCCAATCTCTACCCATGAGGCTGGGACCATCAGGCTTTACTACTACGAGTGGTAAGGTGTGGACTTTATTCCCAGGTGATTTCACTTCAACTTCGAAAGATCCAATTACATCAATATGTTGTTGGGTGTAAGTACGAAGTTTAATTTTTCTCACCGTCAACTGCTTCCCGGGCCAGAACGAGTTGAATGTCGCCTCAGAAATCAAGGAAATAGATGCTCCAGTGTCGATCTCCATTTCCATTTCCTGACCATCTAAGAGTAGCGAAGTCATTATCGGTGGCGTATTAGTCTTCCCCGATACTTTGTGAAGCTCGTAGGTTTCTTCAGTGTCACTGCCGTCATCTGCATCCATAGCTTTTACAGCGGCTGCCTGAGGTTTCCCTCTCTTTTTGCTTAGGCACACTGCAGCAATGTGCCCCTTTTTCTGGCAGTGGTGACAGCTGCTGTCTTTGAATTTGCATTTATCAGGTGCATGGTTCCCTTTCCCGCACCTGTAACAAGGCTTGGCCTTTTTCTGCTTACTGTTATTCTGGAACGTAGGGGTTATTTTATTCACCCTCTCCTTTAAAGCTTGTGTCACTTGGAGATCACGTACGTTCTTTGCTGCCATCTCGATGCTGTTGGCGATCTCGACAGCCTTTTGAAGAGTCAGCTCCTTCTCTGCTAACAGCCTTCTTTGGATGCGGTCGTCATGGACACCACAAACTAAGCGATCACGGAGCATGTTGTCGAGTGTTGCCCCGTAGTTGCAGAACTCCGCCAGCGATCTTAGAGACGCCATGAAATCTGCGATCGATTCATTCTCCATTCGGAATCGACTATTAAACTTGCACCTCTGCACAATTTCGCTGGGAATTGGACTATGATGTCCAGTCATCTTATCCACCAGTTGTTTGTAAGTTTTGTCTGCCAGCTTTTCTGGAGACATTAAGTTCCGCAGCAGTTTGTACGAAGACGGCCCAATCACAGTTAGAAGCGTAGCCTGCTTCTTTCCCTCGTTAGCAATGTCATTTGCTTTAAAGTAGAGATCCAATCTTTCAATGTATTGAGCCCATTCTTCCCTTCCCTCATGAAATTCGTCAATCTTTCCAATGAGAGCCATGGTGGGTTAAAATGTTCAAATCCTCGTCGCCAATTTTATGTATCGAGGTAGTACATAAATAATAAGTAGACTAGAACAGAGGAGCAGTGCGACTTGTCTAGTTGATGTCTAAAATACAAGTGTTTATTCCAATGCAAAACCAAATCTTTTATAAGATATCAATACCAGTCAGTGACCAGTACAACGTATGACTCATGGTCAAATACAATGAATAAGTAAGAGTGGTGGCAGGGCTCAACATTAAGGGGCGCCCAGGCGCCCGGGGCGCCTATATTACCTACCAGGACCCTCAAATCAGAGGAATTATCAAAAAGTAGTTGCCCGAGTTGACCCTCAAAATTTTTTGCCAGCACAGGGAATATTTGGAATATAACACTAGGTATGTAGGTATTAAAACATTTGATGACTATTCCAAACACCTAAATGTGATATTGAAACTAATTTCAAGTCAAATATCAGAGCAGAAATGACCCTGATATTTTTTCTTAATACACCGATCGTTTGTGTCTAGTCCCATGTATGCTAATTGGTGTAGACTGTCATTTTTTGAAGTTTTTGCTCATAGTTTTTAAGGTTAAAATTTGGTCTTGGGTGTCTAACTTAGTTTTCAAGGAATGAGTATTAGAAAATATGATCTTGAAACCTCTTACCTCAGTTACATCTGAAATTTAGTTTTCACAATTGGTAAAAAAAGATCGATTTTAGGTGGCTATGTCTGCACTGTTTGTAGCATGAACTGAGCTGTATTCCTCCCAGAAGTCTAGGGGCAGAATCTGTCAGTGAGAGCCTCTTACAGCAGATGCATTTTGGAACTTCTAAACTTGGAAGGGGCTTACTTTATCATCTTTAAAAGTGATGCAGTGATTGTCTGATGAAATCAATTATCTTAGCATACTTTGGGTGAAATGGTGGATGAATTTTTTTAAATACTAAACTAGACCACAGAAAAATTGAATTCCATTGTAACAGTTAAAAGTCTAACTTACATCTTTGTTCAGATCTCCTAGACTAGATAGAAATTTTTTTTGGGAGCGAAGTTCAGCTTTTACCGGTCATTGTTTTGTTATTTTTTTTTTACACATCAGTCATTGACGTCTTTTCTTAATGTCAATTTTTTATTTCAAAAGAAAATGATTGTCAAGCTTTTAATTTATCAATTTCTTGCATCATAATTAACTAACGTCATACAAAATTGGTGTATGAATTATGAATGGAAAAAATAAGATGAAATGAAGAAAAGTAGCTCCCAGTCCCGAACCCATTTTTTTCCCCCCTCACCAACTCAACTGCCTCCCGCCCTAATAAAAAGGGGAAACTTTGTTGTTTTGTTTATTATCATATTTCTTTCGGGCAACCAGATTATTGATTCGGGCTCCCAAATTTGGAAAATATGGATATTTGGTTGCCCGGAAGGGCAACCAAAAAAAAATGTTAGTGTTGAGCGTTGGTGGTGGAATGTCCCAAACCCAGTTGTTATGATGAGTAGTGGTTTAACTACTAAGAATTAGGCATGAGTAAGAGGGAGATTGCTTAGAAAGAGAAAGTCAGAAGATGGAGAGAACCCATACAAATATGTAATGCATGCAATAATATAATCAAGCAGTTCAATATACTACAAAAGGATATGGGGATGAAGAGGGAATTAGGGGGCTGTTTGTTGTTCTGCTGATTTGTTTGTCTAAACATACAAATTTAAAGTTTGTTTTTACGAAAATTAGATGAAGTTCATTTATCCGAGCATCTAATGAAATAGTTTTGAAGTTCAATTTTCTGATAATAAAATAGGGTTTGTTTATCCAACAGCGAAAAAGAGTTTATTTAGATGATCCGTCAAATGGTCAAATCGTGAGAATGAAAGTGGGAAGGACAGACATACATATGTCAAGACCGACAACCCACAACATAATGCCTCAGGTGAGACTTTGTATGGTTGGTTCATCGGGAAATGAAACATGGTTCTTTATTCAGAATTACAAAAAAGAGTGGTTTTAAATTTTGGAAATTGAACCTTCAGACCAGTAAGACTTTGGACTAATGGGCAGTAACCAATTAGAGAGAGAGCGAGAGAGAGAGAGGAAAGGAGGGAGGGAGAGAGAGAGAGAGGGAGAGAGAGAGAGAGGGGGAGGGAACATGGGAGGTGCCCTCCTTCTACAAAAATGAACATCCCATTGATCATAATTTCTCTTCATCCTTTACCCCAGCTTGCGAGGGAAGCCAGCACTTCAGAATCAGAATGAGAAAGCCAGATATCCAAGGATTTACTATGTATGGAGGCACAAAAGGATACCTTTGTTCCTCCTCAGAGGATAAAAAAAGCTTTTCTACTAGGTATTTGTCAAGGCTTTTATCTCTCTTCCTCGCTAAGATACAGATTACACCTTCAAGTCAAAAGCAACAAGTTCATTTTATAATATATTTCAAGAGCTCCTCTTTACATCCAGAAGGAGCAAAGGAGAATTGTGAAATGAACATTGAAAACAATTAGATTCACATCCTTCTTCATTCAACAAATATAAACAAATTATTAAAATCTTGTAGGCTTGTTTCAGGCTACTTGTAAGAGATGCACGCTTTATCCACTGAAATATTGATAGCACTCCGTCCGAGGGCACCTGATTACAATACAGACCTCTGTCAGATACATTGTACAGACAAGACGTCTTCCATCATAGAAGCCACCATCAGGCACTAGCTGGATGGTGCTTTCAGGGGCAGAACTGCATGTGTTGCCTATGTATCCTATATTATTGATATCATTTAAAAGTATTAATGCTCTGAGAGTATCTAACCTTTAAATGAACGCTTTTACAGGTGATGATCCATCATACCCTTTTCTGGTTTTAATAATTGACACTATTTTAAATCAGAGAACTCCATGTATACCAAGAAACAAAACAAAGATTCAACAAGTTAGGGAATTACTCTTGCTGTGTAGTTTCATACTTCTCTATTCTATTGTTGAATGGAGCAGATATCAAAGCATGAAAATTAGATCTGAAATGAGGCTTCAAATAGTAATAATATTTCTTCACAAATCTTTAACTATATCTTCTCATGAACAACAGAATATACTTTGTGGAAAGTGGAGATCAGATTATAAAAGGCTCTTCAAATAATGAAGACTTCATTAATCATATGGACATTTAAACACAATAAAGTTAATTAACCTTTTACTTGCATGATGAATCCTTGGAAAAAGTCATCAGTGAACACACAAAGAGCTCTTGTAAAAAAAAAAAGAAAAGAGCAGCAACAAACAAATACAACAGAAATGAGTCACTACTTTAATTTTCTCTAACACTATTGTGAATATAAACTGTAGCAACCTACATCTCTATTTTGTCCGACATTAAAAATGCAAGGTGCTCAGTATACAAAAAGGCATGTACATCCAGAGGCATGGCCTGTAATCCGCATCACAACAATATGCATCTCTGTGTAAAAAAGAAAAAAAAAAAAAATTTGAACCGAGATAAAACTCTTTATTGGCTTGTTGACGGCTGATTAAGTCTCACAAGCCTCCCAAGATACCTGTAAGATAGAGCGTAAAAAACAAACATATTTACAAAATCTCCATTTTAAACTCCCCCATAGGGACCACCTTTTATCTCATATAACTCTGTAATGCATATTTCTACAGAGAATTATTGATAGTGTACATTTCAGTTTAAATGGAGGGATACCGGGTAATTTGCGAGACATGCATTCCCAAACTTTGGCTTTGAAGTGGAAGGAAGGACGAAGCTGAAAGAGAATGTTCAGCTGAGCCACGCAACATTCTTGTTTGCTTGCTCTGGGTTGTGGGTCAGTAGGGAATGTATCGTCGTCGATAAAACAATGCGGCATGATGCCGAGGGCATGTAAATGTGATCTCGGAACTTGACTCCGACCTGTCTACGAAAGTACAGAGTTCACAAGGTACTAGCTAAACCTTTGGGAGCGGAAGATGTAGTGTGTAAAATCATCATATAAAAAATGTCAAACCTTTACACTTTGAGATGGCAGGCTTTTTCTCTTTTTTGTCCTTTGTTGAAAATCTATCATGATACTTTCACTCTTTTCATGCATATTATCTATAAATCTTAAAATCTTTTAGAGGGAGGGAGGATGCTACGAATATATTACAGATACTTTGCATTTTTATCAAGAGAAAGAGACTATTCATGGCATTGGTGAATCGCAACCAATTATCTTGACTAAATAAAAACATTTTTTCTTAGATATTATGATTTAGCATAAAAGTTTCCATTTAATTCCTAGGAACTACATTGTAAACAGTATCAAAGTATCTAATTACACTGGAAGATTTGGTGAGTACTTTGTAGGTCTGCACGTTTTTGAAATTAATTATGTTTCAAAGAGTTGCTGATCGGCCTTGGTTTTAGACTCCTCAACAAATTTAATTTAATTCAAAAAGGGGTTAAATCCACTTTCGTAAATTATTAGAAAATGCATTTGTTTGCCAAATGTTGTAAAGGTGTCTATATAGAAAAGTGATACATGAAAGTGCATTTTAATGTTCCCAAAATTCAGGTACCAACCTGAACAATGGTTGGATATCGATCATTCGATTTTCATCATAAGGAGATTTAGCCCCATTTGGAATTAAAGTCTTCGAATAAAAGAAAATATGTTTTCACATCTAAGCAAGATCAATTCAGATAAGAAAAACATTGGTTTACATATCACTTAGGATATTAACTTTTTTTTGCTTTCACATTTAGAAATCACTAAAATGAAAAAAGTTTTTAAAAATGTACACACAGGAAGGGATTATAATCTATTAAATGCCGCATTCCAATGTAATTTGACAGCCATCTTATGTTCATCAAATAGAGCGGTAGATCCGTTATTTGCATCTCCTCCCCCTCAAATATTTCCCATCAACACATAAAGCGAGGAACTCCATTTTGATTACTTTTTGAGTGACATATCTCACTTCTAATCTTGCCGTGCATACAGTAACAATCCATTGACAAGTCCGTGGGGATTTACTAGATCAGGCTTGATATAACATTCTAATCCTTTCACTTAGTAACAAGTTTTGAGTGGTTCTGACAAGTATCGTACAACCACAATCATACTTAACCCTTTAACCCCATTCCTTCCGATGCTCTCCTAGACCCGACAACGTGCAATCATCCAAAATACATTAGACAACATGCAAAGACGTTTGAAATTCCAAAGTGGCAAAAAAATGGTGGGCATAACACCATTTTATAGGACATCAACATGTCAGGTTATTCCTCAGAGACAACTCCTGACCAAGGAGGAGTCTAGAAACGGACAGAGATAGAAAAAAAAAAGGTAAGCAGCCTTTTGAAATCCCCAATCCCAAGATAACAATCAAAGAGCTCACTCTTTTTGCTTCAAGTGTCTTGAGACATCTCCTCAGCAAATCAATTTAGGTGTCAACGTTGTGACGAAACAAAGCCTCCCGACAGTCACTTCAGAGACTGTAAAAACTCGGCATATTGCTAGTTCTTCTCTCCTTGAATGTCAAGCTCTTTAGGCAGTTTTGTATTGGGTTTCTACAAGATTACGTAGCTTTATCGTGAGAAGCCTGACAAAATGGTCGAAATATTTCAAAATATCTCTCAGGCTAACAAACACTTTCAGTAGCACTAATTATTCCAATGCCGTAAAGAAAAAGGATTTTAAATTGATTGCATTCGTTTGTCTTGCTTTAGGAAAGAAATCTATTTTATACATAGTATGTAGTTATTAAAGCTCAATTCTGGTTTGGGGGAGAAAGCACTTTGTAGTCTTATGCTTCCATTGCACAATGATATGTAAGAATAAATCAATAAGGAATTACGGTTTTAGATACAATATCTATTAACAATTATATACCTCATTTTAAGAATCTTTAATAATCCTGTCTTCTGATTGGTTGAAAGTGCAGTCATAATCTGACCTATGGCCGCCATAGTCATTTTTCCCGGTTTTACCGGTCAATAGAACATTTTTACAGTACTTTTTGCCCGTGGGCATAGTGCGATCCCTATTTGTTTACGTACGTGCAAGGCTGCTTTATTTCAGATACCATAATTTGCGGCGCGATTTGGTCGATAATTTTAGACAACTCCGCTGCTTGTGCATCAACGCGCGCGCGCGCAGCGTAGACAAATTCTTTCATCGCGCTAGAACGGATCCCAGATTTCTAGTTGAGCGTTAAGCCTGAATTCCGATGACGATGTTGATCTAAACAAGCGATTTAGAGGTTAATCTTCCTCGGCATTTTGCAGTGAACTGTAAGTAGAATGCAATTGTGTTGCCTGTGCATGTGGCGAGCATGCATTGTGGCCTGCAGAGCCAGAGGCTCGAACTGACTTAACTTTCATGACATGTTCTAGGCTAGTCTAGATCTAACGTTATTTTAGAATCTAGATCGTAGACTTCACTTAGACTTAGTTCTAGGTCAAATTTAGACTATGTTTGTTGATTTTAGATTCGGCATATAAAATATATATTGACTGCTTTTATTTTCGGGACATGGTCGTTTCTAGACTGCTCTCGGGAATCTCCAAATCTTGGGTTATAGCAGATGCGGAGATTCCCTTGAGCAGTCTAGAAACGACCATGTCCCTCAAAGCAGTCAATATATCTATACTAGAGTTTTAGCAAAGGAGGGGGGGGGGGGGGGGGGGGGGGGGGGGGGGGGGGGGGGGGGGGGGGGTGATATTACAGTGAAATCGTGTTGGTCCCATGATCAAGGGAATTTTGTGCCATTACCTCGTGAACCCCATCCCCCCCCCCAAAAAAAAAAAATAATAATAATAAATAATAATAATAATAATAAATAAATATATTCTAATGTGAGTTGCCATGTGCATAGTTTCCTGGCAAATAGCAGTTTTTAGTTTTAAAAAAGATATTTCTATTATCCATTGGAAATGAAAACACTGGTAATTATACAAATATACAGACAATCGAGGATCTGGTTAAAACTATTCGAATCGAAGGAACATCACATAGTAAATTCCTTCGAGGGCCATCCGGCCCGAGAGAGAATAGTACTATGTGATGTTCCTGAGTGCGAATAGTTTTAACCTGTCTGAGAATGAGTCATTGTATATTGTTTTATATCCCTTCACTATCCTTTTAATTTTTTTAATGACAAAATATATAGTCTATGCTTACCTTTCTTCTGGATCCAATAAGTACGTACAAGTACTTACAAAGCGCCCGTTTTGTTCGAGCACCAACGAAAAATCTTGCGAGCGCTGAATCGAGTGATTTGATGTCGATCTCATCACAACTCACACCATCAATTTGTGAACAAAATTCACGGAATATAGATACAGCATACTTAATTTGTTTCTGAGTATAACGCTGTCAGTCGAGTTCATGAATCCACAATTTCCTCGTCATTATACTGCTGAATTTCTCGTTATTACCATCAATCTAGCGACTAGTGGGCAGTCATTTTGTCTGTTTACAAACAAGATCAGCTGTTGCGCACCGTGCACCTGGTCAGTGCAGCTCGCCGAAAGTTTCCCGTGGCATGCGCGCGGCAGCATGCAGTGGAGAATTCAGGTAAAAGCAGCAGAGTAGCACCGCTCGCATTGTGCGTCGCGCAACTCGTGAATAGGGTGGGGGGGGGGGGGTCGAAAAACGTATAGTCCAGTTTTTCCCTAGGGAAAAAATGTACTATGCGTGACGTCAATGAAGAAAAACGAACTATTTCATGAGAAACGTTTTTCTAGTTAAACTATTCTTTTCTCCTTGTGTACACTCTCAATGCAAACAATCTTAGATAAGGATATAAAAATTTATGTACATGGGGAAAAAACAGAAATAGCATAATGGTACAGGTACATGTAGGACTATTCTCTACCCAGAAACCGGAGAATAGCTTTAAGAATATTGATGGTGTTTCATTTGACAGAACATTAAATGCTATCACACTAATGAATTGTCTGTCTACAAACAAGAAGCTTTCTTGATGATCAATTTCCTCTACATTCTTTGGAGTTTCTTTCTACATCAATGTCCGATCTGTCTTCGCAGTATATTTATTCTATGGTACCTTCATGTAAATTGCCTCAGGGGAGAAACTGACTCAAGGATATTTCTAGATTGCTGGATCACTAAGAAATCATCATCAGCATTATTTACTATAGTCAGCATTTTTCCGCCTAACCTGGGGTTTAATGACTTTCATCCGTCCAGCTATCGATGGTCTTTATCTGAAATCTCCAGTGTAGAATCTCAGTGTATCAATCATGCTTCTATTATGTTTCTCTATCATAAAAATCTGTAGTAACATCCTAAGGGACATTTTATAATAGATATCACTTTGAATCAAAATAAATGCATTTCAACAATGTTGAACACAAAGAGCAAATGTGCCCAATATATTTGGATTCTCTATAACAATATTTCAGAATCCGCTCATGCCTCATTTCTTTCTTTCTTTTAGTTTTGTCGTTGTTTTGTTATGTTTTGATGCTTTTTGCTTCTTTTTTTTCCCCCCATATACAGACTTATATTATTTGTTATCCAGTTGAATGTGTATTGTACTAAGAATAAACAGAAAATTATCATTAAAATAAAATGCTCATCGTTAACCTTGAGAAAACAAAGCCTTCAAGCATGACGCTGAACCTGGACAGGACTGATGTCTAGAGAAGATAACAATGGGGTTAAAAAGAAAAAAAAGAGTCTGGTTTTGGGATTCACATTCCTTGGCAAATTGGCGTGATGAAATGGCTGATGAAAGGAAATCAAAGCAATTTTCTTCTAATGAATCTGTAATTGGAAATTGAGGAGGAGACGATGAGCTACTGATCGCACACGAGCGTCGTTGCCGTCACCGTCCCGGATTGTGATTGAATCCTGGCTGCTGCGAATGACTCACGACAAATACCTAATGTGTGCGCATGAGGCACATTTACCTGGGACTTATTTTGGGGGATGGTGCTGAGCTATGTAACAGGTAATCATTCACGATGGAGCCTTATGTTGTGAACTCCCCTGACCTGTGGAGCAGTGAAAAGGGGAAATAGACTTGGGGAGCATGTAGCATTAAAACTGCAACATAATGTGGCATTCACTTTCCTCCATTAACATGATGGAAGTAAGTTGGGGCTAGAAGGGAGTTTGATTCATGTTGAGAGACATAAGGGGGTTATTCGAAGTCGTATGAGATGAAACCTGTAACATTACTTGGCATTCTTTTTTCTCATTAACATGAGAGTGTGAGTTGAAAGCAGAAGCGTATCAAGTATTGTGTTCAAGTACTTCCATTCTTGCTCTTGGCGGATGATACATGTATATTTCGCTATGCTGTGATGAAATTCAAAGTACACAAGTAGACACATACAGAAGTAGATGTCGGGAAATGATGTTTAATTCAACAAGCCCTGATATTAACAAGAATAAAGGAAAAATGAATGCATGCTCATTGTAATTGCAAGAAAGTGTTGACCCCCCCCCCCTTTTTTTTTACCAAGATGACCAAGATAAACAAGATAATAATTAAGGTTTCCTTCATATGTTGTACGTTGAATGTAAATGGACTAAAACGGAGAATCATAAGGGAGGACACTCAGTACTTTTTTATAATTTAATCTATTTCCAAAGATTACAATGAACCAAAACAGAATAAATCGTATAATTGTGTGAACTGGGAATGTTCGGGCACGAATTTTACTGCAGTAATTGACTTGTACATGACAAGCAAAGCTACCTCCTAGTAGTGATGACTGAAGTATAATCATTATTAAAGAAAATGCCCTTACAATCGCATATCTATCACATGCCTATGGAGACTAATCTCCTTCAGCAAGTAGATCCTAGGTGGCGACGATGAGTACATTTTGATTCATGGACATCGGTCACTTTAGATAGCCGAGGATAAATGATGCATAAATAAATTGTAGATCAATGTAATCATAAGCCAGCTAGGTAGTTTTAGAAGAGATGAGATTTAAGAAACAGCAAAGGCATGGCAGGTTGTAAGAGAATAGAATAAGAAAAGCTAGGGAATGATATTAAATAGAAGATGAGACAGAAGTCCTAAAAGAAAGGATAAAAAGAAAGAAGAAGAGAAAAAAAAAAGGAGATACAAAGACAAATGGTAATGATAGAAAAACAATTACAACATCTTTTATGCATATACAATGTCAGGTTGTTAGAGAAAGGAAATGCAAAGATATATTGTTAAAAGAGAGATGAAGAGGGAGACAGAGAGGAAACTGAAAGATAAAAGAGAAAATAAAGAGAGAGCAGATAAATTGTAATAGTAAAACAATTACACATCTATTTATACATGTACAATAGCCTCTTCCTTGAGGTGTATTGAGACATCTAGTTAGGTACTCCATTAATTCATCCTCGAACCAGTCATAAACTGCCCTCACGCCGACCCGACATCGGGCATACTTGATGATGTTCTTCCAAAAATCTGTCACATACAGCTCACAAGACGTATTTAAAAACAATCCTATTTCTACTGTACGCCGTAACGAAACAAAACACAAATGAGATCATGATGGAGCTAGCATGAAATTGATGATTCATTTGAACAACCAACTTTATCTCTACCAAGACAAATGTTTTTTAAAAAAAAATAACATAAACGGAGTGAGTCGAAAAACTAGAAGAACACCTGTAAAAATCTCAATAAAAGGAAAAACGCATTTATAAACCCCAAATTATTATAACAATACCTAAAGACAACTACTTCTGCATTTTGTAACCATTTTGTGTGTTACATCTTACGCTTGATGAACATGGTGCCATGGTTTGCGAACATGTAAATTTTGAGTTGTGCAAGAGTGGTAATAAAATTGAAGCAATAACTTTTTTAAACAAAAATGTTTTGAGTAAAAAAGCGTGGGCATTTGTGTTGTTTACAGTTTCGGCTAGATTTCTGTGTAAAAAATCAGAATCGATTCATCAAGTAATTCCTGAATGAGTACATATCAAAGAGTAAATTGTCAAGACAGATCTAAAATGCCTCTTAATACCTTTGAAAAGTGACTATTTGTCTCTGACGTGTGCTCAACTATTGCATGAACTACATATCTTCTCATTTTCAACCAAAATGTCGTCGATATGTTGAACAACGCCCCTGCTAAGTTATTGTGCAAGAACCTTTGTGTAAAGAAGTTATGCTATTTCAATCAGATGAGTTGCTTTTGCAATAGCTTTTGTTGTCTTTGATTTACTCCCACTTTGCACATTAGAAATTTACATGTTCACAAACATTACAGCCGTGGTCATCTAAGCGTAAAGATAATAAGACACAAATTGGTACCAAAGATGCGGAAAGAGTACTCTTCCAGAAGTATAATAATTTGGAGTTTATTATTTGTCTTTCTTTTTATTGACATTTCAGGTGTCTAGTTTTTCTGACTCACCGTAGAGTAGAGTGGGTTTTCAAGAACAAATTAGATGAATATATCACATTGGTGTAAAGAAAAACAGACTGTGCGGATTAAAATACATTATAAAGTATTCAGCATAGACAGGTCACTCAATACAAATAGATATACACTCAAATCTAGAATACAGTACCAGGCAAAACAACTATTCATCAGTGTTCAACGTAGTGACTAATTTAGGAAAAAGTCATGAAAGCAAGGTGGAAATTAATGGGATTATTTTCCTCTTTACAGCACCCTTGTCAATATTTAACATGTTCAGCATTAAAACGTGAGATGTTATAACTCAGCAGTAAGGATATTTTAAAACAGAAATTATATATCTTGATTCCATGAAAGCACTTTAAAGCAACTAATATCATCCAAGGAAACTTCAGACACAAGTTTCTCAAATATTCATATAGACTAAATGTAAATATTGATTACAATTGATTACATAATTTTGTCTTTTCTCTCTTCTTTTTTTTTTTTTTTATACTGTTTGTTCTGATTTTATATACATAGCCTTTTTGGTGATGTAGTGTTAAGATATAAATTTTGATTTTGCTTGATTTATTCATTTGTCAATTTCAACATCTACTGACTATAATAACAAAGAAAGGAACCCAAAGTATTCACGACTATAATAACGTTGTCATTTGTAGTAAGCAATATTTCATGGACTCACTACTCTGTAATTAATTGTAATCTCGTTGTGAAATTGAAGTATATTAGTTTCATTTCTGCACTACTTTCATGGAAAGATAAATATTCCGAACTTTTAGATAAATGTAATGCTGATGCTTACTTTGATATCTTGAATTCCTTCATAAGAAGTTCCCAACCCTTAGAGATTTTTGATATCCTAAACACCTGATAATGTCACATCAAGAATTAGGCTTAACTAGCATTCATTGCTATTTACATTGCTTCGGATGATTTTAGTGACAGTTATGACAAATGTCATTAATCTTCAATTTAAAGGCTTTTTTATTTGCTTTAGTTAAGGAACGCTTTTTAAACATCTTATTCCTAATAGGTAAACCACATATTAATTCAATATATATTTTTTCAACTCTTATTTTCAGCCTCAACACCTTTTTACTTTATGTTACATATCATAGCACCCAAGTAAGGTCGATCATTTACCATATATTTCAAAAATCTTTTCAAAGTACTTTTTTTTCTTCAAAAAACAGCTCTATCCTCATAGGATGCAATATTCACCAAATGTAAAATTTACTACTCTAAACTTGAATTGGACTTTAAGTGTGTTTTTTTTTTTCTGACGAATCACAATAAGGTACATTTAGAAAAGTTTATATGGACTCAAATGGTTTACACTACCTTCAAACATCATTTATCCTGTTGCAAACAAAACGCTGCAATTTAATCCCGAGCACGCTCTACATGAACAGCATCCTCGCGGTAATGTCCATGGCCCTAAAATCCACCCCCTTCTGAATTCCCCTTTCTTGAACGCGCAAACACAGGATACGTCTATAATCTGTTAGCATTTAATTTGGAGCGATACAAATCGGATCAATGATGTCAACTCTTCCGTAAAAATATGTACACTGCAAAGTACTTAACGTTTAAAGTGGTGATGGAGGTAAAAAGTGATACCCTTGATGAGACAAAGTACTATGACAAATAGAGAACCTAAAAGCGTATGAAAATATTTCGTGAAAATGAATTTGTCAAAATGCATGCAAAAAATGATGGTTCTATCTAGCATTAAAATAAATTTATATTAAAATAATATTATAGTTCAAAGCATGGTGGGCATGAGATAAGGTCAGATTGAGGGTTTGGAATGATTAAAGGTAGTGTATCCTTTTCACAATGCGAAACAATGCAACTTGGCATAACTTTAGAATATGATCGACCTTATAACTGTCTTCATCTAGCTGTGATAGGTTCCTAAGATCAGTAATATGAAAACGAAATCTGACTAACAATCTCGACCAGCTCTCTCAATCAACATCGTGATATTACAGGCGCGTGCAGCCGTGCTCACACGGACCACCACACTGCCATCAAGTGTGCATTTAACCCGTGAACGGTCCAAGTCGATTTGAATTTCGCAACAAGTGCGGGATTTTTTTTTGAAGTACGAAAAAATTAGGAGGGAATTATATAAATGCAATAAATGATAAACAAATACACATTTGGAGTTAATGGTTGTGGGAAGATATGAGCATTGATAACTAACTAAATCCCTCTCAAAAACGTATACTGGTATAAAGCAATATATTTCGCGTTCAGATATTTTCGTGACTTTGGACTAGTTGGGGAATTGCGTTGAACTTCATTACTATAAATAGCCTTGTCGCCTGAAGTGGAAATTTTTCGCGATGACCGACTCGCGAAATTTCCGAAATTAAAAGCACCAGCGAAAATAACCACTTATAACAGTAATAGTATGATTTTTTGCCTGTAAAAGGATAGACACAGTCGTTAAAAGAGTGTTTGATTAAATAAAAATAATATTCACTCAATTGAAAGGTTCGTAGTTGACTTACCAAAGTCTCTTAATACTCATACATACTTGTGGTGTTTCAAAAGAAAATCCCGTGTATCAAAACAAGATAAATCCTTGACCCGCGCCACAGTCGAAATAATGCCTTCCGCCATTGCCAGATAGAAATATAGGCAATTCACTCTTTATTTCCTTTATACAAAGACATAATGACCTTATGACCTAGGTACCACCGCCCATAGAATAGTCCCAACCATCTCCCTATGGCGAACGTCCACTAAACTTTGAAGATATCGGCGATACAGACTCAATAACAACTTGTAACATGGAATTTCACCAATTGAACTGTACCCTGTTTGACCACATTCTCCAAATCCTAATCAGATCGTCCTTTCTGTGGTGATTACATACTACCACTAAGTTTGAAGCTCATATCTAAACTGGTTCTCAAGATATCGCGATAACGAACTCAATACATGGAAATCACAATTGGACCTTAAAACTGCATACTCCCAAAATCTAAAATCAGATTTATCTTCCTATGGTGATACAGATTACCCCTAGTTTGAAACTCCATATCTCCAACTGTTCTCAAATATCGCGACAATGACAAAAACACAAGAAATTCACAATTTGGACCTGTGACCCTTGACCTTTAATCCCAAAATCTTATCAGATCGTCTTTAATGGTTGATACAGTACCTTCCCAATTTGAAAGTTATATCTCAAGTGGTTCTTAGATATCACAATAACGAGTAAACGGACGGACGGACACCCGAAAACATGAATCCTCCGGCACCACCTTCGTGCGGAGGCATATAAAACCTCCCAAAATAAATATTACATTCATGAAATGTAATCTAACAGCTGCTGGTTTGGAGGATGAATTGAGATCAGTCTTGACTTAAAAATCAAAGATATCATGGAGAAATGGCGATGCTTATTGGTTACAGCGTACATACCTCAACATATCATTATGAATTTGGGGAATTTAATTAGCGTTAAAAGCAATCATTCAAATCATCATTTTTAAATCGAAAATATATGAGAAACATCTGATACCAATACTGTTTTGGGGGTTTTCATTCTCTTAAACTACAAGTTGATACCTGGAAGTTGGTATAAAAGACATTCAAATGAATGATTATAATGTGAATGGAGAGTTTCGGAGTTGCTCTTCTAGCCAGGGCCCCATGGCACAACCATTATCTCTCTTGACATGAATTTTTCATGAATAATTGGACAACTTTTGAGCAGCTTTGCAAATATCTTTTATGGCAATTACTTTTCTGTGTGATCAGTATACTTTGCATGGCGGCAGTAGATTTTTAAATTTTATACTATTATTAACCTATAAAATTGAGAAAAAATTCATTTGATCCCGAACACTTAACTTCTTAATACTGTAACGTTAATATCAAACATATAACGTAATAAATCCTTCGGCAGAACATAAACTTCCAAAAGCATTGTTAGCAAATAGCAAGACTCCCGAATATACATTATAATAATTTTTTGTTCTACCACCTGCAAGGGGGTAGTAAAATGATTCAACTCAAAGTAAAACCCTTTTGGGTTACAACATTCAAACAGATGTTCCCTCAGGTCATAAACTCCTAGATTGAAAACAACCATTGGCAAGTTCCACTGGATGTCTGAATAATCCAAATTAAATCTTTGATCGATTGAAAAAGGTTTTGAAACTAAAAAAGGGCAAAAATGCTCATTGTGAGATTACCTGTAATGACAATGCATAACCTCTAATTACTAAATAGCATTGATCATCCACTATTAAAATGCAGGAAATACAATGGACATGTATAGCATAGAATATAATGAAGGTAATTCTAGAAATATGCATTCATCTTGGAACTTGACATCTTTTGACAAGGAATCACTAATGTCATGTATGGCAGTTGTTATCCAGCAAGATGAGCATCTTTTAAGAAAATTCATTAAAAATCCAATAGTTGAAGCCTCTCAGTTCAACAAGTGAATTAGTAAATTATGCGTGCGCAATATTTCCCGCCGATAATGTAAAATTTCCCATTATTCGCATCAGTGGCTATCACATAAGCAAACGAATCGAAATCGGGTAAAAATGCGAAGGATAGCATTTGTAGCCAATGTAGAATATAGGTCAAAATCAGGGTCAAGGTCAAAGGTCAAAGGTCAAATTTGTGAAGAGTTTTGTAGTCTCACCTAGTGCATCAATGAAGTCAAACAGATCAAAAATGGATGAAATTGGTGAAGATAGCATTTGTAAGCCAAATGTACAATATAGGTCAAAAATCAGAGTCATAGTTCAAAAGGGGTGAAAAGTCAATAATTACTGTGAAGAAGTTTGTAGTCCTCACCTAATGCTTTCACATATAAGCAAACGGAAATCGAAATCGGTGAAAAATGGCAAAGGAGTACATTTTTGAAGACAATGTACAATAAGTCAAGGTCAAAGGGGTCACAAAGTCAAATTCTGTACGAAGTTTGTAGTCCCACTAGTGCTATCACATAAAGCAAACGAAATGGAATCAGGATGAAAAATGGCGAAAGGAGTAGCATTTGTAGCCATTAACAATAAAGGTAAAAAATCAGGGTCAAAGGTCAAAGGTCAATTCTGTGAAGAAGTTTGGTAGCCATCACCTTGTGCATCACATAAAGCAAACGGAATCGTAATCGATAAAATGGTGAGGAGTAGCATTGTAGCAATGTAACAAATATAAATAAAAATGAAGGTCCAAAGGTCAAAGGGGTCAAAGTCCCAAATTCCGTGAAATTTTGTTCCTCACCTAGTGCTATCACATAAAGCAAACAAGAATCGAAATCGGATGAAAAAATACGAAGGAGTAGCATTTTGTAGCCAATTAACAATATATGGGTCCAAAAATCTAGGTCAAAAGGCAAAGGGTCATAGTCAAATTCCGTGAGAAGTTTTGGTAGTTCCCACCTAGTGCTATCACATAAGCAACAAAATTGAAATCGGATGAAAAATGGCGAAGGGTAAGCATTTGTAGGTCCATTACAATAATAGGTCAAATCAGGTCAAAGGTCAAAGTCAAATTCTGTGAAAGAATTTGTAGGCCATCACCTAGTTGCTTCATATAAAGCCAACGGAATCAAAATCGGAATTGAAAAATGGCGAAAGAGTAGCAAATTGAAGATTTGCTCACATGATGGACGGGGCACGACGACGGACGGAAGAAATGGACGGACACACACACATACACACGTACGGAGCCTCGTTTCAATAGTCCCCTCTCGATCGTTCGGGCGGGGAAACAAGTGATTAGTAAATTATAGCATAACACACCCGCGTGCGTTAGCGGTGAATGCAGTGCAAAGTGCAACCGCGAGATAGCTGGAATAGGAGGGTCGTTGCGGCAACGAGCCGCAGGCAGTGCAGCAGCGCCCCAAACGAAGCATCGAGCGAATCACTGCATTCACGTTTTAATCGCACAATACAGGGAAGTGGTGTTAACCGCTTTTATAAAAATTGGCGGACATTTTTGCTAGCTCCTAGTAGATCTTGGTTACTTACCAAACAAAATCCAAGGGATTTATCCCTTGGAATTTTTGGTAAGTAGCTCAAATCTACAATCACGATCGTTCATCCAGGAAGTAAACAAAAACAAGGAAAAGACCCGGATGTAGTGTTATCACTTTTTTGCGCCGCAAAAGGGCACGGTGGGTGCATGCATGCGAAAATTTCAGTCAGATGCACCGTGACGCGTTTGCCAACCCGATGCGTAAAATCACAGAAGCAGTTTTATAAACGCGATGCGGAATATATGTTCCGCCAATAAATATAAAATCCAAATTATAAATCGCTATCAGAAAGATAAAAAACGAAAAAGTCAATTCTCTGTATCCTGTACAATTATACAAACAAATGTAAAAGCTACAGAAAATGTTTCCAAAATAATATTAAAAAAGAAGCTTTCTTACCAAGCTATGTGAAATTATGTAATAAATGATAAATAAGAAAATACTAGAAGAGGTGAAGGAGTAGCATTTGTAAGCAATGTACAAATAGGTCAAAATCAAGGCAAAGTCAAAGGGGTCCAAAAGTCAAAATTCTGTGAGGAAGTTTGTAGCCAACCTAGTGCATATCATAAGTAAGTCATATAACGAATCCGATGAAAAATGGCGAAGGAGTAGCATTTGTATAACCAAATGAACATTAGCAAAGGTCAATTCCTGTGAAGGAGTTTGAAAGCCAAACATCACCTGTGCTATCTAATAAAGCAACAAATATTGAATCTGGAATGAAAATAGCGAGGAGTACATTTTGGGGGTGGTACCAAGTACATATATAGGTTCAAAATCAGGTCAAGGTCAAAGGAGGTCAAAGTCAAAAATTCCGTAGGGATAGTTTGTAATCCTCTCACCCTAGTGCAATACATCATTAAAGCAACAAAATCAAAATCGGATGAATAATGCGAAGGATAGCATTTTGTACGCAATATACAAATTGAGTCAAAAATCAGGGTCAATGAGTGTCAAAGGGGCAATAGTCAAAATTCTGTGAGGAAGTTTGTAGTTCCCTCACCTTAGTTGTTCTACTAAATAAAACCGGGGTCAAAATTGAAATGGATAAAAATAAGCGAAGGAAGTAGCATTTGTAACCATAGTACATAATATAGCAAAAATCAAGTCAAAGGTCAGGGGGTCAAATGTCAAAAAGATTTTCTGTGAAAATTTGGGTTGGTAGTCCTCACCTAGTGCATACATAAAGCAACAAAATCGATAAATCGGATGAAATGCGAAAAATGCGAGGAGGCATTTTGTAAAATGTACAATTAGGTAAAATCAGGTCAAAGGTCAATAGGTCAAAAATTCGGTGAAGAAGTTTGAAGCATCACTCTATTCTATCATTACAAGCCGGAATCAAATGGATGAAATGTGAGGGAGTTAGCAAATTGAAATATTTGATCACATACGGACGCACCGGACAGGACAGACGGACACACACACACCATATACACCGTACGAGACCCGTTCATAGCCCTGCTGAGACTCGTCGGGCCGGGACTAATATCAGTAAATATTACGCAATAATCATCATTATATTAAGAGAAAGCGGACTCTTCTAAACATCTCTAATGAATAATGAGAATCGTGACAATCTGAATGAGAGAGGTTCACTTGGCCCTCTTAAGGACTATGTTTTAGTGTGAGTTCGTGAAAACATTTGCATTAATCAATGGATCAGTTCCCTATACCCCGAGGCACCATGAACCACAACCGCCCTGTTCTTTTTGCTCGAGCTATCCATTCTTCACACGCTCTTATCATTCCTGACCAATCTCATTCCATCTCTCCATATTTGTTTAAAAAAAAATTCTGCTTTACACATTTTTTTTTTTAATGCAGCTGTTTATCCGTCAGGTCACCACATTTTGTCCCATTTGTTTATCCAAAAGATTATCGGTTGATGGTTCATTTGAAAGAATTGTTTCTAACATATTTTGAACTGAATACCAATCTAAACCTAATTCATGGAAATTTATGCAGTCCTTTCCCAGTTTAAATGACAAACATATTTATTATTCCATTGAGCATCTGTAACAGATGAAACACAAAAACTACAAATTGAAATGAAGAATAAAGCTAGAGGCACGCAAGCTTATTTATGTAAGTGGCTGCCTGCATCTTTCGGTTCGAAGCAACCTTTCAATATAAAAAGTGGCATTGCCTACTGCCGAGGAGGATTTGTGCCCTTTTCGGAAACAGATAATAAAAATAGAACTCTACACCTAATTTCGAATC
Organism: Paracentrotus lividus; assembly: GCA_940671915.1. Classification (NCBI taxonomy): domain Eukaryota; kingdom Metazoa; phylum Echinodermata; class Echinoidea; order Camarodonta; family Echinidae; genus Paracentrotus; species Paracentrotus lividus. Next base: position 15,485,342 of record CALNVZ010002100.1, read on the forward strand.
AACAATCACTCGGTAGTTATAAGTAAATTCTTATGCTTAGATGAGAATAGCCACCAAAAGGTTACCCCTCTTACCCCCATCTGGATCGTCAAATAGACCGTGTGTTTACTTGGACTGATATCCCGATGTGGAGGGGAGAGTCTTATGAATAATGCATATCTCAAATTGGTTTCATTATCAATGGGATGGGAATGATGGATTATGGCTGATCAGGGGAAGTCGCCGTCCTGCAATTTTACCCCCATCATCAGGGAATAAAATACTCGTAAAGTTGTGGTCACAAAGAGATTTATATATTTTATATCATCGATTAAATAAGTTAATATTATCCTTCTGGTTGTTCGTTTAATTTTAATGCATTATACTTATAAAACAGCTTTTTCCCTTCCAGATCCCAATAACACCACAAAAATCATCATCTGCAAGTAATATTTTTCACCATGTCTTTGGCAGAATGATAATTTTCTGTTGTGCAGATTCAATCATTATTATCATTAAAAAAAAAATAAATTCTGGTATCTGGTTTTTTAATTGCACACCAAGACTTTCCCCGCCCCCCCCTCATAAATAACCAGCACCATACTTTATATTAAAAAAATAAAATTATATGACATTTTCACAGGTATTCACAAGAGAATATGTAATCTGAATACTTTTTTTTCCGTCCCATTTCCCCTCTCCTCTTCTGTTTTCTCCTTCTTTCTTCCCTATCGAGATAAACCCTTCCAATCATCGCATTGGGGAGGGGCACATATTTTATAGCCAGAGGCCACTGAAGGACCTTTTTTCTTTAAGGAAACGGAAGCCGGATAAAAGGCCAAGATTAATATGATATTATATCCTGCGGAACTCTGGCTAAAAAGAGCGACCGTGATAACTGAAATGCCCTCCCATGTGCTCATTATCCTATAACACTAACCTCAACACTCTTCCAAGCGGTCTTCATAAAAACGAAGTTTTCGGAATCCTGCTTTTAGATCCCATGAATTAACACTGTATAATCACGTGTCATCTGCGTTCTAATTAGTTGCCCCCCTAGCACTTTAAGCATTTTATGGATTTCTATTCTTACCGGTACCCTTCTCATTTAACCCCCCACTGATCGGTGTAGCAAAGTTTGTAGTATTAATCGTCCTTGCCAAAGGATGTTAGCGGGATGGACTGGATTTGAACCACATACCTAGTGATTGTCAGTCCACTGACTTATCCACTCTACTACGCCACCTCTACAATACTGCAAATTAGCTAAATAAGTACATACAGGTCATAAAACTTGCTACTTCAAAACTTTGGTCTGATATAGTGTCATTTTCACATTTCAGCAGAGTTTAGGCTTTGGGCTATTTTGCAATTTTGTTTTGATGAAGCAATGCCCAATGTATCACTGAATAGTGTCCAGTCTTCAGACCAACTTCCCTAATGAGCAATGCTGATTATGATGAAGGTGGGGAGGGGGGGACATAAATGTAACAAGAGTATTAAGGAGTCATAAATTTGAAATCAATACCAATGGCTGCGCCTGCAGCGATAGTAGCTCTGAAGGAAAACAGGTAGATAGAATTACAAGCAAGCTTTGAGCAAAGTTTTTAAAAAAACACATTTTAATCTTCATGAAATTAGATAATTTTCATCATTATTGTTGTGGTTATGTGTTGTGGTATGTTTTTGACAACAGATAGATGACTAGCATGAATAAAGATAGACTACAATGTACATTTTATCCAGACCCTGGGATTTAGATGGTGTTAACCTTATCAGGCTCAACATTACATGCAGGCAAAATACATGTTCACAATCAAGTTATTATATAACTTTAGAAAGTTTGAATATGGGAGACAGTGGAAATTTTGTTTGTTGTCGATTGGATTCACCAATCAACTTGTATATAATCACCTCATCACTCTCACACATGGGTCCATGGAGAAAGATTTGGCTGATACCATAAAGGTACCTTACAGAGAACGATAGGTGCTTTTAATATCATTGTGTTCAATTTTGTGTTTTTGGTTTTGCATACAAGTCTTTTCTTTTTCCTACAGGGCTAAACAATTTTGTTGTTTGGAGCCTATGAAGAGATGTATTCTGGAGATGAAAAGAGCTCCATCAATGCAGTCCTGTGAGCGGGTTAGTATTCAAAATAATCGGTCCCCATATGGTTAATTCTATATCTAAGTCCCTATAAAGAAATTTATTTCTGCAGTGTCTTATTAAACCCGTTTTTTGTTTCCTTCCCCCTTCCACAAACTTAAATATTTTTGAATATTTATATATACCAAGTTATTGGGTGTCTGGAAGGGTTGGGTGTCCGGACAGTCTGTTTTAACCTTCTATTTGAAAAGGCTTACAAGCAATGTCTTGATAGTTTTTTTTATGCACAAATGTTAGAAAATATTGTGTAGAACAAATATTAATGATGATAAGCAGTATTCAACATATATTTTAGGCTCAATCCGAAGACAAAAAACAAAGCTCAATTTTGTTAAGTGTCCAGACACCCGACCCCTATCCTACTTTATGTTGGAATTTAAGTCATACTATTCATATGGGATAAATTACTCTGTAAATTCACAGACAATAGTTCATCAAAACATGAATCAATTTACCAGACAGAGATCTTCAGAGTACCTTTAAGAACATGTAATGTTAGACACATTAATTTCTTCATGGTTTAAATCAGAAACTGAAATAAATCCTGTCTAAAATCTGAATGGTTTTATTGTTGCGTCATGCCACAGCATCATTTACAAGAGTTCACAGTTTCTAGCGCAACTGAGATTTTAATAAATCAGCATTAAAAGAAACCTAAAAATGAGGAATGTATTGATTATTCTATGTTTTATCCCAAATGGCTTGCCAGCTACATTTATTTAACCCTAATCGGACTGGGCTTTTTGAGAGAAGACTTGACTTGGGGGTATCTTTTTAGTTGAAGCATTATTTTGTTCACAAACATATGCAAAACTTTGCCAACAGGTTGCATATAAGGTAACAACAGGTGTCCAATATTTTTTTTAACAAGGTCTCAACAAATGCAATACACTTTACAAGAACCTCATAGGACGCCAAATCATGATTGCAGCATTCATGCATCTTAACCTGCAGCCTAAGTAAGGGTGTGGAGAAACTAAAAGTTTCACATCTTTCCTGTGGTGCACAGAATTCAACAATTCTGTTTTTATTCATGTGAGCCACATCATTTATGTACTGCGTATGTAACTCTATTTTTAGAAACCTACTGCAAAAGAGCTTAGTAGACACAGACCAAGGTTTAAAGTGTATGTATATGTTTATGGTTGGACATAAATGTTTTTATTGTACTTCTTTAAACCTTTTTTTTTTTCTGGTTATTATTCTTTTTTTTTTCTTTTTCTTTATATAGAGGCCTAAAAATGACCCCAAAACAGATTTTAAAAAATAAATATGTACCAGTTAATTACTATGGTGCACTAGGAAAATGGACCGGCACTTTCAGGCAGTTTGAGAACAATAAAGCGTGAGTTTGAAAGGCAGTTTCTGGCAGTATAAGGATTAAGCTGAGGGGTGGTTAAAGGCATTTTGAAGCTAAAAGGTAATGAAATTCAGACACCCACCTTACTGATCTTGAGATTCCATGGGTGTATCCTCCCCTTCCTCTCCATCAGCCTCTTCACCATCTTGGTCCTCCTCTTTGGTTTCTGCTGGTGTCTTCGTAAGCCTTCTCACTTGGTGTCACCACAATGCATCCCACACCGACATCTGGAAGCAATGCCTGAGTAAAGCAAGAAGAAGAATATCTGGAAATTTTAGCCTTACAAAAAAAAGAAAATCACCTAAATAAGTCACTAAGAGTTGAGGACGAGATCCAAAGTGGATGTTTGAAAAGGGTGGGGGAGGGGGGGGGATGGGTGGTAAATAAAAAGTACCCTCCAATGTTAAAGTAAGAAAAGAGATTGATTAGAAGTAGATGTTAGCATAGATGAAAGGGGGGGGGAGGTAGTAAAAAAGTACTGCCCAATGTTACTGTAAGACACAGATTAGGGCTCCATAACGTAAAGTTTTGCAATAATCGCAAAACTGCATGGCCAATAATAATAATAATAATATTAAGCATTTATAATGCACCGTCTATCTAGTAAACTATTCAGAGTCGCAGCTATATATTATTACCCGGCTATAGCCAAAGCTGCCCTAATAAAGGGCGCTTTAAGCATACAAGGAATTTCTTCCTACGGTACCCATTTACCTTACTTGGGTCAAGTCTGGCAAATTGTAGATTAATATCTTGCCAAAGGACATTAGTGGAATGGACGGGATTCGAACCGCTACCTTGAGATCGTCAGTCCCCAACTTATCCACTCGACCACACACCTCCAGTTTGCAATCAATTGACATAGAGGAAAGGTGGGTGGGGTGGTAAAATAAATTCTCTCTAATGTTACAATAACAAACAAGATCAGAAGTCAATATTAACATAGATGAAAGGGGTAGGGGTGGGGTGGTAAAAAAACATACTCTCCACGGTAAATGGTTTGTAAACTTAGTGTAAAAATGCAACAATGGCAGAGTAAGGGTGAGGATCAAGGGGAAGGTGCTTTCAGGCCACTTTTGGGAATTCTATTAAAATCAGTTTTAAAAAGCATTCTTCTATTTTTACATATTCTTTTTTACATTACTTTGTTTTCGTATATATGTGTTTCCACTTCATGAATGCTGTTGGAGATGTCAGACCATAGAAAATCGACAAGCTAGGGGTAACTCAAACCACACTACCTGATTGTGCCACAGGAGGAGATAAGCACAGAGCCACTGAGGAGATCTAAGTCGTGATCAAGCATTATTAGATTGAGTAAGGGGTGGGGGCATGTTGTGAGGACATTGAGGTTGAATAAATATCAGGGGCTGTTTCTTCTCTGTACAGACCTGCCATACAGGGCAAAATCCATCCAGAGATGAGACAATCAGGAAGGGGGGGGGTGGAGGTGGTCTCCGTGTAGGCATGCTATTACCTAAGGGTTCTTTTAACGGTTGGTTGTATACTTTTTTTTTTTTTTGGTGAATTTTGCGAGTCCGTCCGCTAGGATTGACTTATACCACCGTATCAGGGGATTTGAGGATCTCTGTCTTCCCTGCAGATGAAACATCATGACTTGTGTATGCTACTGAATTAGACCAAATATGAGAGGGACTGCCTCTCTATCACCATCTGTATACAACCAACAGGGGAGACGACTGGGAAGGGGCACTTGAGCATGCTACTGAATTCGACCAAATCTCGTTCACC
>CALNVZ010002100.1:15517223-15553727 GCA_940671915.1 Paracentrotus lividus
TTTTTTTTTTTTTTGGGGGGGGGGGGTGTCATCATTTAGCCGCTAACCATGAGCTCCATTTGTAAGAACAACTTCTTTTTGGTGAAATTTGAACCGGCACTAAAATACCCTAGCTATAACACTGCACCACATACATGTAACGTCATTCACACTTTATACTCAATTGTTCAGTCCAAGACAGAGAACTCTATTTAGAGATGCAAAGAATTTATTGGACAGAACGTAACTATGAAAGTTGGAAATTAGACAAGAGCAGAATGTATACAAAATGGACAGTTCTTCATTCACAATTTACACTTAAGATTTGAGGCCAAGACACTGAATTCTAGTTAACACCTTAATCGTTCAAAACCCCTCGACACAGGGGAACATCCAAAGCCCGGTTCAAAGCCAAGGTTTAACTTCTTTGCAACTCTGTGATATTGCTCTTAATTTTTTGTCTGAGAAACATTTCACATTTATGAATTTGCCCTATGAACATTAAAAACACCAATTCTAAAGCTATAAAACCATGGATTTTCCGAAGTAGAGAACATTATTCAAAATTGTGTTTGCTTGCCCTACATTTACACATACAATCCTGTTTATTACTGTGCAAATGCAATGGAGTTCCCAAGTTTTTATGCCTGGAATTCACAACCCTTCGCATGCAGAAGGAATAAATCAAGCATATGGCCATGTGTTTTTCCAAGTTCTGTTTCAGTAAATGTATGATATCTTGGCTAAATAGAGCCCTGGGTATTGCCATAAAATTTGTGTAAAATGAAAGCTGAATGCAAGCTCTATCAGACCTGTGAATTTGAGCATACTTGCACTTGAAATCACGACACGGCACGCGATAGAATATGAAAAGGCAAGGGTGGTTGAGGGGGTGGAAGAGGAGGGGGGTGGAGAGGTGCACACCCAGTCCTATGGAATTCGCACCCTCGTCTGTGCATTCGAAGCATTCCATAAACCATGATAATTCTATGGATATTGTTTTCCTCATTACTCTGTATTGCACATGAAGTAACTCAATACAGTTCCTGCGTGTAGTGAAGGCGATAGTTAGCATAATGCGATAACTCAAAGATTACTTGAGATACTGGTGCTGAAAACTTTGTGAGGCTTTTATTTCATTGATAAAATAGGCCCAGCTTACAAGCGAGTTTTTTTATAAATTTGGCCCCTACATGGCCGAGATGCTGAGAAGGGGGGCACCCCCTCCCAGACCTAGGTTATTGACCAAAACAATTTGGGCTTGGACGCTTGCCCAACTTATATATTTTCTGAAAGGAATTTCAATAGCAATTCAAATATGGTGAGTATTAAGACTTGGATCAGAAGGGAGAAAATATATTGGGGGTGCATAAAAAAAAATTAGGGCCCCAAGAAATTTTCAACTTTTTAAAAAATATGTATACTTACCTTACATTGTAGTGGATTGGCATTTTTGAAATCCACGGATATTTCTTTCATAAATGTTATACTTTTGTAGGGTTTAAGTTAATATTTCAAAGGTTATGAACTTTGATCTTGATGTTTCAGATTTAGGTGGTGTAACAAAAGGGGGCAAGTTTTCAAAACGCATGGCCATATAGCATTTTTATTTCACAAACTCCACCTCATGTTACCTTTCAAACTGTTATGTTAGAAAAGAAAAGGGTAATCAAGATAAGAAACGGAATAAAGTCAGGGAGCTGTCATTTGTTTGGATAACATCTGTTTAAAATTCATAAATCCATGTCATTTGTGTCAGCAAATCCTCTAAACTTACTGCAGTTTCTACGATCAGGTTCGGGTCAACTTTTCCCATGAACATTCCATTTGCAAATGGCAAGATTAATGAATGGAAATGAATCTCAGGCAGTAAAGTGGAGATGAATTATAGCCCTGGAAAGCTGACAATCAGCAAATGATGGTGTTTAGGCCTTCTTTTCAAATCCCTTTTCCTCTTAATACATGACAGGAGTGGGATTTGAGTGCAAATTTGAATTTCTGAATTGATGAATAGAAATTATAAACACAATGCTAAATCAAGAGGCCTACAGGGTTAGTAAAACAAAAGTAAACAGAAACCTCAGTTATTTTCCTCCTAAACCAACAAGGCCTTCAAAAAGAAGACTAAAATTTTTAGTCGATGCATAATATTAATGGCAAGATTACTACTATACAAATCATTAGTGTATTCATTAATTATATTCCATTTAATAAATCAATGGTGTTCGCCCACTTAATGTCACGATATAAACCCCATTAATTTTCTTAAATTTGATTTCAGCTTTATAAACGAGAATTAATTCCAAGAATGAAGGTCGTCCCAACGATATTCATGCCCATCCATAATATGAGGGTTACATAAAAGTAGGAACAGTAAAGAAGCTGGAAATCTTTCACAATTGGGAGAAGTCATTAAAATTCTGTAAATCTTCAGGTGACTGTTTTTAGAGAGAGACTGCAAGGATAATGGAGTCAGCTCACAAATATCCTTAAAAGACTTCGGAGTTACTTCAACTTAACTTCAACTACTTGCTATCACTCAAAATTAGATGCAAATCTTTATTCCATATAATGAAGAAAAATCAATGACTCATTGAGAGGGATGATATACTGTATAAAATATTTGATAAAATATTGAGCTTATTGGTAGATTATCATACATGTAACTTTAAAACGTTTTTTGTCATACTTTGAAAAATGGAAGCAAGTAATACCTTAAACAAAATTTGAGTTATTATATTTCTTTATTATTTCCTCATGTGTGTTCTTCTTTCAACCAAATTTTACACATAAACACCACATTACAAATATCACAGATATGTTAGGTTATAAGATATTATGATATGTCATTTCATGTAAATGACACAGATTTTGCTTTCTTAAAACTAAAAGGTAATGTTATTATTGACACATATTTCTTTTTTCTCAAAGTAGGGCAGTATTCAACTCTTGCATAATGCATATATTTATGACATAATGTCTCCAAACTAGATTTGATTTTGATACCTAGGCTTTGGATTCATAATTCAAACTAATTGGTTTTCAATTTGATTTTGATCCCATAGGGTGTGCTGGAGCATTCACAGAATTTCTATCCCAGTATTTTTGAGAACTTTTATTTCCCTCAGTATGGGTGCAGTGAAGCAAAGTATAGTGAGGTCATGCAAAAGGGCTTTAGAATGTTATTGTTGTTGTTGATTTATTGGCGTTTGTCCATAGTAGGTTTGACAAATCTGAACAAATGAATGAATACTTTTGATTTAATCTGATATGAAGATATAGTAAGCAATATTCCCTTTGCTAAGTTTATAGATTATTTTAGTATTTTTCTGAACATTTTGCCAAAGTGAAAAGGATGAATTCATACATCTTATTTCTTAAAATCGTGGGAATTTTCGTCAATTACAAGGGACTAAAAACAAGGCAGATATAAGTTTACCAAATGTTCCTTATTATGCTGATTTGGTGCGGTTATTGTAATATTTTTTCTAAACATTTCGCCAAAGTGAAAAGATTAATAATTTCATTTATTCCAAAATCATGGGAAATTTAGTCAACCAAAAAGGATGAAAAAACTGGACAGATATAAGGTAACATCATTTTTACCAACATCCCTTAAATAAAATGTTATAGCACACATGTACATGTAAAGTAAAAATGTACAAATTGGTATTTTGTTTGCAACATCTGTTCCTGAGAGCCTAGGTATGATGTCATATCAAACGCATCATTCTACCATGTCTTGGAAATGACATAATGTACAAATTAATCAGAGTGAATATGAACAAATTGTTATTATAATTATCATTATTATCATCAATATGCATTTATTATTATCATTTATTAATCTCACCTGCATCTCCTTCAAAGCCAAGTACTTTCCTGTGACCTCCATGACTTAAAAACTCTTAAATAACGTTTGTGCTGTAAAGGCTACTTGATCCTGAAAAAAAAAACACACAAGACGAGGGACCAGGTGTGAATATACTAAATTAATCTTTGTTTAAATATCCAGAACATTCATCACTAATAACCTTAATTTAAACTTAAATTTAAACTAGTCACACCTGTCTACTGTACGGAAGTAACAGGCATGAATTTAAAAACGTGAATAAATGATCATACTTTCTATATTACACATTTCAAACAGGTTCAATTGCACTTTCATGCAGGCGCGAATATGTTTTGAGACAGCTCAATGTGAAAGCAGAGAACCAGAAATATCTGAAAACGGTAATAGGTCGCCTAACATTAGACCGATTTTACAACCCACAATTAACGAGAAACAGATTACTACTATAATATAAACAAGTGACCTTGTAGATGATCTTTAATTAGACCAGGTTCTACAACTTGTAAAACTATGTAATGACTTATGTGCAAAATCTTTCATCCATCAAGTCTGACAAGGGGGGGGGGATGTTCCAAGCTCTAGCAAAGTGTGAAATACATGTATGAATAAATCAACATCCCAAGAAAACTATCAGCTGTTTAAACCACTGTTCATTAATATTTCAGTGTTACAAACAACAGGTGACCATTTGATACTTGAAATGTCCAACCTAAAGATCCCCTTTCACTGATATTAAATATTTATAGATAGGGCATAGAGATGTAAGATAAGGTCGATCACTCCAGCTGATAACCATTTGAAGCCTATAAGCCATTTACTTATACTTAATTTCATTTTGGTTTTTAGCCAGGCAACAGTTTGTAGAATTTACTCCATTGTACATAGATACCCTGCATATGAATTTTTTAAACTGTTTCAGGCACAGAAGACGGTGAGTATTAGAAATGTACCTTACCTCATCAAAGATTACATTCTTTAAAACTGAAAATGTATTAATTACAAAAACACCAGTTAGTAGAGATCCTTAATTCAATCTTAACATCAACATTAAAAAAAATATATATATATAAAAAAAAGAAAAAAAAAGAGAAAAATTCATCTATTTGTTTTCCTTTATTTTACAGTTTGACCTCAGTGACCCTTGACCTTTGACCCTCATACTCCGAAATCTAATCAGATCGTCTTCCTATGGTGATACATACTTCTCCTAAGTTTAAAGCTCATAGCTCGACTGGTTCTCGAAATCTCGCGATAACGAACTCAATACATGAGATTTCAACCATTTGACCTCTGTGACCCTTGACCTTTGACCTACATACTCCAAAATCTAATCAGATCATCTTCCTACGGTGATAAATACTATCCTCCAGTTTGAAGTTGATATCTCAAGTAGTTCATGAGATATCGCGATAACGAACTCAATACATGAGATTTAACCCATTTGACCTCTGCGACCCTTGACCTTTGACCTACATACTCCAAAATCTAATCAGATCATCTTCCTATGGTGATACATACAATCTTTAAGTTTGAAGTTGATATGTCAGATAGTTCTTGAGATATTGTGATAACGAGCAAACGGCATTAAAAAAAAGGGGGGGGGGTTTTAAAGGGGTTTTTAAATTCCAGAACAAAAAACAACAGAAGTATGAACCAAAAACATTTTCAAATTCTTGAACAAGGAATCAGTGAAATCATTTATTGTTTATTTGGCAAAAAGTCTATTTTAATTATTACTAAATGCATAAAAGTGATATCATCAAAACTATCAATCCTGTCATTAAAGACACTCCAAAACATAATAATCAATTTACATCCTTCAAGGCTTAATGTAATGTAATCATAGTGGAGCAGAGAAAATTCATATCTTCAAGAAAAATGTTGCACAAAAATTGTAAATTATAAACAACCTAATAATCATGAATATTTCATTATTTATAACCACAACCAGCAAATTTTTCATAAATTCTATCCCTTCATCGCTGTATAATCTTGCTTCTCATCATCTTCTAAACCAGCATTTTCATGAATAAAATAGTACTTTGGACATTGCGTGAGTTTGGTGTGCATGCAGATATGTGCATCATTCAATATTCATAATTCAGAATTTCAAATATTTATAGGGCCTTATCAGTAATTCCCCTGAATGCTATTCAAGAATTCAATGATAACAGGAGGAAGTGCGATCTCTCCCAGGTCTTACAAGGGTTGGGCAAATAATTGTTTTTTTCTGAAAAGTTATTTCAAACAAGTTACATGTACTTCTATAGTCAAATTTGATGTAGAATCAAAAAATGACAATGGTTTTTGTGTATGATGATGTCTGACGTCGCTAAAGTGCAAAAAAACAAAATAGTGTATTTTGCCCATTCATCACACACTTTATAGGTATATACCAGTTTTATTTTGTTTCTTTATGGATTTGGATGGTCTAAAAGCTCAAATCTGACAATTTTATCATGACCTAATGTACCTAGTATGTGTTATAGGTGTTATTTAGTGATTTTGATAATGAGGTGATTTTTGCTGCGAATTATTGACTGAAACTAACTACCAAACTACACTAACAGTCACTTTGGTAGGATTAATCATGATGGGTCAATCATGTTGGGGTCCCTGACAACCAAAAGCCATATAAAAACGCAATAAAAGTGGTTTATACGTATAAAAAGTGGTGATATATTGGGGCATAATTACGCCATTTTGGTTTTTTGCACTTTAGCGACGTAAGACGTCATCGTATGCAAAAACAATCGTCATTTTCAGTTTCTACGTCAAAATTTTACATATAGAAACAACTTGTTTGAAAAAAAAAGTTGAGATTCGCCCAACCCTAGTCTTACAAGCTCTTTCCATTTTTTTAAGTAGGAGCTAATGAGTATAACATTGAAGTACATACATCTTAAAGGGATACAGTAACTTTCAAAAACAAAAGCAATTAGATCAAGATGAAATAAATTATATTGCTCTAATAGTAAAAAACAAACTACTGAAAATTTCAGATCAATGGAAGTCATTTACTACCACAGAAAAGTGTAACAGCCAAACGCGAGTGAATTTTCAACGCCCTTTGCAGCAAACCCTCCAGCCCGCTAGGGTCGGGGGAACACGACAGGAAGTGGGGTGTCTTGAGAAAAGCACATGGCAATTTGTTTTTCGCACCACGAGATGGTTTACTAAATTTTGAGTATGAAATCATTGATATCTGCGAAAGTAAAGCAAAGCAATTAACTTGTAATTTTGAAGAGATACCAGACTGACCTATAAGTTTTAAATTATGTTGACAAAATGAGCTAAATCAAGAAATTGTGATTGAATATCATTCAATGTTACTGCATCCCTTTAAAGCTGGTGTATAGTGTTGGGAGAAGGAAACATTTAATTTGGATTCATAAGTTAGATAATATGAAGACTGAATCCTATAACTGTAACAAAGAAAGTTATATTACTTGAAATCTCGTTTTAGTGTCTTTATTTCACGATGTAGATATAAAAAAAGATAAGTCGGGGATCCGACTCATCTCAGTGTGCACGGGCGTTCACATGGAAACCAATGGGGATTCTCTTGTGTGGGTGGTGTGGATACACCCAGATCGCTAACGCTCCATTCATGCGGGAAGTTCGGGGGACTAGGACACCCACCAAAGGTCTCAAAAACTGTTAATTATGTTTCAAAAAACAAACATTTCACTGAAATCACCAGAAATCGTGAAAGGAATATCACAAATCTCTCACATATATCTTTTAGTGCAATGTGAAACAACATGAGACTATTTATAATTGGTTTTATGCCGATACCTTTTTGTTACCAAAACTATACACCATGGGGGTTTAACTCCCTCAAATTTTGCATTGTTTGCAAAAATTTGCATGTGGACAGAGTATCTGAAACTTACAAGCCTTCCAATCATTTTTTTTTTTTTATTATTATTGCTAATATTCACTGATTAGATGCTTCTATGTTGTTGTCAAATCTATTTATATTAACTATAATAATCCTATGATAGAAATTATATTAGGGGGCTCTGTTTTTGTTTTGTTTTGTTTTTCTTCTTTTTTTGTTGTATTGTTGGTTTTACCTGGTTCCTGATGCATGATTGGTACAGGGGGGGGGGGTCAAGTCCACAAAGGAACTTCCACTTATGATACCTCTAAAGATCGAGCCACCAGAAAACTGAAGACTTGGCAATAATTCATGAGACAGAACAAAGTAATCCATAAAAAGGTAAATAATTTTACAGAATGAACAGAAAACTCCACTGAGCTGTAAAGGTGGTACATACGTCTCATTTCGCGGAGACGTCTCTGCGACTCCGACACTCAGAGAAATCTCTGATTTTTCTTTTATTTTTCTGCGCTTGTCAATGAAACTGTGAGGAGACTTCTCTCAGACGTCTCCGTAATGTCTCCACGACTAGTGTCAAAACTGTCAAATCCGTCTCAAATCCGTTCCAAAATAATATCAAATCTGTGTCATGGTAAAGGAGATATCACCATAAGTAGTTATAGTATCCTATTTAAAGGGAATGTCTGGACCCAAAATAATTTTCTTTATAATAAGTAGAAAAATTAGAAAAAACAGATTAAAACAAGTTTGAAGAAAATCAGACTAATAATAAGAAAGTAATGAATATCTTTATGATTACCAACTTGCCATGCATTTTCTATATTGTTTTATGATAAATTTTCACTTTATTTGATAAGAAACTGAATTCCTCACAACTTTGGCCAAGATATATTGATGGCAATATGTTATTGCATCTATGTATTTGGTCATGTGTTATGAACTCGCCACCCAAATTAGTGGTGCTGTTATGCTTTTTACTATTTTCAGCATTAATTTGTCATATTTTCCAAAGTAGAAAGTTTATGTAACAAATTTGATCTTATTTTGAAGCTATGTTACTGTGCTAGCTCCCTGTGAAGTTTCATTGTTCTAGGTAACATTCTGGCAGAGTTACAATGGTTTAAGTTTGGGACAGTAGGGGTGGTGCCGGAAGCGGCGCCGCCTGTAAAAAGTCAATGGGAAATTTTACATTTTGTGGTTGATTTGGGGAAAACTTGAATTTCTCTGCCAAATTTTGGCTGATGACTGTGAATGTGGTCCCAAATTAAAGCTTATAAACTGCTTTATACCATGAAATCACTTAACAATAGGTTTGATGTTACAATAGTACCCAGGAAGACTCAACAATTGTTATTTGACCTAAAAAGGCAATGCCTCCTGTACAAAGTCATTAGGAATTAGAGATATTGTAGTACCCTTGGGAAAACTGCAATATCTCTGCCAAATTTTAGCCTATGATTGTGAATTTAGCACCAAATTGAAGCTTTTAAACGCTTTATACTATCATATCACTTTAACAATATGTTTGATGGTGCACAGTACTTGGCGGGACCCACCCCCCTCATGAATTCGAAAAAAGCTATATTTTCAGGGCTAAATTTCAGATCGTTATATTTTTCACTCTAAAATTGTAAACCATAATGAATTGTACCTTGTTTGAAAGGTCTTATTATTCTCTACCAGATATAATATATTATTAATATTTGGGTGATTAATAGATGACTTGACAATAAAACAATGAAAAATTTAAAAAATCTAAATTTCCTGAATTTGTTCCTAACAACTGTTTTATCTTGCACCTGGTTTAATTTTCAATGCAGATTTAGATTCTGTGAGGAATTTCCTTTCAGAAAATGTATAGTTTTGATATAGAAGGGTGTATACTTTTTCGAGATACAGGTCTTTGAAGTGAAATAGTGCCATTTGTAGTGAAATTGGCATGTAACGCAAAAGGCGGCGAACTTATAACACATGACCATTTTCATAAAATGAGAATTAAAATGACATTTCAAAAGAAAAGTGATAATTTACATGAAATTCAACATTCATGATTATTTTATTTCTTATTTTCCTCATGTGTGTTCTTCTTTCCAACCAAATTTTACACATAAACACTCACCTTACAAATATCACAGATATGTTAGGTATAAAGATATTATGATATGTCATTTCCATGTAAATGACACAGATTTTGCTCCTAAAACTAAAAGGTAATGTTATTATTGACACATATATTCTTTTGTCAAAGTAGGGCAGTATTCAATTCTTGCATAATGCATATGCTTTATGACATAATGTCTCCAAACTAGATTTGATTTCATACCTGGGCTTTGGATTCATAAATTCAACTAATTGGTTTTCAATTTGATTTTGATCCCATAGGGTGCTGGAGCATTCACAAAATTTCTATCCCAGTATTTTGAGAACTTTTATTTCCCTCAATGGGGGAAATATATATAATATAGGTTTGACAAATTTGAACAAATGAATGAATACTTTTGATTTAATCTGATATGAAGATATAGTAAGCAATATTCCCTTTTGCTGAGTTTATGAGATTATTTTAGTATTTTTCTGAAAATTTTGACAAATCTGATATTTCTTTTATTTTTCTGCGGCTCATGAAACTGTGAGGAGACTTCTCTCAGATGTCTCCGTAATGTCTCCACGACTAGTGTCAAAACCGTCAAATCGGTCTCAAATCCGTTCCAAAATAATCTCAAATCTGTGTCATGGTAAAGGAGATATCACCATAAGTGATTATAGTATCCTATTTAAAGGGAATGTCTGGACCCAAATAATTTCTTTTATAATAAGGAGAAAAATTAGAAAAACAGATTAAACAAGTTTGAAGAAAATCAGACTAATAATAAGAAAGTTATGAATATCTTTTGATTACCAACTTGCCATGCATTTTCTATATTGTTTTATGATAAATTTTAACTTTATTTGATAAGAAACTGAATTCCTCACACTTTGGCCAAGATATATTGATAGCAATATGTTACTGCATCTATGTTATTTTCATAAAATGAGAATTAAAATGACATTTCAAAAGAAAAGTGATAGTTTACATGAAATTCAACATTCATGATTATTTTATTTCCATACTGAAAACCTACTTAAAATCTCTGTTTTTTGTATTTCTAGATCGGGTGCTAATTTTACAAGATATGTATAGCAACGCTCACACTAACATTTTTTTTTGGTTGCCCTGCGGGCAACAAAATATCCAATTTTCCAAATTTGGGAGCCCGAATCAATAATCTGGTTGCCCGAAAAAAAATATGATAATAATTATAAACAAAAAACAAAGTTTCCCCTTCTTATTAGCGAGGGAGGCGGTTGAGTTGGTGGGGGGAAAAAATGGGTTCGGGACTGGGAGCTACTTTTCTTTATTTCATCTTTTTTTCCATTTATAATTCATACACCAATTTTGTAGATCTAACAGTTATGCCGTTACTTAATGATGATGCAAGAAATCGATAAATTAAAAGCTTGACAATCATTTTCTTTAGAAATGAAAAATTGACATTAAGAAAAGACGTCAATGACTGATGTGTAAAAAAAATAACAAAACAATGACCGGTAAAAACTGAACTTCGCTCTCAAAAAAATTTCTATCTAGTCTAGGAGATCTGAACAAAAATGTAGAATCTAAATTAGACTTCTGTTACATTGGAATTCAATTTTTCTGTGGTCTAGTTTAATAAAAAAAAAAATTCATCCACCATTTCACCAAAGTATGCTAAGATAATTTATTTCATCAGACAATCACTGCATCACTTTTAAGATGATAAAAGTAGGCCCCTTTAAAGTTTAGAAGTTCCGAAATGCATTTGCTGTCAGAGGCTCTCACTGACAGATTCTGCCCAAGACTCTGGGAGGAATACAGCTCAGTTCATGCTACAAACAGTGCAGACATAGCCACCAAAAATCGATCTTTTTTTACCAATTGTGAAAACTAAATGTCAGATGTAACTGGGTAAGAGGTTTCAAGATCATATTTTCTAATGCTCATTCTTGAAAACTGGACACCCAAGACCAAATTTTAACCTTAAAATCTATGAGCAAAAACTTCAAAAAATGTCAGTCTACACCAATTAGCACACATGGGACTAGACACAAACGATCGGTGTTTTAAGAAATATCAGGGTCATTTCTGCTCTGATATTTGACTTGAAATTAGTTTTAATATCACATTTAGGTGTTTGGAATAGTCCTCAAATGTTTTAATACCTACATACTAGTGTTATATTCCAAATTTTCCCTGTGCTGGCAAAAAATTTTGAGGGTCAACTCGGGCAACTACTTTTTGATAATTCCTCTGATCTGAGGGTCCTGGTAGGTAATCTAGGCGCCCCGGGCGCCGGGCGCCCTTAAGTTGAGCCCTGTGTTAGATAGCAATAGAATATTGCCATCAATATAACTTGGATAAAGTTATGAGGAAACAGTTTCTTAACAAATAAAGTAAAAATTTATCATAAAAACATACAGAAAATGCATGGAAAGTTGTGCCCCTCTGACATCACAGCTTTGTGACAGTGTTGCCAATTTGGTATAGCGATACATTTTTTGTGCTTCGTAAAGATACTTCTTATTATTAGTCTGATTTTCTTCAAACTGTTTTATTCTGTTTTTTTTTAATTATTTTTCTGCTCTTTATAAAAGCAACTTATTTTGGGTCCAAACCTTCCCTTTAACTGCTCTGACACCCTTTCATAGCACTGATAAAATTTCAAAAGTTGAACCCTGGACTAAAAATTTCATCAGACCATAACCCTAAAAATTTTATCACAACACAAACTTGTGAAACTTGAAACAAAATTCATAAATGAGGTTTAAACATAAACCATGATTTGAAACATGGTTTGGTAATTTTCTACAATAACAGCTCCTTGACATAGATCCTTCACATGATCTTGCCATTTCCACCTACTCGATACATCTAAAAATATCCCAAAGAGAAATGGAGACGGGTCTAGTAGCAGAGTCACACAAGGGAAACTGACTCCAAACTGAACACTAGCATGCCATTCATGGTAATGTAATATTGTGTTCAGTTTGGTGTTGGTTCGGGGTTGGTTCCACTGGTGTGACTCGGCTATAAGAGTTGTCAAGTTCCAGGAGACAAGTTTACACCCAAACTGGAGCCAAGGACCAAGAAGTGTTTCATCAAGAAAATGATTCGCTTTCACAGGTCTCTATAAAAAAAAAAAAT
Source organism: Paracentrotus lividus (assembly GCA_940671915.1). NCBI lineage: Eukaryota > Metazoa > Echinodermata > Echinoidea > Camarodonta > Echinidae > Paracentrotus > Paracentrotus lividus. The sequence goes on from CALNVZ010002100.1 coordinate 15,530,124, forward strand.
GGGTCAATGAGACCGGATGAACCAAAGACTATACTGCCCTTCTTTAACTAAAAAGACGATGCTTGTAAAATCAAAGATATTCCATATAATCTTCTGAAATATACATATAAACATGGGAACATGTTCCTGAGATAATGCTGAGTATGCTTCTACTACGAAAATCTTAACAAATTTTTGATGTTTTTTCCCCCAAAAATTTAAGAAAATTCCAGAGAGTGCTTGTTTCATTTTGTGTAAGTCTGTATCGGTTACCAAGTGCCCTCTTGACTTTTGAAGGGTGTAGCATAGACGTTAGAGGTGAGACAGTATGAACTCTGTCACGCCTTGACTCATCCAATCGGGCGATTATAATTCAGACAGAGCTCAGATTACGCTAGCAACATGACGACTCTGGCAATAGCCGAAAACTATACTCCCTCGTGGGTTCATAAAACAGAATGTCAAGTACACTCCCCTATGGTATTTGATACTGAAAGAACTATATATAAATGTGGATGAAAATGATAGGGAAGAGACAAAGATGGTGAAGAAAAGCAAAGAAAAAAAAGGGAAAAGATTGTAGAAAATGTGCAAAATGAGAAGGGAGAGAAGAGAAGATTGGGGAAGAGAAGAGAGAGAGAAACATAAACGTTATAAAAGTAAGAGATAGACAGAGATGAAGTAATGAAAAGAAGATGGAAGAACAAGGGAGCCAAGAGAAAACAGTACAAAAAATAGGTGATAAAGTGAAAAGAAGAACAAATAAAATCAAACAAGAATGGGGAGGAAAAGTGCCAAGACAACAGCACATATGTTCATGTAGGTATAATAGGTGATAAATTGGAAAGGGGGATAAAAACAAACTAGGAAGAGACTTAAAAAAATAAATTTAAAAAAAAAAGTGACAGAGAGAGAGAGAGATAAAAAGGGAGAATAGGGAGGAACAAAAGGCAAAAACCGGAGTACATGTAGTAAGCATAAGTGATAAAGCATAGAGGGAGAATTAATAAAATCAAACTGAAGACATATACAGAAAGAAAGCTTTACATGACTAAAAGAAAAGAGGAGAAATGGAGAATAGGAAGGAAGAGAGCCAATCAAACGGAGCACAAGCAGGTACAATAGGTGATAAAGCAGGAAGGGAGAATGAATAAAGACAAATAAAAACTATTTGACAGGAAGAGAGGGGAGGGAAAGAGCCAAACAACCAGAGAAAATTAATAACATGGAAAGGGAGAAATAATTCAATTAAATTAAATAAAACTTGATAAAACTTTTCAAAATAACAGAGAAAGAGAAAGAATGGAGAATGAAGAGAAAAAGAGAGGAAGTAAAATATTCAAACAATACAAAGAAATGAAGACAGAAAATGCAGTTGAAGGAATCAAGGTAAGCTAGGAAACAAGATACCACAAATCCAGGGTACGTATTTGGAGATACATGCAAAAGGGAGAAAGAATCTAAAGAAAATCAAGAGAGGGAGAAAGACAAAGAGAAGTTGTAATATAGTAATAAAAAAATAATAAAAAGAATCTAAAGAAAATCAAGAGAGGTAGAAAGACAAAGAGAAAGACAGAGAGAAAGAGAGCAGGGAATAATTTTCCTGGTATCGCATCGCAATTTGCTACGCATTTTTGTATGATTGCTACACAAAATTTCTTTTGTGTAGCAACTATTTTACATAGGACTGTACATACTTCGTTCAAAGTATATCGCCATCCACCCAAAACTGCTAATCAAATTTGAGAAGTAAAATTATTCCCTGGAGAGAGATAAAAGCTTTCAGATTATGATGAGTCTAGAATCTTAATCTACAAATAGGACACATATTTCCTTGATTGCCACAGCTGCAAACACTTAATGGTATCTCCTTTCCTGAAATGTAACCCTAAACCAGTCACCTTAGAAAATAGAAAAATAAAAAGTCATACTCATTTCCCCTAAAGCAGGCAAATATGTAAGAAGTTCAGACACACCACATCCATATTTGCCACTGTTTTGTTCTATCCCAATTTATGCCATTATCACAACAGATCTTACGTCAGTCTTGCACTTTGCTACCTGTACATCAGATTTTGCAGGAAATCCTATTTGTCAGATCCAGGGAGGTGCACATATTTTCAGGCACGCTTCTGCCTTAGTTTTGTCAAATATAGAGTCACGCAAAATTTTATTTTTAGCAGGTGCACAAGGGCCCAAAATTCCAACAATCTCATTGGGTTTTATGGTAGGGCTGATATAAACATATGGTGTTGGGTTATGAGGCCCCCCCCCCCACGCATCCACAGAGCGCACGCAACAAATTTATGTACGAACCTTGAAATTGCACAAAATAAAAGACCTCGACTCAAGATTAAAATTGCATGTAGTTCATCAATTATACTTATTATTTGCTGCCGTGATGTAAAAGTCATTATTTGGCACTGGACAGGTGTCAGATAGACTTACAAGCACCAAATAACTGGGTTATAATAGAGATAAAATTGTTTCATATATCTCACTATAAACATAGGAAATATTATTACTAACATTATTACTGTACTTGATTTTCGGCTGTTAACTCTCAGGCCAAATGTCAGAACTAGGGAGTAAAAGATCTGTTACACAATAGTTATAAAGTAAGAATTAAAAATTCCAAGCAGTTGCGGTACTACATGTATCTCTAAAATATATGGATGGGGGGAAATACCAGACCACCCCCCCCACCCCCATTTAGTACAGATTAATATAATAAATGACCCCTACCTGTTGTTCTTAGAGAGAGCGGGTGTGAATCCTGACTCCGCCTCCCTCACAAGGGTCAATGATGCCTACCGATCGGGGTAGGAAGAAGCCAGCAGAGAGGAGAGACAAACAACGTCTGAATGCAATGCTTATCTGAAGGGGAGCATGCGAGGGGTTGTTCATAACGCAGTAGTGAGCCTGTCAAAAAGAGAGAGAGAGAGAAAATCGAAATAATATGAAATACTTTCATCAGAACAGCAAAGTTGTTGCTTATGCTCTAAGAAATCTTTAGAAGCATAATAATCAGAATGAAATAATAATGAATATATTTCAATATGAGATTTTGAATCTGGTCGCGTTAAAAATACCTTAAAGCCGAGATATCCTAGAATTCTTGTTCTTGGACTTTGAAGGAAACATTGGTGTCATTATTGTGAAACTATGAGATCGTGTATGAAAGATTTTTTGTATAAAGAATTTTATTTAGTCAGTTTCTTAATTGTTTGGAACAGCAAAAGTACTTGATTATTCTACGAAATTAATAGCAGGGCCCCAAAATAATATTGTTTATAAAGGGCCTTATCATACTTTCAAGGGGTATGCAAATAGCCATCATTTAAATATCATAAAGTGTTGTGGTCTGAAGTTCAAATTTGGGGTCAGACAGGAACCTGCCAATGTCAGGCTCTATCATATCACAAACATAATAATTATCAAGTATTTATTTTTATTGTATAATGTTGAATCTTTTCAATCACTCATTTCAGAAGTCATTTTCCCAAAACTGAAATCTGTCTTCTAGTTCAAAATGTTTATATTGTTTTGCATATCATCCCAAGAGATGCAAAATGATAGTGAACCCTTTCATGCCCCATTTCATGGCAGGATGAAAATGTGGCGTAAAAGAGAGATGAAGAAACATGAAACAAAAGACACCCCTGTGGATCATCATATCAAGTATGCAATCCTAACAACTTGAGGGGGCACTTAACGGAAATGGAGCCGTCTGCGTTTGATGGATTAAAAACCCCTGGTTTATACTTGATACATAAATGCAATCACCGGAGAAGGGTAACAACCCTGAGTTTATACTTGGTGCGTAAACTCAATCGCTCTAAATGGATGGATACAACCCCGATTTTACACTTGATCCATAAAGTCAGTCACCAAGAGAGTTATAATGGGGCACAAACTGAAAACCCAGCTCTGTGCTTTACTTATATATATATATATATATATATATATATATATATATATCAAGTTGCATCTATGGAAGTAGAAGGTATTGCTGCATATTCATGAGATGGGGGTCAAAGTAAATGAGGAGGCGAATTATTATTTTTTCTTTTTATAAGGGATTCGGTATCTTTGTGGAGTGGAGGCATACAAAAATTTAGGGTGCAGGGACCCTACATGCAACCAGAGGAGTTAACATTGCGTAAAAATGAACACCTGAAGATACATTTCAGAAGCATCATAGCATGCTTTACATAAAGTGAAAATATAAAAGTGATTAGAAATAGAATTTTTTTTTTTTCATTGACTGCATTTGTAACTATTACATACCCACAGTTAGGGTCTTATTTTGGCCATAGATTTTTCCATAACATTATATTCAGTGGCGGATCTGGCTTTTTCCCCCAAGGAGGGGGCGGGGCGGGGGTGGGGGTTTGAACTTGACTTGAGCAGCGAGCCCCGCCCCCCCCAATGGAAACTGCCACTGATATTTTGCAAAAAAAATCCTTAATTTTGGGTTATTTATTATCCATCGGAACATCATTGTCCAACACTAACATCAATTTATCAAATCAAGCCTCCGCAAAGTTATCAAATCTCTTGAAATTGAAATTTTCACAGCCAGGTCCCTCATGAGACCCAAATGACCTACAACAGGTTAAAGACCATAACCACCCAGCTCTGAATTCTATGTTTTATACCTAATACGACAGAGGATTTAAAGGGATGCAGTAATATTGAATGATATTCAAATTGCAATTTATTGGATTTAGCTCATTTTGCCATCATGATTATGAACACTTAGGTCAGTCTGGTATTCCTTAAAAATTGCAGTCTACTTGCTTGCTTTACTTTCGAGATATCTACGATTTTATACTCAAATTTTCTAACCCGTTCCGTGCGTTTCAAGGCACGTGGTTTTCACCGCATTTCCTGTTGTCAAGTCCCGTGCCTACCGGGTGGCTAAGCTTGTGATAAGTATAGCACCCACAAACATGTTCCAGTCGTTTGTAAAGTCATTTGTAACTGAACGCATGACTTAGTGAAACACCCCAAGACCTGTATTTCATTTATTAATCTAATACCACAGAGGATACACACATAATTCACAAGATGAAATCAGGATGTGTTTCATCAAGTCCTTGACTTTACAAATGATCCAAACATCTTTTGGGGTGCTATACTAATCCCAATCTTAATTATTTAGCATAAGAACTGATCACCAATAGTTGGTAAAGTCTTGTGTCACTTAATAACGACTAGGTGAAACACCTCCCTGGAATGACATATGAACTGGGGAGTAGTGATGTCAGGACTTTAGGATAGGGTTATCCTGGGGTTAGGGGTTATCCTATCTATCATCTCAAGAATTTAGGGGCTCAACCCATTGAAGCTAATATGAAATTGAAGTAAGATACAAAAGACAATTCTACAAAAGCATTTGAGATAAATTTTTACCCTTAAAAGTGATTTTATGCTAAAATCGTTTTCAAATAGCTTAGTAAATCAGTGCCTAAATGCGATTTTGCTCTTCTGATTGATTTTTAGCCTAAGATTAATTTAATCCAGATTGAAATTCATTTAGACAATCAGGGGGGTGATTCACTAACAGCTTAAATTAATCTCAACTTTGATAAAATCAATTTTAGGATCAATAGCCCTTTTATAGTTTCATAGGTCCATAGTTGGGTTTGATTTTACTTTGTTAATGATCAGAACTTTAGGATAGAATAACTTACCAAGAGGTCTATCATCCAAGGATTGAGAGGCTCAAAGCCATTGAAGCGTGTCTTCAAATACTTGAGAATCCTGATCAGAACTTTGACCCTGCAAAATGGAAGATGATTTCAAAGTGAATGTAAAAGCGTAGGGGTAAGTAATCACATACCAAATATGTTTAATGCTTCATATAACATCAGATATAAAGACACGGTAAGGAAAAAGGGGAGCTATCACTCTGACAATTAATTTTTTTTAAAGAATCCATATAAAATTAGAGTTGTATCCCTATCAATACAGATTACAGGTAAGATAAAGGATGGTTTCTTTTTCCTCACCATTGTAACATCCTAACAAATGCATAAAATAAAGAAATGGCCATAAGAAAAAAAACCTAGTCATATTTAAAATTGTTTAATATTGCTGGAATCTAACATATTCCCCCTATCCTATCAAATTTCACTGGGTGATGAACAGAAAATGTTGGTCATTAAAAAAAAAATTACTCAGCTCTTATACATTTTCTACCAAAATCATTTCAAAATCTATTTTCAGTTCCATCCAGTTCAGTGTAAACATCTTTGGATTCTGTGGGACATTATTTTTTCATCATTACCACAACTCAAGTTTATCTTTAAAATCCGACTATTTACTTACACTGAATTTGTTGCATTTTCTTCAAACCATCGAGCATGTCGTACAGCTGCAAGGGCACTCGTCATAGTCTTGAGAGGTACTGTAAATAAATGATTAATATTTCTTTCAAATTAAATGAAGTAAAAAGCTGTTACAAACATATGAACAAGAATATGGCTGACAGTACAGTATCTATTTTGTGAATGCTTCTCTATTATACTGCAAAGATGAGACTATAGTTTAGTGTTCAAGCACAAAGAGGGCTACCAGGGCTAAATTGATACAAGCTTGTTTGGATTTCAAACATTAAAAAGAAAGAAAATATACCAAGGCCATTAGGAAGGCCAATTACGAGATAACCATGTCATGAAAGTAGCGATTATGTACAAAGATAATGTTGGGAGTCTTTTCTATGTATTATTCGAAGTTCAGCTTTACCCTACCAAATAAGAGCAGCTTTTACATGAATGTAGTGATCCTATTTCTACATTGTAGGAATCTATTAAAAGTACAGCACTTATATGGACAGTCAATCACAGCAGTAGAAAGACAGAGAGAACAAGTCCTTCCCTCCTCACTCTAACAGACAATTTTAAAAGACTTTCGAGTAGCAATTGCATATGTGATTTGTCTTTTGGTGAATGCTCCAGTAATACAACTAGAAGGGCACATCTCCATTCATCTTCTATTGTAATGTTTTTTCTTGGAACGTTCCCTAAGGCAGGTTGGTGTTGTTCTGATGTGATAATTTGAACCCTAAAGGTTCCTACATCAGAGATACACCCTTCACAAACCAAAATACAGACACTGCGAGATTTTTAAAAGATTATATTGACCATAAAATTATTGTATTTTGTATAATGAGAAACAAATAATTAAAGTTAATGAGACTCAAGAACAATTTTTTTTTAATTATTATTATTATAGAATACATACCATCATTCAGGACACAAAATCACCAACAGTTTCATTTTGATTATATTGTCTAGATCTAACTATCGCCAAAGCAGCAAAACAAGGCAATTTAGCTTCATTACTGTCATGCATTGCGTCGAGCTGAGATCGGTCTAGTCTGTACACACAATGTGAATGCGCAGAAGTTGCATCTTAATATCTTTCATGACTCAATGTTCTTACTTCATGTTTATAGAAAAACAAACAAATAAATATAATCTTGTTGTACAGCAAGGCATCAGTATTGACTAGCAGATTATTTGTTTTTCAACACTACCATAGACCAAATTTCATAAAGAAATTAGATGGTTAGTGTACTTATTTTGGTGAAAAATCACCATTAACTCTCTTTCCTATATATATATATACTCACAGTGGATTGAGGCATCCAGCTTTTTCAAGTTGGGAGGAATGGTGGTGACAAGGATCTTTACAGTGGCATCAGAGCTGCTGATTTCACACCCTGCCTCGTTGGACAGCATGGTAAGTACTTCCTTAGGGTCAGTCTCCTTTACTCCTTCAACAACCCGGTTACCTAGCGCCATCACTGCTTCAGCTGTAATACAATAAGAACAAGAATTTGTTAGGTAGGGTAGACGGGAATGAATCTTGGGAGAGGCATCAGAGGTGCTGATCTCACAACCTGCCTCGTTGGACAGCATGGTAAGTACTTCTTTAGGATCAGTCTCCTTTACTCCTTCAACAACCCGGTTACCTAGCGCCATCACTGCTTCAGCTGTAATACAATAAGAACAAGAATTTGTTAGGTAGGGTAGATGGGAATGAATCTTGGGAGTGGCATCAGAGGTGCTGATCTCACACCCTGCCTCGTTGGACAGCATGGTAAGTACTTCCTTAGGATCAGTCTCCTTTACTCCTTCAACAACCCGGTTACCTAGCGCCATCACTGCTTCAGCTGAAATACAATAAGAACAAGGATTTGTTAGGTAGGGTAGATGGAAATGAATCTTGGGAGTGGCATCAGAGCTGCTGATTTCACACCCTGCCTCGTTAGACAGCATGGTAAGTACTTCTTTAGGATCAGTCTCTTTTACTCCTTCAACAATTCGGTTACCTAGCGCCATCACGGCTACAGCTGTAATACAGATACAACAATTGGTGTATATATGGATACATTGGAAACTCATTATAACAAGATCCTTTGAACCATGGAAATTACCTTGTTATATTAGGAATCTCTTTATATCAGGTAAAAAACCCAAAAAAGATAGGACCAGCAAAATTATCTTGTTATATTAGCAAATCTTGTGATTTCCGATCTCGTTATAACGACTGTCTGCTGTATAATAAATCCATGACTGGTCATTTTTAGTCAATCGAGTAAAACTGAATATTTTTTTGCGTGTGTGACCAATGAAGATTTTGACAGTTTTTCATTATTTATTTCAGACACTTTTGGCTAAAATTCAGCGCTGTAAATCATACACAATAATGTCTATGTACAAAATCAACAATTTCTAGTATTTAACTTGATTTGGCCAAGAGATGGACTTGGACTGTTTGTATAGTAGGTCTCCATTTGTTAGGTAAGGACGAGAGGAATAGACTGAAGGACGAGAGGAATAAACTGATGATCTAGAACAGCGTAGATGGAATCCTCTTGTACCTAGATCCTTCACTCTTTAGTGAACTCATTTGGTGGGGTCGCATATTGGCAAAACTTGTATTGACTTACTTGTTGGCAGTGTCTTGAAGTTGACTACTAGATCAGCTACAGGACTATTGGCCATGATGGTACCCTTCTTGAATGAACCAACCTGTCTCACCTCTTCTATACTCTGTTAATAAAATCAGAAAAGACATTGATCCACATTTGCTACACTCAACTCAGGTAAAGTACTGTAAACGCCAGTTGTTGCGGACATAAATTTTTGCAAATGGGACATGTCAGACCATTTCATGTAGGAGCCAGAGAGATCACTTGCAAGGCTTACAAATTTATATCTCGATAATCCTACCTGTATACTCATTATATTTTTCTCAAAATTCATGAAAATGAGACCTCCGCGATATATGGCCTATACAATAATCTTGTCATTGACTGCTTAATGCCTTTCTTGGGGAGGGGTGGGGCAGCTAAACTAGGAATTTAATCTACAAGTCTCAGACATGTGAAATCTTGTACACAAGAAATTTGTATCATCAAATCACACAAAATCTAAACTGTAATCAGAATATGCTGCGACTTGTGATAGCACATAGAAGCGACTGAGGAGTGGTTTCTCCACAGGACAGTAGTATCATGGACTGGTCATGTTACAAATATTCTAGAAAGAGCAGAGTTATCCCAATCATTACCCAAAGCCACAAACATCACACGAATGTTCTTGAAACAGTTGCCCTCATAGGTGCTACTGAGGGAGGTAGGGCACATCAAGTGAATTGCCAACTGGTCTAAACCCTCTTTGAATAATGCCTGTTGGCCTCATCTCACATGGTCGAATTCCATTTAATCAACCAGTTTGTCTAATTACCTTTTGGTCTAATTGCAACTTTGCCTATTTACTATTTTGTCTAATTCCAATTTGGTCTAATGTCCATTTGGTCTAATATCCAATTGGTCTAACACTACTTTGTCAATTCTGGTAATAGACCAAATATTCATTTAGGAATTAGACAAAAATATAATTAGACAAATTGGCTATTAGACGCATTGGCACTCACACCAAGTGGTCAGTAGACCAAGTATATATTAGATAAAGGGGAAGTTAGACCAAACTGTGAGTAGACCATTTGGGTTTAGCCCATGTGGTACTAGACAATCAGAAAATTGGACCAACTGTTGCTAGACCAAGTGAATGCCAACCCGCATCAATGGCAGAGACAGACTTTCAGCTCTTGTTAGTTACTTACCACTTCAAAGTTTGCTGGCGGGGAGACCATGAGGTTGTCTAAGACCGAGCTGATTTTGGTGACGAGGTTGAGTACTGCAGTCTGTTCATTGGTTCCTGGGGTCAATTCTGTGTTCTTCTCCAATAAACTCTAAATCCAGCAAAAAACAGAGCAGATATAATTGACAAACAAGCCCACGCAAAGATCGTTACAGGTTTCTAATTGCAGTGAAAATGGAAAGCACCTTGAATGCAATAAGAAAATCAGGATGCGACACATTTTGAAAGAAACATTGTGCTATGAAATAAGGGATGATAAACAACAAAAGATTGAAGAGATACCCAAAGAAATGGCATGGTGTCAGACATCTAAAGCAATAAAGAGCTGAGATAATCATGATGTTAATTCAATATTAGTGTGGGAGCCTATATTCCAATAAAGTGCTTTGTATGCAGTTAATGTCAATACCCAACAATTACTGCAAGTAAGTTTCACTTTTAATTTAATAGTAATATTACGCACTTAATGACTTGTTGATCTTATTTTTTCAACTTAAAATCTTTCATTCTGTTTCAAAGTAAATTCAATATTTGGAAGATTATAATTTTAGATTTACAAAAACTATACGGCATCTCTAAAATTCAAAGTTGTTATGGAAAATTTCTTTATTGCATCAACTCTAAATCATTTCTCACCATTTGAAGAGGTGTGTCCTCGGTAGCAGGGGCTGGTTTCGACTTCTGAAAAGCACTTTCACACTGGGCGGTAAAGAAAAATATAGAATCACAATATAATAAAATAAAGAACCACTTTGCATAGCAGGGATTAGTACTACTTTACTACTGATATTGACAGGTACAAATATCTAATAGTATGCCCTTTTTTTTTTAAATATTTTAAAAATTTTAAATACCACTTCTTGCAATGAAGACTTAGACATCAAAAGAATGTAAATGTTATTGCTCAGCAGACTTCCAATTGCACTGTGTTTCAACATGCCAAAAAAAATGTGTTTAAAAAATCTAACATTTTCGCCAATTCTCACATTTTGAAATACATGTACTTCATTTCACTTGCTAATTTTGGTAGATAGGTCCAAAAAATTCTTGGCAAAAAAAACACCTGGTACTAACTAGCTCCAACTCTATTTTATCACAGACTTCCAACATCTGATAATTTCTGCTACTTCTACATGTACCAACTCATCCTTATTCTTCCCTGTGCTTGAGATAACATGATCGGCAAATATTTTCTTGAAATTATACAAAACTCACTCTTTGAAACAGCTTTACTAACCTGAACGATATCAAATGGAATATGTGGCATGAATGCTGGTGCTCTCCACCTATGCAAACAAAAGGTGTAGAAGACAATTAAAAGCAAGCTTTATACAATGTAACAAAAGGTGGTATCTCACTTCACAGAGACATCTCTGCGACTCAGACAGTCAGAGACATCTCCAAATTTTTACTGTTGCGGAGACGTCTCCAAGACAGAAAAAAAAAATCTTAGATTTAAGCATGTTCAATTTTCCCACAACTCACAAGACGTCCTCTGAGACATCTCCAACATGTCTTCACGACTGTTTCAAAACCTTCCCAAATCGGTATCAAACCTGTCCCAAACTAGTTTAAAAAACGTTCTCATGGCAGGTAAGATACATTTTGTACCATCAAAAGAGATGTAAAGCATATATATCAATTTCTTTTGTTTTTTCTACTGTCTACATTGATTTCAGACTGAGATTGGATAAACTATTTGTTTAATAACAGTTTATGTGAAATAAAATAATACTGTTCACAAAGGGAAATATTGTTCAAGAGTTCAGAATTGGCATTGATTATTTGAAAATTTCTAAAATCTATGAAAATATAACTGATCTTACAGATGATTTTAATTCACAGGACCTTTTCTTATTTCACCAGAATACTGAATAAAATAGTCTTAGAGACTTTGATAATAATATAACATGTTTGTATACTGTACAGAATATGGGTAAAATGTTTCTGATGATAACCAACAAGGTAAAATAATTCTTCTTCTTCTAAAAGATGGCAATCAAATATTTGTAACTTCGGTATTCTTTGGTGGATTTTCTTTAAAGGAGAATGAAACCCTAGGATTCAGTTGAATTGTATGAAACAAAAAAAAAATCAAAGAAACAGATTAAAGAAAGTTTGAGAACAATTGAATAGATAATAAGAAAGTTATGTGCATTTGAATGTTCTGATCACTAACGCTATGGAGATCCTCACACTGGCAACAGGCCCAAGAAGTGTGATGTCACACATGAACAACTCTCCCATATGACATACAAAAAAATTCCAAAACTACTTCTTTTTCCTCATTCTAAAGGTAGTACAGACTCTTCACCCATGATTATATTTTGTGTACCTGTATTACATGTCCTCCCATGAAAAGAATCTCAGATCTTTTAACAGAATAAATAAGACAATTTGAGTGAAATATGTACAAAAGTAATGGGGAAGTTGTTCAGGTATGACATCACACATCTTGGGCCCGTTGCCAATGTGAGGATCCCCATAGCGGTAGTGATCACAACATTCAAATGCTCATAACTTTGTTATTATTCATTCATTTTTTCTCAAATTTTCATTGATCAGCTTCTTTGATTTTTCTGTTTTGTACAATTTAATGAATTCCTAGGGTTTCCTTCCCCTTTAAATCTTCACATATTTATTTAAATTTATTGCTCTTTTTTTTAAAACCTATTTAATTCAAATGTGAGCTTTCCCTTTAAACCAGTACATACATTCCTCTTGGGCCTCCTGGTCCCCTCGGTGGGCCCCTGGGTCCTCCTGGTCCTCCACGACCCCGGCGAGCAGTAGTCTTGGATCTGAAAAGTACAATTTCACTGTTTAATTGTTTTTTTTAAAAGATACGCACTGCACATTTACCACAACTCACCTCCCAGGCTTAAACTTAAAGGTCATTTTCATCCAGATTTTTTTTTCATTTACAGTTACTCGATATATCTATTCAAAAATACTTCCCTTAAATGTATATTTTTTGTTTTTGTAGCTTAGAATTTCCATTCATAAATTGTTAAATGTTGAACTAATGGGGCCCCGCTCACAAGCTCTGCTTTTAAATGGGACCTAAAACCATATGTTTCATGATGTATTCAAGTTGATACTTTATTATTTGTATATCACAATTGTCTTCAAATATCACAATTATATAATGTTATGTTGGTTTGAATAAATGAAATGAATGAATGAATGAATGAATTCTAGATATTAAAATTTGTCTTTTAAAACTAAACCTACAGCTCATATACGAGTACTATTTTAAAGTAAAGAAAAATCTCATAAGAAAATTGAAATAGCTTTTATAAGAACCCGTTAAAAAAGCTTGATATTATTTTCAAACATTGTATTGGCTCAGATTTTCATACTTCCCAGAGACACTAAAAAAAATTATGTCTGATTGTAACAATTCAAGATCATAAAAGGCTACAGCTTTGCTTAAGAAGCGACGACCATGCCTTTTCAATCTTAACCTCAGGTTCAGCAAAACATTACATTTGAATAAAAATGCGAAGATTATGAACAGAAAATCTAGGCTTTTCACACAAAAAAAAAAATTGGGGGCCGATTTCATTTTCATTATTAGAAATTAAAAAACAAAACAAAAAACAAATGGGGGGCCAAAAATTTTGGGGCTTTTTTTTGTTTTGTTTTTTTTCTGGAAATTTCACATTAAAAAAAAAAATTGGGAGAGGCAAACAATTTTTGGGACATTACTTTTTTATATAAATGGCCCAAAAATTGTTTGCCTCTCCCCATTATTATTATTATTGCTTTTTTTGTTTTTTTTTAATATTTCAATATTTTAGCCCCCCCCCCATTTGTTTTTTGTTTTTTGTTTTTTGAATTTCTAATAATGAAAAAAAAAAATTTTGCCCCTCATTTTTTTTTTTTGGAGGGGGAGGGTGTGTTGAAAAGTTAAAAAAAAAAAAAAAAAAAAAAAAATGAGGGGCCAAAATAAATTTGGGGCAGATATTTTTTTTCCCTATGGCCCCATTTTTTTTTTTTGGAGGGGGGATACGGACATAGATCTATATATATATATATATATATATATATATTATATATATAATATATATAGTCGTACCTTTCTGTTTTCTGCTACCTAATGGTATCGAGCACTTTTGGATCAAACCCTCAACTGATTTCACACACTTGGATTATATATATTTTTTTTTTTTTTTTTTTTTTTTTTCTATTGTCATTAATTATTTCAAATTTGGAAGAAAATAATGTGACCCCATTGTTTAGGGGGGCTATTAACTAAATAAATTAGTGCATGGTCAACATTACTGTAAGGCCTATGTGAGTTTTGATATGCTATAAATCCCTCAGATTTGGAGAAAAGCTAAGTCACGCTCGATTCATAGGAGAGATTGGTAATGAGCTGGTTGGAAGTAAACTTACTTGACTTAACTCCACGAATTAATATCGCGTAGCGCCCTCATACAATGTGAGTTCTACAAATGCAAACCTTCAGTTCCTATCTGCAGAAACAGCGATTTATTTCATTTCTATCCAACTCAAAACCTTTCTGATGACATCGAGTTGAGACATGATTCAACAAACATTGAAGCCAACAAGGAAGGATAATTGATACGTAAAAATATATATTTCCCATGAAAAAAAATTGTCTATCACTGATGTTATTCATTAGCAGTGTAGGCAAAATTCGCAATAGTTCCACGTAGTGTTGCTGCTAGCGTGCCTGAAAGTGTTGCGCAGATGTCACAAATCCTCCTATTTACCGGCCCAATTCAAAACGCATGGCCAAATAATTTCAATTTTTCATGAACTTTTTTGTTAAAATGATCATAAGAATATTATGAATAAATTAATAGATTAAGTTAAAATTGTAAGTGGGCAGAGACCTTCACCCACATAGGATCTTCACTTAAGTTATGTATGGTCAAATTCATTATTCAATTCACCTACATGTAGCACCTCACAGTCACACTGATATGTTGTAATTCTCTACAGCCAAAGTTCTGGGGTGCTGTGAAAGAGAAAGTAATTGCTCTTATTGGCTAATCGCGCAAAGGTGCGCACAAGCTCATGTTTATTTAACACACATGTGCATTGAACGAAGACGGAAACAATAGCTGGGGGCGTAGCTAATCACAAACACTCGAGTCTTCACGTCACGATCACATGCACGGAGTTGCATATGCGGATGCATCCACTACTAACGCATGCGTGTAGCGGGCCACACAGCCGTCAATCATTACCAAAACGGAGACCATTTTGCAAGCAAAACTGCAAGACTCGACTTCACAAAACGTGTTGCAGGAAAGCCACTCTTTCAATACTTTTTAGAATAAAGAAGAGAAATATAAATAGGAACTTCAACGAATCTAGGTACCCCCACAAACGCTAGATGGCGCTCTTGCGCACACATGCCAATTGGTACACAAAAATCGGTATCTCGAGAACAAAAGACACTTTGGATATCGCCTGGGAAAAGTGAATGCATCACCAAGGTTTTTGTGAGTTTTTTTTGATTTTGTAATGCCCCAGAATTATTATGTATAGTCATGTTTACGAGTGTAACAAACGGAAAAAAAGTCATTATCAACCTCCTAAACCCAGAAATTTCCCCCTGAAAATGTTACAAAGTTCTAGTACTCATTTTGAGGCATTGTTATCGAAACTTACCTCGATTTTTTCCACTATATTTTGAGTGGTAACATGTGTCGTTAAATCAGAGCCTTTGGCATTTTATGTTTGTTATGTGTCTATCCATGCTTCCTTGATATATCGTCCCCCAATAAACAAACCATTAGATTTTAGAGGCATAGAAATGGCTTGTCAAAGTAACAGTCAAACGGTCCTCCTTTGATTTTTCCGTGAATTTCTCTCGTATTCCGCCCGTGCGGGCATTTCCCATGCCTGCTGTACAGAAGCCCTATCCATGCTTTTCTTCTTTTTTTTTTTCCTCTCTCTCTCTCTTTCTGTCTCTTCCCTTTTTTCTCTCTTTTTCTGTCTCTACTTTTTTTTCCTGTGTACTTTACTCTCTCTCTCTCTCTCTTTCCTTTTCCCCATTTTTTCTCTCTGTTTTATTTTCTTTTCTTTCTTTCTTGTTTGTTTTTTGTTTTTTCTTGTTCTTCTTCATTTTTATTAAATTATTTCTTTGACCTCAGTTGATATATCGGTCAGCGATATAATCAGAATGGAATGCAAAAGTATAGATCTACTCTCGGAAGTAGTACCTTTTACCCTATTTAGTACCGCAAGGTGTTATTTGTGTATTCGCCCTCTACGTTCTTTTGAAAATATGTTAGTCCTCACAGAGTTTACCGTGACGTGTGTGTAGTATCTACAAATTTCGATTTAAATCGCTGGATTTACAAAACTGTTGAAGGAGCAACATTAGACAGAGACAGTAAAGCCTTAATTTGGATATCCAAGACGGCACCCATCGAGAAAACGTTACGTATAGATTCTCTAGATTCTAAATCTTTATTTTTTTTAATATAAAGCATTTTAATAATGCCACTCACGATTTTCTAGTCGTCTGTCTCATAATGTAACGGTGGTAGCATGAACGAATCCAAACGAACAACTGTCGATCTCCGCCAGTGGAAATAAAACGTAGAAATAGATCTAACTTGTTAATATGAAAAATTGAGGACTTACCAAAAAAAATAAAACTAAAGAGGAGTCTAAATTTTATCGTGACTACTGATCATTGGATGGCACAATGGTAGTGTATTTCATATGCTAACGTGATCATTCGAGAGTCGTGCATATTTGTGGAGTAAAATTTTCAACGTGCACCTAGGCCTAGTCTAGCATCATCATACATCACCATCGTACGCCCGAGGCACGGGGAGGGTCTTACCCCTGAAATGGGGTTGCAGCTAGAGTAGGTCTACGCTGCAGTAGCCACGGAGCCGAGTCTAAAAACTAGAGGAAGTTTCAGCCTTAATTCTGGACGAGTAAAATTTGCTCTCCCAAAATATTAAAATGAAAATAAAGTACTACCCACCTCGTCATATCTATCAGCGTATCCAGTAAAAATTCAGTAGAAATCTGAGGAATAGAGTCAGTCAACAGCTTGTCAACAAAGCAAACGCGGAGTCTCGATCGGCGATCGACCAGTCAATAATCATCAAACAAGATGCAATTCTAAATTCGGCCTGAGAAAACTCTATTCGTCCATGTCACATCGATCTATTGCTGGCTCAGCTAGAATTAGATTTCTACCTTTATCAAGAAGCACAATAATATGTTTCTTATGATTTCTGTTTATTATTTGTACTATACGTGGTGCTATTATCACTTTCCACTATTTTATCTTTTTGCAAAACTTAAGAAGCTGATTTATATCAAACAGATATAAATTCGCTGCAGGACTACATCACCCCTCTACCTGAACAAAGAAGAACTCGATCCGTACAAGTAAATGGATACCAGATCCCACACAGCAGGACAGAGCTCCACAGACAATCTTTCTTCCCGAGGACAGTAAGATCATGGAATGCTCTTCCAGACAGCATCACCAATGCCTCATCCCCAACTGCCTTCCGTCTGAGACTGACGGGAGGCCAGAGCTAAACAAGCACTTGCATAATGTATATATTGTAAATAATGTAAATATTGTAGATTCTATAAGTATTGTAAATATTTCATGCAACACCCAACTATGTCACACACACACACACACACTTTGACTTAGTTTAAGCCGTCTGCAAGAATCTTCAAAATTGAAGGAGGCAGATGTAAACTGGAGAAGAAGAAGAAGAACAGAAACTATGTGATCAGATAATATTGACAGATTTATATTGGACGACTCAATTTTTAGCTTTCAGACGATTTAATTTATATGTGCATTTCCCTGCACATGTTGTGGCATAGCCGTGTGTGACCTGAGTTGACCCGAATACCGGGGACTGAATTTCGTTTTGTACTGTACGTGGTGCATCGTCTGAAAACATAGGATTTCAAAATGGGGGGGGGGGGGCTAGGGGGTCGCAGATGCCAGATTTTTTCAAATAAGGGGGCTCCTTAAAATTGTTCTTCAAATACACATGAGCGAAATAAATATTCTGTATTTTGTGTATTTCTTTGACTTAGTTGGTTTTTATTTTCATAATTATAACGTAGATTTATGATTTTTGCTAAAAGCACAACTTGTACTGTAGACGAAATCACATTTAGGGGATTAATTTTTGGTACACATTCAACGCTGCTATGGTATACAAATGATGACTGCTTATGAGGCTGGAAATATCATCCAAGGATGCTTTTCATATACCATCCTTCTATCACCCCAAGAATGTTGCTCGCCCGGTAAGACGGGGGAAAATCTAAATTACAATTTTGACCCCCTCCCCCTTTTTTTTTTTTTTTAAAGAAATCCTGGATCCACCATTGCATTACTGGAAAGGCATCAAGAATTTGATCTTAAAAGATTGCGCGAGGTGCGCCACAAAAAGACTTTATAAAGTCGGGCTGAGCTGCAGAGACAGTGTCGTGGTGAATATCTGTTATCCGTAAAACTTCCATTGGACACCTGCTCTTTTAGGCTTTATACTTTTGTCACAATTTTTGCTCAGACTTCGCGCTCGCATTTCTTTTCTTTGCGACCTGGCTTTATTTCAGTCCTCTTTATTTTTTCCTCCTATTTTTACTTTAAATCTTCTTTATTTTTCTTGTTCCCTTCTTTTCCTCTTCTTCCCCCCCCTTTTTTTTTTTTTTTTTTTTTTTTGGCGCCGCCAATAAGGAGCGCGGCCCCTTCGGCATCCCTGGATCCGCCTATGCATGCAGGCTTTCCATTCCATTCTCCTTCTTTCTCCCCTCCATTGATTACGGATGTCTCTTCCCCTCATCTCCTTGTATGTTGGCTTTTGCTTCCTGATGTTCCCTTTGTTCTTTATTTATATTTATTTTTTTTCCTTTCTTTATCTAGAATTATCTTTGAGTGCATGTTGCTAATAGGAGAGGTTACCGTCAGACTGTTTCAGGTCGGGTGTATCTTCAATAAGTAGCTAGCTAGATAGGGCAGGGCTGTCGGTGCGATACTTTGTAAGGGTTTTCCCTTTGACAAAAAAGATGTGCAATCAATCAACCCTCTTCGACAAAAGTGAATCTGGATTCTATTTTTTGTCGTAACAGATAACACGATTTTAGACGAGCATTATGTGGTCTTCGAGTCCTTATACGCTGCGGCTCATGAGCCGCGAGTCTCCGTTTGTTCGAGGGTCTCATTCAGCCGGAGAAATCACTGCTATAATATTATAGGCCTTAGAAGGCAGTGTGGGGCGGATCCGGCGGGGGCGGCAAGGGGGGCCCCCTATAATTGAAACCGCCCTAGACATGTTAAATCCGAAAGTTGCGGCGGCGCCACCCCCCCCCCCCCCTATCGGATCGGGCGCCCCCGATCCTGAAATCCTGGATCCGCCATGCACTGGAAGGAATGTAATTAATTGAGATACAGTTAAGGAGTTAAAATAATTCCTCAATAAATGATAAGATAATAGTTACATTGCTATACAGGAAAAATCGTGACGATAGTGCATCCTAATGATCCTAATCCTAAATGATTACCAAATAAAAAATATATTATAGGCCTATATAATTTTGGGGGAAAGGTTCATAAAGCTCATTTCCCCAACTATCATTATGACACCAAAAACGGAAAATAATGGATGCTTCAAGGACACAAAAAATAAGGCTGTGCAGGAATTCACTATTTATTCATCATCTGCTTATTGGCTACCATAAGGGTCAAAATTGATAATGGAATAAATCAGCTTGCAAAGTCAAATATAAACCTTAATATTATGAAAAAATGTAAAGAATCTCTGTTGTTTTTCCTGCACAGCCTCATTTTTGTGTCCTTTAAAAAAGTGAGCATTACTATATAGTCTATTACTAACTGAACCTTGCATTATTTTTTCAAAGAATTTATAGTGTCATAGTGATAGTTGAGGATATGAGCTTTTCTTCACATAAATTCCCAAGAACCATATATATTTTATTTGATAGCCATTTCAAAATGCTTTAAAGTATATAATTGTTATGGGGGATATATTATAAGGTTCGTAATTCCGAAGGTTCTTTATTCCGAAGGTTCTTTATTTTGGCGAAGATTCGTTATTCCGAAGGTTCGTCATTCCCGAAACGAAATAGGGTTCGTTATTCCAAAGGTTCGTTATTCCGAAAACGAAATAGGGTTCGTTATTCCGAAGGTTCGTCATTCCGAACCCCATTCCGAATGTTCGTTACTCCGAAAATAAAATAAGGTTCGTTTTTCCGAAAATGAAATAAACTTATTTTAGTAACAAAAACTGTGTTGTAATTCAAAAACAATATTATATGATATTATGCAATAATAGTCTCAGCGGAGATTGATACATGAATTGTGTATTTTGGGGGCAAAGAAGGTATTGCATCAAGAAGTGACGTGGATCAAGCTTGCTTTTGATATTATCTGAGCAATTGCTGCTTGAGCGAATGGACCAAGAATGTAGGGGACCTCCAGATGAGGAGGATTTTTTTCAGGCGAACAGCTGCTGCGGTTAAATTTTGATTTTCGGAGAGTTTGTTTTACAACATTATATCAACGGCGACTTTATAAAGAATTCGCTACTTAACGGGCCTCTATCACTCCATAACTAAATAATTAATTCCGCAATTATATCCGCTCCGTCTTTATTCCATAAAGAAGTTATAATGGAAACATTATCGGCGGCGAGTTATTCCGATAAAGAATAAGTTTTGCTACTAAAAACGGGCCTTTATCACTCCTTGATTAATTCCGCAATTATATCCGCTTCGTCTTCATTTTATGAAGCATATTTCAAAACATTATCAGGACCTTTCTTGGTCACGGTCGTGTGTGACCAAAATTATGCAAAATCTTGACTTTAATTGGCTATAACTCTAACAATGTTAAGGATAATACTGATTTAATGTTTATAATTATGCCTAACATATTTTGTTGGCTATCATTTGGAAATATTTTTTTGATATTTACAATAAGCATGTTCAAGGTCAGAGGTCAAAAGAATAGGTCACGTGTGTGACTTCACAGAACGCATTGATTTTGAAAGTTCAATTTCATTTTGAAATTCCTGTGAGTTTTAAAATGATGAAAATAAATGTTCTTATTGATGTGAGATATACATTATGGACCAGCTAACCATAAAATACCACTGGATAGGAGTCATCTCTGAAATTTCTTCTTTTTTTAAATTTATTATTTTATATCGTGATGTCGGGTCACGTGTGTGACATTTTAGTGGGTCACGTGTGTGACCTAATATGGAAAATTGTACAGAAAATGTATTATAAATGTACATTTTGAGCAATTACTATATCCGCTGTGGTAAAACCTTTATGAACTCAACCCTAATCAGTCACTAGGGTGTTTTGGTAGCTGTCAGGACTGGGGGTGGGGCGGGGAGGGAGGGGGGCCATGATGCCCCCTATAAGATCTCGGCTGTTGATCGCGCGACCGCGCCGAAAATTTGCACGATGGTATAGTGTGCGATGTAAAATACACGAAAGTACTGTTGATTTTCACGAAATAATATTCATTTATTTTATATGAATTAACTATGCTAATTTATGCATTGCATGAAGTCATAATTTGTGTTCTAATTGACAAACTAAAGCTTCTGGAATGCTAATTTTTTGTTTGCATTTGTTTTATGAATTTCTTTGTTTTTTCGACCTTTTGTTTTTCTTCGTTTTTATCGCAAAAATTATTGCAGAACCATTTTGGAGCATCATAATGCTAAAATAAATTAATTTCAGCCAATGAAAGTGAAAATAATCAGACCTTTATGACCGCCCACCCAGCGGGTCACGTGTGTGACCAATTTGTTTGTTAATTAATAATCAAATTAAAACTTGTCATGGATTCATATTTGGTGAGATGCAAGGTACATTAAATCTATCTTTGGAGAAATAATAATAATAATACCAGAGCCACGGTTAAGGCGGGGCATAAACTTTTTGTGTTTTCTGGTCACGTGTGTGACATTTGAGGGCAGTTATTTTTTACAGGGTTGATTATTTTAATACAATCAATTTAACAAAATTATTTTTGGGGTTAGATTAAAAGGAATAGAAGTAAATAATATAATGACAGTAATCCAAGTAGGCCTATAAAAACAAGTCAGCATATCCATTCCAGCCAGGGTTTAAAAAAATGATATTTTCTGTACCGTTGTTCCATCTAATTATCATTTATGTTTATAATTTATGCAAATGAGCATGAACAATTGCAAAAATCATGAAAAAAAAATTAGTTCATGAAACTTCAGACATTGCTCTATTTGAATATGCAGCTTAAAATAAAAAAGTAAAACTCTTTTTTTGTCCCAAAAAGGTTCACTTTTCAAAGAATGACCCATCAGCGGTGAGTTCTTCCGTTTAATAATAAGTTTCTCTGTATACTAATTTGGGCCTATTCCGCAATTATATCCACTCCGTCTTTATTTCATAGAAAAGTTTTTTCGAAACATAATCGGCGGCGACTGCTTTATTTTCCGATAAAGGTTGATTTCCGCCGTTGTTTTGATATAATTTCTTTCAAATTCATAAACAAAATACGGAACGAATACAACTGCGGAATTAATTATTTAGTTTGGAGAGAAAAAAAATCCCCCTTATCTGGAGATTATTCACGGGTGACCAACACACAGTCCCCAACATTCCATTCACTCAGGCAGCAATTGCTCAGATAAAATCGAAATCAAGCTTGATCCGCGCCACTTCTTGATGCAATTATGCTTTGCCCCAAAAATACACATGTATCATCCTCCACTATTATTGCATAATATATTGTTTTTGAATTACAACACAGTTTTAGTTACTAAAATAAGTTTATTTCATTTTCGGGAAAACGAACCTTACGAACCTTAATTCATTTTCGGATTAACGAACATTCGGATTAACGAACCTTCGGAATAGGATACGGAATGACAAACACAGTTTTTGTTACTAAAATAAGTTTATTTCATTTCACGAACCCTATTTCGTTTTCGGAATGACGAACCTTCGGAATAATGAACCCTGTTTCGTTTTCCCAATGACGAATCTTCGGAATAAGGAACCCTATTTTCGTTTTCAGAATGACGAACCTTCGGAATAACGCCACAAATGTTCGGATTAACGAACCCTTTTCTATTTTCGGATAAACGAACATCAAGGTACCAATATAGGCATTTTACGTGTTTCGGAATGACGAACCTTCGGCATAATGAACCTTCGGAATATAATAACGAACCTTCGGAATACGAGGTGTAACCGTTTTTATGTGGTGGAAGCACTACCATTTAAAAAAAAAAATTAATTAGAAGTTAGCTCATATAGCCTTAATAATATTTGAATTAATATCTCGTGAAGAAATGTCATTACTAGGGGCGGACAAATCCTCTTTTTGGCTCAACTCTCCTGTCTCCACTCTCCACTACGAAGCCGAAGGATTTTACTAGTACCG
>CALNVZ010002100.1:15553752-15567063 GCA_940671915.1 Paracentrotus lividus
GGCTCCCCTCCTGTTCCCCCCCGCCCCCCCCCCTACCCGCCTTCCCTGCCCTCGGCATCATCACGAATAATGTGGAGGCTGAAAATCGGGCGTCCTATGAGCATGCATGTATACGTGTATGCGAGTGGTTTGGTGTCTGGGCATATGCATGCGATATGATAGGCAAGCCTCGATCTGGGGCCCCATAGCGCTAGCACTAGCGCTAGCTACAGCAGCATGCACACATTATTGCCGCTGGCAGTTTTTGACTGTGTGCATGAATTGACACGCGACCAGTGGCCATTAGTGACTGAAATGGCGTTCTGTTGGACAACGTAAGGACAGTTATGATGCCAGCTGGGGGATGGAAATTCGACTGAAGATCCTTTAATCATGCTGCCGTGGAGAGAGGTTAAAATTCAGATGCGATCTATGCATCTAGAGGCACAACAATCGGTTCTTGCTCCTCACAGGCGCGGCAAGCCAAAGCGCACCCATCCATATCGGAGCTGTGAGGGGTGCTGGCCGGTGTTATCCTCTTTCTGGCCTGTTTTAGCAGCCCTTTTCTCTCGCTGTTTGCTGTTGATCCGTTTCGAAGCATCATTCATGAGTTTGATCCAATGGTAAATAAAATTCAAAGAATTTTTTTGTTACTGTTGCCTATGACTATGTAACAGTTAAAAATGGCATTGCTATTTCATTTCAATTGACTGTTTTTAAGTTTGTTTGGGCGCCATCCCCGGCGCCCGCCCCCCCCCGCCAAAAAAAATCATGATATTTGGTTGATAGAATACTAGGGGCCTACTAACGTTACTATGTGGGTGAGCAGGCTGTGCAAAAGTTAATAAAACGTTGGACTGGAGAAAAAAAAAGGGATGATCATCACTGACAAGTTGTCAAGAAAAAAAAGAAGAAGAACTTTGCTTTGGCTTTGCAAATTCATTTGCAAGGATACCAAAGGGAATAATGCCATGTCCCTGCAATTTCAGCTAGGCAACTTCAAAAAAAAAATTGTAAGAGTCTTTGTAAGTTTGGACTGTGTTCGATCCTTGAATCGGATTTGGCTAACTAACAGATATTATTTCTGGCCAATTTCTATTTGGCAGGCTATGATCATTGATGTTTTCATTATTGTTTTCCATGCATGTTCTGACTGATGAAGAAAATTATAATTTTTGTTTTTATACTGTTATTCTATTTTAGCAGAGAAAGTTTGAATCTGTTATTGTAAATTGTAATGAATACCAGTCGACCTTCCTTTTAACAAGTTAAATAAAATTCTAGATATCTATCTGGCTAATCTATAACCAACAAATACCTATAACCTAGAATTGATTATTATCAGTTGGCAATTCCTTTCGAATGCCTTCCTTATATAGGAAGGGGGGTGCGATGTCCGGACACTTAACAAAAATAAGCTTGGTTTTTCATCTAAGGATTAAGCCAAATGTATGTTGAATACTTCTATCACCATCAATATTGATCTCCACAATATTGTCTGACATTTTGTGCTGAAAACTTCAAAGATATTGATTTAAAACCCTTTCAAATGACTGGTTAAAATTGAGTGTCCGATATCCAACCTGTCCGGACATACAACAACTGGGTTATAGCGGTTTACACCGTTTAATTGATTCAACTGGAGCCATACCTTGTAATACAAAACATGATATTGACAGATATAGTGAAGACCAGTGTTGTTTCTATTGCTACATTCCATTATGTTCTTTAGATGTGTTTCAGCGGTCAGCCTGATAAAGTAACCTTCAAGTCTGTGTATGCACACAAAATGAATAGCAATTAAACCTGTTTGAGAGACAAGCTGATTAGTCTATACAACACCTTTTATCATAGTCCTCAGCCAGAGTATACTCGGGCTCCAGTCCTCGACGGGTTGCACCAGTGATGCCAAAAATAAAGACCCTTAACAGTATAATTATAACATCTACCAAAACATTTGAAACAGCTGCATTCTATTGTGACTTTTATTGAAGAGAAACAGGATGAATATAAACTTTCGCTCTGCATTTCAAGTTTGGGAATGCATAGGAATTTGATGTATTTACATGTAGATTTCTCTTCTCTTGTGACCGAAGACCATTATTTTGTTTCAGCTGTTTACACGCTCTGTATACCTAATGCCCGCATATATGGGGTGACAGACAGAAACCTAGAACCATTCCTCTTCGGATCGACGCGTACTATTTCACTCATGATTGCATAAACATTATATAAGACCTTATATGGCCATGTGTTTTTTAGTGGGCCCCCATATAGGTGGTGTTGTTATAGTGCGCGACAAGTACAGAAATAAATACATGATATACAAAAATGCTTAAATACATGTGCTATATGGGTATGCTTGGTATAAGTTGAGTGGGATTAATCGGGCAATTATTTCCAAATGTAAAAGAAAATACAAATGGTTTAATTAGTTTATGAGTAATTAGCGTTTATTAACTATACTGAATGACTAAATTGCCATTTTTGCATGAGTGTACATGTGGAGGAAGGTGAAAGGAGGAGCATGAGGAGGAGAAAGTAAAAAAAGAACAGCACAAATGGCAGACAAGATAATCCATGCTTAAACTATCTCTCACTTTCATATACACAAATTAAAGCTTTTACCCTTCACATTACCTAAAACTATAAACAGTATTAATTGGAATATATCGCATTTATAAGTAAAAAATGGATCAAAGTTGAAACTTAAAGGTCCCTAATTTAAGCTAACTTAAGCTAATTAATTAATTTACCTAATGAGTAAGATAGGATAGTTTTAAATTTGAATAAAGTGGTGTCAGTGTTCAAACTTTATTTAGTAGGATGCTATAATGGGGTAAATTTGGTTCATTAGTTTGAAATGGATTATATCTAAAAGGTAAAGAAATTACCTGTGGTCAATTTATTTTGACCTAATAACTTGATGATATTAACTCGATAAGTACCCATTTTTGTTATAGGCAGATGATGGAAGGATACATAAATTTCTATTCCAGTTAGACAAATGAGTTATAATATCTTGAACCCATAACATGAAACAGTTTAATTGGATTTGAATTTATCAGATTAAGAGTGGTTGCAATCTTGCAATACTCATTAATAGTTACTATAATTAAGCTATTAATGGTATATCCTGTTCACATGTCTTTGAACCAAGAAAAGTCAAACCCTCCTACAGTGCGTCCCAGATAAAGTATACCCACTTGAGAAAAGCAAGCTCATATTAAATTGTATAAACTTATAAGTGTAATTAGTTTTAGTTTCAATGACAAAGAGTAACTCATATCTTAGTCTAGTGATCACTAAATCATACCGATTTGTATGGGATAACCTGATTTGAAAGAAAAATCTACGACTGAAAGTTCTGTTTAAAAACATTGGTCAAAAGTGATCTGTACCAGTTATCTGAGAGCAGCACTGGCTTTCTGATATGATCTTATTGTTTGTGTGAGGTCGGCTTCCTGAGTCCTTATTAGGCACATAGGAATGTACTTGTATCTATTGAAATGCAATGCCTGCTTTGGGGTAATAACTATCATAACGACATTTTCCCCAAAATTTTACCTGATCTGATTTTTGCTGTGGATAGATGGAATCGCGGCAAATTATCTTATCACAACTAATGCCCCAGTAAATATATATTGTTGGAAGGTCTCACTTTGTTAAGATTTCAATATGCATGTTATTTTCTTGTAGGGCCCTTCAATTTTCTTCCTGCCAAGATATTTCTGGGTATCTTTTTTCTTCACCTTTTGCACATTTTTGATATGTAACTTTAATATTACCCTTTCGGCTTTCAGAGGATTTTTTTGAATTCGTTAGACAATTCTCTTTCAGAATATGTATATTTTTAAGTGGTATGGGTGGTCAAATATAAGAATAATACTTATTAAATAAAAGGTACAATTTCTTTAAAAGCATCATTGTAACAAAGGGTCCCCACCTTCAAAACGCATGGCCATATAATTTAAATTATCTGACATTGATCTATTTAAGATGTCTTTGTTTCACCTTTTAAATAAAAGAATTTCTTACAAGCATGCTTGAAAATTATGATTCATTCCAGGTTTTGTAAAAAGTTCTCGGTTATAAACACAACGGTTTAAAAATAATGTTACTGGCATTCTAATTTTTAAATGTTGTGGATTTTTTTTCTTGTTGTATCCATCAGTTGGGATGTATAATGTGCTGTACTCTCTCAGTTTTAGAAATTCCATGGAAACCCCTGTTCAATTTCGATTAAAAAATTAAATGGCATTGTGTCAATTATGAAATATGTTCTAGATAAGCCTAAGGGGATACATTCGCCTTATCTCTCTCAATCAAGTATTGATAATGTACATTTGTTTATTATATTTTTATGCTTTCTCATTTTCTAGTCATCTCTCTTCTTTTTGTTCTTTCCTACATGGAGCTCTGCCTTATGTTTTGCTTCAGTATGATTGGAATGGAGTACCTGAATAACACATCTTTAACTCTGCAGCATAAATGGCTCCAATGATTTTGTTGAAATTGCTAGTCCTAAAAATCTAATGTTGAACAATTTGATAAATGAATGATTACTCTCACAAGAAAATATGATCACATATCTCCCATCTCCGCTCACTACATTGGTTACCAGTTAATTCTCGTATCGCTTTTAAGATCCTTCTCATTGTATACAGATAATCTCGGCTTCCAAAATATCTTCAAAGTCTAGTTGTCCTTTCGATCTTTCTAGACAGCCAGACCCCTCAGTTCATCTTCTTTATGCAGCTCATTTATGGTCCTTGAACCAAAACTCGTTACGTTATCATGCATTTTCATGCATTGCCCCAACCCCTCCTGGAAATAAGCTCTCACCCCATATTCAAAATGCACCTCACATCGAATCATTCAAAACCCTTTTTAAACTCATGTTTTTACTTTGTGGTCTGAGATTGTAAATTGGAGGCGCACACCAGTTGTAGATTTTTCATAATTTGTGTGTATATATTCCCTTTGTGAATAATATGTTTAGATTATTCGTTTTTCTCTTGATTGGTATCTAAAACTAGTTAGCCCGACCACAATTGTGCTTAGAAACAACTGTATTAAGCGCCATATAAATGTTATTATTATTATTATTATTATAAAGATATGATCACACACAAAAATAGGTCTGTTTGATGTGATCAAGTCCAGCCTGGAATGCATGAATTCAGGCTTAAACCTCATGATTCATGAGTTTATGAGCTTTAATGTTTGGCACCAGTCACCAAGATGATTATGATGTGCACACTTTGGCCCACAATTTTGTGGACATTGTAAATTAACAATATTTGTATGTTCTTCCAGGTTTAACGATACGCGCTCACACATTACCTGGTGACCCATGCTCTCTACAATTTCTTGAACTGGTTTGATGAAAGAGCATGGTCACCCCTTGGAAGGATTGTTGGGGGCACAGTAAGTACTCCATTCCTTCAAGATTGTTTGATAAGAGGATGTAAAATTTAATTTTTCAATAAATTAGACAATGGGATTAAGGAAGTCAAAAGATGAAAAGTATGTTTTTGTAAATTCTTTTTCAATACAATTTTTAACACTCTCCTCTATTTGAAATGTAAGTGCTGTGTTTATGATAACTAAAATAACTGCATTTTTTATCCTTTCTTTTTTGCTTCTTAAAATTTGCATGTTGAGACAAACTAATTGCCGCATTATTATCTAAACATTTCAGACATCAAATTTTACCTGTGTATATGGATGCAATACAATTTTCCAGAGTATTGACTGTAACAGCATCTTGCAATCATTCAAAATGTAGATTGATTTACGATATTTTGTGTTTTTGATAATGTTTAATGTATTGTATGTGGTCAAGTTGCAAATATGAGCTTGTTAGCCTTTATTTAACAAAAAAAAAATCATCTTATAAAGTTTCACCATTTGTTTGTGTCATACATGTATTTTGTATGACAGAGAAATATTAAAGGGAAAGTTCACCCTGGGTTTTAAATTGGTTTTTTAAAAATGCTGAAAAGATAAATGAAAAATATGAGTGAAGGTTTGAGGGAAATCAACCAAAAAATAACGCAGTATGAATATCCAAAGTTTTGATTCTGTGATGTCATGTGCGAGCTGCTCTCCTATGTTTATGTAATGCAATGCCATAAAGTTTAATTTTTTTACAAGAATATTAACTATTTCACCTGTGCGGTTGATATATCATCAATCTATGTTCATAAACATGCCTCTATCAAATTGACACATTACCTTTTTCAGGAACCATGAAAAAAGCAATTTGAAAATGGAATTACATACACAACACATGGGAGAGCTGCGAGCACGTAACGTCACAGAAATCAAAACTTTAAGTATGATAACTTCGCTAATTTTTGGTCAATTTTTTTCAAACTTCATTATATTTTTGTTTTTTTTCTGCATTTTTGAAAACCAATAAAATTCCAGGAGAACTTCCCTTTAAAAAAATTCATGTATATTGATGTATTTTCCCCTCAAGTATAGAAAACAGAAACGTATGATTTATGATTTCGTGAAATCTTTTTCAAATATGACAAGTCTTTTATTTTAGTGTTTATTAAGTTGAGCCATCATATCATTGTGCAATGGCAGAAAAAATATCAAATTAATGTTTGTTTTCCCCAAATGGATCAGGGCCTATTAATGTAGCTTGATTTTCAATGTTGTCACCTCCAAGTATTAAATAATGATGGATTGTATTATGAAAGTAAACTTACCTGTGAACTAATAATCCAAAAGAAGGTTATGTTAGAGTTGTTTACGCAATTGGCACTTGGCATTTTGTGATTATGATTTGTAGGGCTCTATGATAATGTTACATTTACTCTGAGCGAACTTCATGCACTAGTTTATTTCAAAGATGAGATTTTTTCAGATAATTTGTTCAATTTGAGTGATAATTGAGTACCTTTTTTGTGTCAAGAGCTTGTTTTGGAAAACTTTTTTCTTTTTTGTCCTAATTATAAATTTCTTGCAGATATAATTGTTTTTACTGAAGCTCTTTATTAGATTTGTGAGAGCTAAAGACTTGATGCTCCCTCCATTTTCTATTTCACTGATGTAAAAAAGGTTCTAGTGCTTGAATATTCATCAACTCTGTTTGATTATCATGCATTTCATAGTACAGGTACTACCAATGTTATTTATCATGAGAAGCCTACTGGGTTCATCAACCATTTCCGAAGACCAGTGTAGATAGCATGTACACCCAAAGTGAAAAATTGAAAAAATAAAGAAGTATTTAACTAACGGTGAATCGTTGCGGCAGGCAAGATCAGGTAATAGTAGATCTATAAGTGGGATCCATGGAAAACAGTGTTCGAATCAGGTTTTTAATAACTTTGAATGGAAACACAGTAAATAATGCATGTGTGAGTAGCACTAGTTTGACACACCTCTCAGGATTAACTGCCCGAGGAGTGCTGCTCAATAAGGGCTCAACTTAAGCTTCATGTTTTATGAAAATATAATTATAAATGCTTTTCATAATTACCTGATTGTTTGTGATATTTAATTTAGGTTTTACCTGTTTGATGGTTACATCAGGAACCATTCATAATTATCCTTCATACTCTCAAATTCCCAGTAGCATATCAGAGATTCTGTGTATTTCTAGCGCCGCTCTTACAAGGTAAGAAACTCTTTTCGAATTGTACAGTGCACCCATAAAAGGTAACCCAATAATTGAGAGCCTTGTATTAAAAAAAAGCTTCTGGACCTATTATTCCATTTAAACATTAAATAATTCCTTTCATTATACGCAACTAATACCTGTGGCTGTGGGGCTGTTAAAAAATGAGTTGTCAAACTTGCCTAGTACCAAGTTTGGGTTAAAAGCAACCACATTTGCATTTAAAAGACCAAGTAAACTTTATCCCTTAGAAATGTTACTCCGGAGGCTAACCTTAAACAATAAATGGATGATCCAGGAACCTAGTTTACTTCTACCAGAAACTTTTAGCAAGTTAATTTTGACAGAGGTTTTTAAAAGCTCAAGTCTAGTCTTCCATGAAACATTGTATAAGTTGGTAGTACTTGATTAAATAGTGAGTTAATACTCTTCACATGAAATAAAAATTAAGTCACGAAGTTTATGTAATGTTTTCATAAAGCGGGCTCTTTTGAGTTACTTTTTTTTTTGGGATGCGCAACTGTACAGTAAGCAATACAATGCTAAAACACCAGTAAAATTAATGATTGTGTTTTCATTAAAGTGTTCTGCGGAATGTTGAGGGTTATGAATGCACATACAGAAATGCCACGGGGCAGAACTGGCTTTGAGGTTTTAAAGCTGAAAATCTATCTAGTGTTGAAAGTAGATTTTAGTCAAAGTCATTAATTTGAGAATAGGCACTGAACATTTCTAATTTGGCAAATCATGGTAGGGTGAAGTTTTCTTCTTTTTTGTATATAAATCTAGGTTAGTTATTGTAATCTGTGTTTGTTAGGAACATTGAGGAGTTTGTTATGAGGATACTAATTGGCGAGCCAATATAGAGCTGTGTAAGAAGAAGAGGGGTTAATTTGTGGACCAAAAAAGAAAGAAGAAAGTAGCTATCATCCGTTTCTACATTTATAATGTTCCTTGTGTATTGGCATACTCTTACAGCTTGGCAGGCATACGCCTGACTTCTGAGTTGTAGGTACAAGTCTGGTTTATTGGCGCCATTTCATTGCATCGGTATGTATACTCTAGATGTACTATGTATTCATGAGAAAGCATGTGTTTCATCAGTGTATTCTTGTGTTGGAATTAAGGAAGTAACAAGATAGATTTCAGTTCCTATTCGTTACTAGCAGAAGATATAATAACATTTAGATACTAATAACTGAATTGGCCAGTAAAAATAAGAAGCTATTGTTCCTCATATTCACTCAGTAGTGAAATGTGAAGTAACAGACAATGGGTTTTCTACTTTAGTCTGAAAAGGTTTATATTTACATTGTACACAGTGCGACCAGAAAAAAGTAAACCCAACTTGGGAGCCTCATATTCAAATTTTATATCTTACATGTATGATGACCTTGTTATTTATATCATAATAAGAGAACTCATTTTCTCTCAATGATGGCCAAACTTAGCCTGTGTTAAGTGACACATGTCTGAGCAACTGGGCTTTATAAAGAAACAAGTGTATAAATTGCCCTTTACCAAGTGAGTAAAGGCAGCCTTGCTTTCAATATTCCAATATCCATTGTCCTTATGAATGACATAGGAAGGCTGAACTCACATAAAGAAATGAAAGTGAGTCAGAATGCCAGGGTTGTTCTAGATAAAACTTGGTCCAATTTGTTTTGACCAAGAGTTTTTTTAAAACAGCAGTGCCAGTCATCCATGACATACATGTATGATTGTTTGTATCTACTGGATAGAGTATGAGTAACTCTTTGTCGATGAGTATAAAAATTAATGACACTTGAGTAATACAATCTTAATACGAGGCTCTCAAAGTGGTTTCTTTTTTGGATGCACTGTATGAGAGGTGTAGCATTCCCTCCCCCATGTCATGGTTCTATGCTCAAAAGATGCTGAACATATAACCCACACTCACTTATGCTTATTGCTGTAATTTTATGTATCAAAGTGACCAACATTGGGCCCCATTTTGTATTGTTATTTTGTTATTATACCACTTTTATGATCACATATTTTACAAAAACTTAATTAAAACCATCAGGCTCATTATCTTTTAATATGCTACATGTATTTCAAAGATGCAAATCAAACCAGGGTAATCAGAATTGAACATTTGGCAAAGCAAAATAAGAAGCTTGCTGCCAGACTAATGCATTGCGCCCTGTTCATGTCATCTGAGTGAGTAAGTGCCCCCCCCCCAAAAAAAAAAAAAATAAAAAATAATAAAATAATAAAAAAAAAATTAAAAAAATGAATGTTTGCAGATATGTTGCTTTAGTTGGAAGAACCCGTTGAAAGCAACCGCCTTACCTTAGAACAAAGGGTCAATGGTTTTAAATTCCTAGCCGAGTCATACCAAAGACTTTTTTTTTAATGACTTTTGGAAATGCCTTTTAAGTAGCATTAGTAAGCACTTGGGAATAATCGCAAAATTGTTAAAGTATTATGCATGGCCTGTCAGTAGAAAATTTAAAAAATAGTCTATTTTCCAAATGTCTAAATAAATCTCTTTTTTTTTATCCTCAAATGAAGGAAATATATTGTTCTTTTTCTCTACACCTTAAAAATAAATCTATTTATTATTACCTTGAATTAAGTTTTCATTTGATTTAAAAATTACAATTTGTGTTTGAAGTGTTATATTTTTTTGTGTTGCCCAATTTAGAGATTTTAATGATTATTTTAAATCAAATTGTCAAGAAACCATTTAATGTCTCTGTGGGGCAGAGATAATCTTATTGCATATGTTTGCTTCTTGCTCTGAAGCCTATGTATATCATGAAATCATGATCATTACGTTAGTAACTTATGTGTTATCTATTATACTTATTGAATATATTTCTATATTTTGATCATAGTACCGAGGATAACAGTCTCCCGACTCAGTGGCATGGTCCTACGATAATGAAGGGATGCATCTTTGCTCGCTTTTCACCTAATTACCCTTTGGGTAAGTAATAGGCAGTCCACAAAACTATATAACGCCATAGCGTTTTTTGAGCTGTGCACCCTTTGTTTACACCACCTAACTAAAAATCATGCACCATGCAAGATAAAGCTGTCCATACTTGTTTGAATATTAACTGTAACCTACAAAGTATACATTTTCTAAAGGAAATATGTCTGTAGATTTAAAAGAATGCCATCCACTACAATGTAGGGTGAAGTAGTAATCATATTCTGATTAAATATTAATTTGGGGCCGCGTCCATATGAGCATGCATGTAACGTGTATGCGAGTGGTTGGTGTCTGCATATGCATGCGATATGCATAGCAAGCCTCGATCTGGGGCCCCATAGCGCTAGCACTAGCGCTAGCTACAGCAGCATGCACACATTATTAGCCGCTGCAGTGTTTTGACTGTGTGCATGAATTGACACGCGACCAGTGGCCATTAGTGACTGAAAATGGCGTCTGTTGGACAACAAGGGCAGTATGATGCCACAGCTGGGGATGGAAATTCGACTGAAGATCCTTTAATCATGCTGCCCGGTGGGAGAGGTAAAAATTCAGATGCGATCTATGCGATCAGAGGCCAACAAGTCGGTCTTGCTCCTCAACAGGCGGCGAAGCCAAAGCCACCCATCCATATCGGAGCTGTGAAGGGGCTGCTGGCCGTAGTTATCCTCTTTCTGGCCTGTTTAGCAGCCTTTTCCTCTCGTCTGTTTGCTGTGATCCGTTTCGAAAGCATCATTCATGAGTTTGATCCATGGTAAATAAAATTCAAAAGAATTTTTTGTTACTGTTGCCTATTGACTATTAACATTGTTTAAAAATTGCATTGCTATTTTCATTTCAATTTGACTGTTTTTAAAGTTTGTTTGGGCGCCATCCCCCGGCCCGCCCCCCCCCCCCCAAAAAAAAAATGCATGATATTTTGGTTGATAGAATACTAGGGCCTACTGCAGTTACTATGTGGTGAGCAGGAGTGTGCAAAAGTTAATAAACGTTGGACTGGAGGAAAAAAAAGGGATGATCATCACTGACAAAGTTGTCAAGAAAAAAAAAAAAAACTTTGCTTGGCTTTGCAAATTCATTGCAAGATACAAATGGAATAATGCCATGTCCTGCATTTCAGCAGGCAACTCTCAAAAAAAATTAGTAGAGTCTTTGTAAGTTTGACTGTGTCGATCCTTGAATCGGATTGGTCTAACTAACAGAATTATTTCTGGCCAATTTCTATTTGCAGGCTATATCATTGATGTTTTCATTATTGTTTTCCATGCTGTTCTGACTAGAAGAAAATTATAATTTTTGTTTTTATTTACTTTTGTTATTATTTTCGTAATTGTGCTTCAGCCGCCACGGCATTCCTTTCACATCACCTGCCAATTCTACGAAAATTATTGCATTCTGCTTCTATTAGCTCATCCATAAACGCTTGCCTACCACATACCAGATCATGATCCCGAAGATCGAAACACGGAAGAATATCTTAGCAATTTAATCTGTGTAGTATGTTACATGCATAGCTCTTCAAAATAAAATCTAGATATCTATCTGGCTAATCTATAAACCAACATAATACCTATAAACCTAGAATTGATTATTATCAGTTGGCATACCTTAAGCCTTCCTTATATAGGATAGGGGGGTGCGATTGTCCGGACACTTAAACAAAAAATTAAGCTTGGTTTTTTCATCTAAGGATTAATCCAAATGTATGTTGAATACTTTTTATCACCATCATATTTGAATCTCCACAATATGTTGAAGTTTTGCGCTGAAAACTTCAAAGTATATTGATTTTAAAACCCTTTCAAATGACTGGTTAAAATTGAGTGTACCGGATATCCAACCTGGTCCGGAACAGTACACAACTGGTATACAGGTTACACGTTAATTGATTCAACTGGAGACATACCTTGTAATACACAACATGATATTGACAGATATAGTGAAGACCAGTGTTGTTTCTATTGCTACATTCCATTATGTTCTTTAGATGTGTTTCAGCGGTCAGCCTGATAAAGTAACCTTCAAGTCTGTGTAATGCACAACAAAATGAAATAGCAATTTAACCTGTTTGAGAGACAAGCTGATTAGTCTATAACACACATTTTATCATAGTCCTCAGCCAGAGTATACTCGGGCTCAGTCCTCGACGGGTTGCACCAGTGATGCCAACCCTACAGTATAATTATAACATCACCAAAACATTTGAAACAGCTGATTCATTTGACTTTTTATGAGAGAAACAGGAATGAAATAAACTTTAGCTCTGTCATTTCAAGTTTGGGAATGCATAGGAATTGATGTATTTACATGTAGATTTCTTTCTCTTGTGACCAAGACATTATTTGTTTCAGCTGTTTTAACCCGTTGTATACTAAGCCCGCATATATGCGGGCTGAAGAAACATAGAACATTCCTCTTGTCGACCGTCTATTTCACTCATGATTGCATAAACATTATAAAGACCTTATATGGCCATGTGTTTTATAGTGGGCCCCCATATAGGTGGTGTTGTTACATGTGCGCGACAAGTACAGAAATAAATAATGATATAAAATGCTAAATACATGTGCTATATGGGTATGCTTGGTATTAAGTTGAGGGGAATTAATCGGGCAATTATTTAAAAGTAAAAGAAATACAAATGGTTAATTAGTTTATGAGTAATTAGCGTTTAATTAACTCTGAGTAGCCATTTTTGCATGGTGGAGGAGGAGGAGGAGCATGAGGA
>CALNVZ010002100.1:15579162-15594997 GCA_940671915.1 Paracentrotus lividus
TGTTTGTTCCCTACTTTTCTGTGTCATTTTGTCTCTGACGAAGATTCTGCTAGGATCGAAAGCTCAGGCTCCTTTTGACTTCATTAAACATATTTTGTGTGATGAAATTTGTTATCATTACCATAACTTAAGAATGTCTTTCAGAAACAATAATTCATTGACTGCCCAGGGCCCTGTAACACAAAGGTTTGCACTCAATCTCAAAATGGCAATTAGCCAGTCAAGATCGTTGTTGCACACACTTTTGGTTCAAAAGACTGACCAGCAACCAATCAGAGTAGTTCTTTCAAATTTGCAATTGATCACAAACCTTTGTGCTACAGGGCCCTGAAATGGAGATAATCCCTGACAAAGAATGTAAGCTCAGAAGTCATGTTGTGTATTCAGCTGTTAACTGTTATCTGAGTCAAGTGTTTGAATAATAAGAAGACTGCATATTTCGCGCATAATGGTTTTGTCTGTCTGTTAACATAATCATGCACTATAATAGCAGGTGTCTCACTGGACGGTGCTGCACTACCTCGAGTTAGATGAATTAGATGAATAGTGCGCTACGAGGTGGATCATAGGAAAAATATCAGTCAAGAACGAAGTTGATGCTGCCCTAGCTCAAGCTTGTTTGAGCTTGGTCGAGCTGAAAAGTTTTACAAACTGATCTTAATCCTTAAAAACTTATATGTGCATGATTAAAATATTCCCTAAAACAATGAAAATTATGATTAGACATTAAAAAGTGACAACCCCTTTTTGAAGCAGAAGAAAGAAGCTGATTTGTCTGATTCTCCATTTTCTGTTTCAATGTGGGAAATTGTATCTGTAGTTGTTTTTTCAAAGAACAAATATGCAAATTGTTCCTCTAATAAGAAAATTTTGATTTCTATTTCCCACACAGTTGAAGGCAGTGAAGACAGGGTCTGTATCATGGGCATCTGCTACTGCGCTATCATACTTCTATATGGTAAGCATCATTATGTGATACACTTTTGAACAAATTATTTTCCCCTTCCTGAGTCCATTCACAAGGGACAAATGGTTACTTGGGATATTAAAACATACCTTTGGCACAGGTTTTTTAAAGCCCAAGTGCTCTTCTATCCATGATATCACAGGTATAAATTTGGAATCATTGAATAGAATATGAGTTACTCTTTATGAAGGCCACTTGAGTTAATATGAGGCTCTCATAGATGGGGATGCACTTTTTTTCTGGAATGTACTGTATATATGTTTTTCAATGAATTACAAATACCCTGGTGATACAAGGCCATGGAAGACCAACTTTTGTTGAATGGGCTTCCCTGGTGAAATATTAATAAATGAATAAAGAAATAAAAAATGAGTATTATTTCAACCTTGACTTTTTTACAGGTATCAGCATGGGGAGGTTACGTGTTTATCATCAATCTTATTCCCCTCCATGTATGTGTCCTGCTGCTCATGGGACGTTTCTCAAATCGTATATATGTTGGTAAGTCAAATAGTGTCACAATTAATGAATTCCTTGACCGTAGTTGAAAAATGATTCTGTAACAGGCCTAGCCTGTTATACAATTTAAATTTTAAAAAAGCAAAAAATTTAAATCGAAATCCAATGAAAACATCTGATGTCAACACAAAAATTTCAATTTTCAATGTGTGATTTTCATTCCATCATTTTAATACAATTTCAATGCACAATACAATAACTGGGAGGATGCAATAGTCAACTATTGCACGGCTGTCTCTTGTAATGAGTTGATTATACATTTTCTACAGAATGTCATTTGACATGTGTGTGACCAATCACAACTCGAGATCATTCTCAGGTGTTCATCATTATAAATTTTAACTTGGTTATACATTAAAAAAAAAACTATAGGTGTTTGATATCATTGGAAAGATTGGAATCACTAGTTCTGGCAACTTTATCTCATGTATTTGAATATGTATAATAAGTTAACAAAGTATTTATCTTGTTATTTTTTCTCCCACCCAGCATTTTGTACATTTTACATACTGGGAACCCTGATGTCTATGCAGGTGCCATTTGTAGGCTTTCAACCAGTTCGCACCAGTGAACACATGGCTGCTGCAGGTATATATTTACCTTAGTTTCTCTCAAATTAATGAATCAGATATGATTATTTCCTTTTTTTTAACTGACCTTTAACCTTTGCAAGCATTCTAATATAACCTTTCAAAAACATGACTAAGATCCAAACCTGGGTCCACTCAGAGTCAACCAACTCCTAATCCCTACCAAATTACTGGTGTTCTTTCATTATCTTATTGGTACAAGTAGTTACTCCTCTGTTGTACCAGTATCATGAAAATTTTACTCTACTACTTGTTGCTGAAATTGATGCAAATTTAGTTTATTTCAGCAAATTTCTTGATACAAACGTGTTGAAAGTTCTGTAAAATATTAACTATCCTTATCCTTGATAAGATACATGAATAATAAATTTCTGAAAACAAGACACCACCCAAAACAAATAGGTGAGCTGTTGGCTAAATGCTTGTTTGTTTTATCTGAACTTTTGCTTTTGGAATTTTAATACACTTTAATTATCAAATATTGTGTATGGTATCCAGACTCAAAATGCATTGGTGAGAATACAGTATGCATTTGATATAATAGAACATATTAGAAAATAGAAATAGAAAAAGAAATTAAAGTAAATAAGTAAACATTCATGATAAGTGATAATTTCTTTATTTTCTGTTCTTTATTTTCATTTATTTTTCAGGAACTTTTGTTCTGCTTCAGGCCTTTGCTTTCCTAAGATATATACAAGACTTTTTAACGAAGCAGGAATTCCGCTCTCTGTTCTTCTTTGGTGTGCTTGGAACAGCAGGAGTTACTTTCACTGGGGTCGTATTCCTAACTTATGCTGGTGAGAAAATAAAAACTTGACAGGCTGTCCATGCTGTTAATGTCCACTTGGTTTAACAGCAGTTGGTCCAAATCTCTGTCTCATACAAGATGGGATAAACCCACTAAGAATTTGGTCTGCGTTTTCCTTGGTCTAATTCTCACTTGGTTCAACGACCACTTGGTCGAATTACCAAATTGTCTAATTGCATTTTGGCCTAATTCCAATATTAGACCAAAAGGTAATTAGACAAATTGGTTGTAGACAAAATGGAATCAGGCCATGTCAGATGAGACAAAACAGTGACATGCATAAGTAAAATTGGGTTTAGACCAATTGGCAATTTACCGCCCAGGCTTTGTTATTTTGTATAAAAAAATTATATATTTGCAGATTACTATTATTATAATTATCTTCAGCAATATTTAAAACCTCCTTACTGTTTAACCTTTGCAGATTTACATAAATGTAACATGGTGCAACAACTTAAAAATCAAGAAAAGTATTTGCTTTCACATGTGTGAAAGCATATGTCCAGTAGTGTATGTTGATCTTCCTTTTCTGATTCGTTTTTGTTTTGTAATGTTTTTATTTATCTCACGCTATGTACAGTTGAGGCCAAAAGTTTACATACACCTGGTAAGAAAACATATAAATGCATTTTTTACCCTCCTAAGATCATTGGCCATCATTTATTTTGAGGAATATTGTTAGGTTTCATATCTACTTTGTTTTCAGAGAGTATGTTTTAATCCAAGATATTTAGAAACATATATATGGTTGATCTTCCTTCAGTTTGGATAAATTCAATGGGTCAAAAGTTTACATGCACCAACCAAAATTGGTTATGGTGCTGCCTGTATTTTGCTTAATTTTTCATTTTTTTCTCTTGTTGAAGCTGTCAACTAGATTTTTATATACTTCTCCTGAGATTATTGTCCATTCCTCCAGTAATATTGCAAACATTGAGTCCCATTTGCAGGTTTCTTTGGGCGTATACAATTTTTTGGGGGTCTACCCATATGGTTTGTACAGGGATCTGGTCTTAATATGTCACAACCCCTCCTTAATCGTCCTTTTCTCTGTTTACCCGCTCCAAAAACTAATCTAAATGGATGTCTGGCTTATTGTGGCGATTAAAGACTCAATTTTGATATGGTTCCAATGTTAAGGCTGGCATATTGATACGATGATACATACTCCAACATCACATTTTACAATCAATACAGTTTATCAATGTGCTTTATACATTGTTCGTGTTGTGTGATGTTGGAGCATGTAACATCATATCAATATGCCAGCCTGAAAGTTGGAACCATATTAGAATTGAGTCTTTAATCATCATAATAACCAAAACATTCATTTGAATTGTATTATAGTAGGTGAAAGAGAGAAAAGGGGATATTACGGAGGGGTTGTCACATGTCTAGACCAGATCCCTGTACAAACCATATGGGAAGACCCCAAAAATGATATTCGCCCAACATGCCCAAGGAAAGTTGTAAATGGGACTGAATAGTAGCAATCTTGCTGGAGGAATGGACAATAATCTCAAGGAGAAGTATATAGAAAGCTCGTTGACAGCTTCAACAAGTGAAAAAATGAAAAATAAAGCAAAATACAGGCAGAATCATCACCAATTTTGGTTTGTGTATGTAAACTTTTTGACTCATTGAATTTATCCAAACTGAAGGAAGATCAACCATATATATGTTTTAAATATCTTGAATTAAAACATATCTCTGAAAACGAAGTAAATACCATACCCTACCATCTTCACCGAAAAAAATGATGCACAATGTTCTTATGGTGGTAAAAATATTAGTTATGTGTTTTCGTATCAGGTGTATGTAAACTTTTGGCCTCAACTGTAAATATAATGTGTATTATGATGCTGATTTTATAGATTATAAAGTTCAAGATCATGATAAGTTCACATTTTGAATGGAGGTGCTTACCCTCAATTATCTTCATGATATACTAACAAATGCATTAAAAGCTTCATCATTGAGAAATACATGTATATTCATTTTCTTGTCTTGATTACAGGTTATGTTGCTCGTGGAGTGGTAGATTCTACTCACTGTATGACACTGGTAAGTCTAGAGGTGAAATGTCCAAGTACATTTCCCATTGACAATTCAGTTGGATTATTGGAAAAACAGTCAAAATTATTCAATTTCAGGATAACTTTGGGCATCCATTTGGCAGTTCATATTCGACTTTACAAATAGATTGTTGAAAAAAAACCTCATGTAATGGTATTAATCTTAATAAC
The DNA here is from genome assembly GCA_940671915.1 of Paracentrotus lividus. NCBI lineage: Eukaryota > Metazoa > Echinodermata > Echinoidea > Camarodonta > Echinidae > Paracentrotus > Paracentrotus lividus. The sequence goes on from CALNVZ010002100.1 coordinate 15,584,296, forward strand.
CTGAGCAAAGCATGTCAGTATTTGACTTAATTTGGGGCTTAAATTATTTCCTTTGCCATCAAGGTATTCATATTAGACATAAGAAAACTAGTTGCAGCCTTCAACCACTCATTTGACAGCCTCAAACCAAGTATTTTCTCCTATCTTAATCAAGGAAAATTGGTAAAGTACGGGAACAGCTGCGGACTGTCAAAAAAAATGTCTTCGGCAAAACTTTGATCCACCTTTGGCACAATCAACCTAGGCATAGGCGAGGATAATGGTTATCTGGTAGAAATTTATTCCTTGAACGCTAGAGCACTGTTGTGGAAGCCATGCTAACTCGGGGTAATGATATGTTGCACCATGACTGTCAAATATGTCAAATATATTAATATCCACAAATAAAAATATTACTTTGACATGTTTCTTTTCTTCCTGGAAAAATGTATATATTTAATGTTATGTTGTTTGTTTTATATTCTAGCTATGCCAAGATCACATTCCAATCATTGCTTCAGTATCAGAGCATCAGCCAACCACTTGGGTGTCCTTCTTCTTTGACCTTCACATCTTGTGTGTGTACATTCCAGCTGGACTCTGGTTTGTCATCAAAGACTCAATGATGAGAGAGTCTTCAGTAAGTGGTTTTGTCCTCTAAATAAGGTTTAACCGTTGAACCCTAAAGGCCATTTGTCAGCCTACATTGGTGGCCAAAATTATCAGAACACCCAAAGCCACACAAAGTCTATGGGATTCAGAACCCTCCTCTAGCATTCGCTGAAGTAATTAAAGATATCTTTTTGTGCCAACGGCTTTCAAGCCCAAATTGTCACCAAGTTTCAGAATTTGGACATGGTGGAGAGGTGAAATTTTAAGTTATGACACTTTGATACTGATAGTTGCAAAGATTTTAGATTTTTAAAGATGGCGTATAGCACAGAATAGATTAAGTTTAAAGGCTTGGCCAAAATTTTTTCTTATGTTGAATTTATCCTATATGTTTTCAAAGCATAATGAAACTTTGTAGATATTCAAACAATTTTATTATTCACTTAATAGCGAATTAAATGAAAACAACTAAAATCTCTTAAATATGCTAGGTGTTTCCTATATAAATTTGGCCACCACTGTATTAGAGACAGGAAATCATATATCATGAAAGCAATCAGGAACCAATTAGTTTGAAAAATCTGAGAGACAGACTTTTAGCCTCTTGTTGATGCTGAATCAGAGTTTATTCTTGGATAATTTTTTAGGAACTATAAGGCTTACTGACAGGGATTATATCTTTGTATTTGCTCTATTAGCTCCTGTATCTACTCTGAGCTGACTTCTCTGCACTGCCAGGTAATTGTCAATTTTGATGTTGACCCTGTTAATGCAATCAGCAAGACACTCCATGAATAAAACAAAGATTCAATTTTGACCTTAATTACAATGATTATATTTTTACATTTCAGTTGCTCTGTATGCTCTGAGTGCAGTCTACTTTGCTGGTGTGATGGTACGTCTGATGTTGACCCTCACTCCCGTGGTATGCATCTTAGCTGCTATTGCAATCAGCAAGACACTCAATGAATACTTGGTGGATGAACTCCCTAAGAAATCACTGACAGGGGAGGAGGAAGATGAAGAAGAAGAGGAGGATGCGGATCGCAAGAACAGGAAATATTACGATAAGGTACCTTATAAGTGGTTTATTATCGCAAGTTTCGCGAGTCCTTATAAATTCTCAAAAAATGCAGCTTACAATATAAGGCTGTTGATAGTAATGAAAACATTCAAAAACCAAAAATTATTAACTCGCAGATTTCCTTAGATTCTGTAGCATAAAGTCGTTAAAATATCTGTACATTCAAATTTGTTTACATAGTAGATTTTAGCTCTGTAGACTTATAGCTTTAGAATAATTTGATTAAATTACTAAAGACGATGTCGAAGAAATAAGATTTTATCCCTTAGAAGACTAGGTTTACATAGGCCTATCTTTTGTTTTGCAAGAACTTGGCCCGGTCTATGGACTATCAAGTTGCAATCCATTGCAAAAATGTATTTCTTGTTGTATTTCTTTATTTCTAAATCGTTAAAGACAAGTACAAAATAGACATTATAATCTGCCTACTAATGCTCAACATGATATATGTACAAGTAATTTTTAGTTACACTTCTTGCAATGCACCCATATTGGACATGAGCTTGATACATTTTGAATAAATAAGATATTAGATTTGAAAGATGAATATTCCAAAATATCTGCATTTTGTTTGGTTCCCTCAGGCTGGCAAGGTGCGGCGTATCAAGACAGACAAGGGTAAAGATGATGAAGGAATGGGCGGTAACCTGAAAGGATTTGTCATAGTCGCTGTCATCATGACCCTTATGCTCTTCTCTGTTCATTGCACCTGGGTCACTAGTAATGCATACTCCAGCCCTAGTATAGTGCTTGCTTCACACAATCAAGATGGGTAAGTATGCAGGCAATTTTGTGCCTCATTCCATGCCTCTTCCTCCCCTTTAGCAAATGAAATTACCCTCTTAGCCCTCTAATTGACCCCTGAATAAGTAAGCCTATGGTTACACACTAACAATTTTCATAGAGGTTGTACATCATACTCTTTTGAATTTGTGCCCACAAGTTTAGCCCTGAAAAAGATATTTTTACTGCAACTCACAATCGGATGCTTAATCTGCATTACATATGAATGAAAAAATTATGGTCGTTGGAGGGACCCGAGAAAATAGTTGCAGTTACTGCAAACTGAAGGCTGTCCATATTATGTATTTTTTTATATTTCTTGCCTATTTCAGGTCCCGTGTTATTCTAGATGACTTTCGTGAAGCATACTACTGGTTGCGTAAGAACACAGCCGACGACGCCCGTGTGATGTCATGGTGGGATTATGGCTACCAGATCGCAGGGATGGGAAATAAGACAACACTAGTAGATAACAACACATGGAACAACAGTCATATAGCATTAGTAAGTTGTTGGTTTGTGTTTTTGTTTTCTCAATTTTACCTTAATGCTAAGGAATCAAATATTTTAAGAAGGTGGCCAGGGGATCTTTGGTTTAAACTCTGTATTTGTGCCATCTCGTAAGCATCAATGATAATTGAAGCCCTTGTTGCCTGATTGCATGCCCCTCTCATGTTCCATAGACACAGGCTAGGATATAGTGGCAAGTACTTTTTTCCTCAGATAGGAAGTCAAATAGATGTCCAGTGTATATGCCATACATCAATTTGGTTTTAACCCTTGGGCGACTGAGCTCGAATATATTCGGGCTGAGGTCTATGGGAATGTGTGTTATAGCCAAATCAGCTCGTCTCCAACAGGTTAAGGAACTCTGCAGTCTCTTTGGTAACCTGCACATCCAAATGGAGAGATCAAAAGGACCAGAGGGAATATAAGGATCAAACCATTACTTGCAAATGTACATTTATTTTCAAGTATTTAGTGATTTTAAGCAATGTATTTTCATTGTTTGTATGGTTTTGCACTGTCAATCATTTGTAATTCAGCCACTGTTTTAATGAAATAATAAACCTTCCATTCAAATTGTGATTTGGACCCCTGAAAAGGCAAAATAGACTGTCTAAAATGATTTTACAAGTACTGTTGATTTCGGGTGCAGGCGCAGTTAGGAATATTTAAAGTTGATTCTGTGGAGGTCTGAATGTGTTGTGTATTAAATTCCATAAATTTGTCTTTTTTTCGATGGTTCTTGAATCAAGGAATTGTCAATTTGATAGAGGCATGTATATTATATAAATAATGCATGCTCTACCATGCAACATACTAGATTATGTGCACGACAAATACTAAATTATCGCGAGGGCACATTTATTTCACGAGGCTGGAGGCCGAGTTGAAACAGATGTGCACGAGGGATATGTAGTATTATGAGTTCCATAGTTTAGTATGTTGCATTAAATAGAGCATGCACTATTCATTATAGTAAATAGACCCTAGATATTGACCTTGCTGTCAGATCTTGGGACTGAAATTCCAGTCTGGTAATAGATTTGGTTCTGTTTGAACGAAAGTAGTTAACACTGGCAATAATCACACAATCATTCAATATCTATATGTAACATAAATTTAATTAAGAGCGCCAGCTCAATTAAATGTACATATAATAAAAGAAATTGAATAATCAAAATTAAATCATGAATTACATGCATATCAATAAAGCCCAAAACTATATATTGCAATTAGCATCAATATGAATTAATGAATATTGAATATCTTGAATTTGTATTTTATATCTGAACGAGTTTATTATTTTTATGTTTAATAAAGCCTAAATATTTTGGTATTCAAAACTCAAACAATTATTGGTTATCAATTCAAACAATTAGTTTCTCTGACTGAGGGTATATACTCTTATGAATACTACACTGGACCGTAGTAAACTTATAAACAGTTCAGAATAAAGACCCCTTCGATATCGACTATCGTTGGTCGAAGAAATATAATCGTCGACGAGCGTGCTGCAGTGGCTTCGACGACGCGAAGTAAGTGAGCGAACTCTCACGACGAAAACGCAGTCCGGATTCGCGGACGAAATGATGAGGGTTGAGAACACAGTCCCAGACTGCTACGATGAATCACAAGCTATGATCTGACGATGAAGTACGAACTCTGAGTTCGACGATGAGTGGATGAACAATCCCGCATGAAGCACGAACTCCAAATCAATGACGAAGTGCGAGCTTCCCAAGACGAAGCATAACTTCTACGTTGAATGTATGAGAGCCAAGACAAAGCATAAGCCCAGCTCGTCAGTTCTTTCAACAATGCGTGTGCCTGATGAGGTGAGGGCAGATGTGGTGTTTACCGGACCTGTGCTGCCCTGGAACCAGCCTGCGACGATGGGGATTTAGACTTAGCGTGCCTGCACTACACAGCCTGCAACATTCACCCAAAGCAATGGCCTACAGAACCACACCCTCACATCTGAGCGAAGACCTAGTCAGAAGGGCTTCCTCTCCCGAGAATCAAACGATATCTGATTTGATTTCACTAAAACTCCTATCCAACCTGACTCTCACAAAAGAAAACTCGTTATCATTCTCGATATTCCTCTGCTTACTCTTCCGTGCTAAAATATCCAATTAAAATTACTTATCCATCCAAGCTTTAATCCACTATTCAAACTCCCAACTAAACATTCTCATCAATCTTTCCTCTCATACACAAAAACAAACATCTGTAGCATTTTAGAGCCCACCTAACTCAACTAAAGATATAAAGTTAAATGCTAATGCTCATGACCTAAGATAGCAGTCAAGTCAAAGTCGATTCTATTCATTAACACTTCAGTGGTTTGATCACTAATAAGAATAAAGGTTGATTGACTCTGGCTCTGGAGCTAAACTTGGAGTCAGCGACCCAAATTCCTTTTTACAATTACCACCTGGACTGGTTGCTAGGGATTGGAATTAAATAAAGTCCATGTCACAATCGTGACACTTGCCTAATCTGGTTTTATCTTTGCCAATGTTGCCAAACTTTTGATGCTAATTAAGCTATTGTGACGTATATTGTTGCTTCCGCGTATCTATTGTTGTGGCGCACCATTTTACTGTTATTACGCGCTAGCGCAACAAAGCAATCGATTTCACCGTTCATTTTAACACAGGATAAAACCGTTCAACATAACAAAAAAAAACGTTCAATATAACAAAAACCGTTCACTATAACAAAAACGTGAATGACACGTGACATCATTTCAACCAATCACAACTCGTAAAATACTACCACTATTTACTATTAATATATGTTTCATGATATATCAACCGTGCAGGTGAAATAATTAATTTTCTTCTGAAAAAAATGACATTTTATGGAACTTACACTATATCACACATAGAAGAACTTCTCGCACATGACAGAATCAAAACTTTATATATTCTTAACTTTTTTATTTTTTGGTTGATTTTCTCCAAACCTTCACTCATATTTTTCTTTTATTTTTCTGCATTTTTTAAAACCAATTTAAACCCAGGGTGAACTTTCCCTTTAATGAACAAGCTGGGTTGGAAATATACAAACTTGGAGAGATATGAAAATGCAGCTGCTATTGCCGACTGCGATTGACGGGAAGTCATTGAGGAAACTAGGTGCTTCTGCACTCGGGGCCCCCCAACGAATTTGGAATAGTCAAAGGGTCTTGTTGTAATCTCAATAGGCAGCTGCTTTGAAGCTCTAATGAAATTTCTGTCTTGGAGTGGATAAGTGTTTGAGTGAATAACTCAAATAACAAAGTGTACTCTGTATCCTTTCATTCTAAACTTCTCAATGATTAAAGAGATGCATGTTGTGTCCATCTGTCCTCCCAGGTTGGCAAGGCTATGTCCTCGAATGAAACGGCAGCCTACAAGATCATGAGGGAACTGAGTGTGGACTATGTCCTGGTAATCTTTGGAGGTGTGATAGGATACTCTGGAGATGATATTAACAAATTCTTGTGGATGGTGAGGATAGCTGAAGGAGAGCATCCTAGAGATATCAAGGTAAAAAGCAGACCAAAAGTTATTTCGCAATTTTCTTTTTGACCTGATGAAATCACAAATATATGAGTCATCATATCAAAATGAGACACAACTCCCCGAGCAACGATTACTTTGAGTCAAAGAAATCGGCAATTAGTAAAAAATGTTTGGGGTAAAATATTTTTAATTTTCTAAATCTTTAGGTTTCATACGTACTCTATAAAAAAAATTATAAAAAAAAAGAGTGAAAACAATAAAAGGGAAATATTCAAAAATTGATTATTTTGCCGATATCCTTGACGACTTGTGTCTCATTTTGATATGATGGATCACATGTGAAAAAAAAATGTATTTAAAAAAATGGAGAAGTATAATAAAATTGCACATTTCAGGGAAGAGAGTGGCTTTGGACAAGAAGCTGGATATTCCAAGCCTTTCCCGAAGCTGCAATTATTGATTGTTTCATTTCCCCCGATTTGCTAAAAAAAAATATAAATATATCATATGCTTGTATGTATGGTAAGTGACAAGGAAGTGTATTGACTTGAATCTGTAACTGCCCGAGTTCAAGACAACTGTTCTTCTGCGTGACCATTCGCACATCCTACTTATTATTGCATTGTTTAATATGATAAATGTAAAGGTAGATATGGGGAAGAACCTTGATTATCACTAATGCAAGGATTAGTACAAACTTTTCACTTTATATGTTTTAAATTTATCATTAAAACCCTCTCTTCCTCCCCCCCCCCTCCTTGAATTTTCATAATATTCTTATTGTCATCTATTTAAGAAAAGAAGGTTTAATAAACATTTTCTTTTTTCCTAATTTGTTTACAGGAGAGTAACTACTTCACACCGAATGGGGAATTCAGAGTGGATAAAGCAGGCTCACCTACTCTACACAACTGCTTAATGTATAAAATGTGTTACTATCGATTTGGTGAATTGCAGGTTAGTATATAGAGTGTGTATTAAAACAATTTGATTTGTTATTTTTTCTAGAAAGCTAGACAAAGATACTGTTTTCTTCTAAAATTGCATCTAGCATTTTAATCATTTTAACTTATTAGAAAACCAACAGATATCTGCTACATTTTCCTTGATTCCTGTAAACACCACATATGTTGGTTCTCTTGATAAAATGCTACCTACAACAGCCTTCTGAATAAAGCAACCATATTGTGATACTGAAGGTTTTCTATGATGGAAAACCACAGGGAATATTTATTTTTAGGGAAATTATTGTTGTGGTCATGAGATTGAATTGTAGAATAAACTCACTGAAAATGATATAGAAAGGCTGGTAACAATTCATCTACGAATTGTCATGTGCTGTGAGGTATTGGAATCACCAAAATGATAAGAATTTAATACATTCTGTTTAGATCGAATCACATGCACCACACACAGAAATGCATGTATGGAAGTACAGAAACTGTTTGGCAAAAGCATTTGAATTTTTTTTTTTTGGTTGTTATAATATGACTACATGGGCATTTTAAGAGCAGTCTTTGCCAGTTAACCTTTTTGCTACTATATTCTTTGTAATACAATTAGGAAGCTCACAATTACTTTGTTTACGTTTCCCTTGAATGTTGCTATCCGTCATTTCCCCTGTCTTAGCTTGATTTCCGGTCACCGGCAGGCTTCGACCGGACAAGAGGAGTGGAGATCGGGAAGAAGGATATTTCCTTTGAGCATCTAGAAGAGGCCTACACCACAGAGCATTGGCTTGTACGCGTCTACAAGGTCAAACCGCTCAGCAATAGGGTGCCTAACCTGAGGCCTATCAAAAAACAGGGAAGCAGGAAGAAATTTTCATCTAAGAAGGTAAGTGTGCCCTGTAAGATTGAAATTCAAGAATAAACCTGCCGAACACCATTCCCATTTCATGAGGGTTCGGGAAAGGGTTACTGTTGCTCCTCCAAAAAAAAAAAATGAGGGAAAAATCAAAACAGACACCACACAAACAAAGAAAACAAAATAAGAAAGAAAAAAGTACAAAATAGCTACTAAACAAAGATCTTGGCACACATTATCATTGCATATGTTCTTTCTAGTGTTATCTAATTAACTCACTGAATGCATGAGTATAATACATTATGTATGATTGAAATGCTATATAGGGTCTTTAATAATACAATTTTGAATAATCTAAGTAGTTTGCATGTATATTCCCATTTTATACTTAGGGATAAGTTAAAAGTATCCGGATATCTACATGGATAAAATTTGAAAGCCAATTATATTTTTTGTTTCATGGAGAATAATAAGTGATTTTATTACCAGAGATGATATGTGATGCATCACATCAAAATGAGAGACAAGTCGCCAGAAAAGAGTCAAAGATACTAGCAAACTAATCCCTTTTTTATTACTTTCACTTTATCTTTTTAGCTCAATTTTTTTTTATAGAGCACACATGAAACATTGAAGATTCAGAAAATCAAACAAATATTTTCCCCTGAATTAGACATCTATTATTATTCTACCAATTTCCTTGACCCTTTGATGAATTTGTTCTGCGACTTGTCTCTCATTTTGATGTGATGCATCACATATATCATTAACACTTACAATGCAATCCATTGGATCCAAACCCATGTGTTTTCTTATGTTAATAATCATAATTGATGTTGATTTCTCTCTTTTACTTCCAAACAGACAACTAAGAAGAGGCGTGGAACTATCAAGAATAAACTAGCCGTGAAACGAGGAAAGCGTACCAGGGGTAGCAGCAAGAACAATAAAAGAATATAAATCTATTCACCTTCAGGATCATTTAGTGTGTTAGACAGTTTTAGGAAATAGCCTTATAGAATTATGTAGTTATGTGTTAGAATTTGGTGGATTAGGAAGAGAATGCGGATTGACCAAAACCAAAGTGATAAGTACTTCAGTTCTTGTGTCCATGTGTTCTGTCGCCAAGTGAAACAAATATTGTTTTCATGTTTTGAGGGTTTATAATTATGTGTGTCGTTTTTGTCCCCAAACTTTCAAAATACGTATTTTCCTTCTTTTTTTTTTTTTTATTTTGAATTTTTTTGTTTTGTTATAAAGACATTTCTTAGAAGTTTTTATATTCAGATAATCGTGTGAAGATCGTGAATAGAAAATTGAAAAGTACTTGCCTTGAGCTTGGCCTTTCCATAAAGACTGATGCGAACATGTTGCATAATATTATATGCTAATAGGGTGCACACAGAATAGTCCATTATTTTTGAGGATAATTCTTCTAGAAGAGCAACAGTTTTGGCAAGTGGATGTAGAAATTTGGTTATTACTATCCATTCCACAAGCATCTGTATCAAACTGTATTTCAGGAACCATATGGTACCTGTCAAAAGCTGTTATAAATGTGGATTTTATCTACTTTATCAGGGAAAGAACCTAATGCATACCTTGAAGTCATCAATAAAAATCTTATTGAAGCGTAGATATTGTAAAGAAGAAAGATTATGGACTCACAAAACGTGTTCTTTGTCAGATTACTATTGCAGAGATGTCAAATATAACTGATTTTCAGTTAATATTACTGAAAACTGAGAAGAATACAAAGGGCCTCGTACAAAAAAATGATTTCCAAAGTTGAAGTTAAATATCGGTCATGTTGCATAACAATTACACTTTAATCCATTTGAAAGGAACTATATTGGATAGGCAGAAGAACATTTTTGTGCTTGAAACTGAAGTTCATCAAATGGGCTGTCAGTCTTGTCATTTCCATCATCATTAATTTATATGACCATGCAATGCATGTTTGTGTTTCACAAAGAAATGTCAAATAATGGGTCAAAGTAGCGTATTTCAAATTTAAAAACATTTCATCTGTGCTCATAGCTTTTAGAATGTAGGTCTGTTTGTCAGCACTAATCAAGGGGAGATTAATGGCCATGAATTTATCCAAGAAAAATAGGTTGTTGTAGTTAGGAAATATATGTAGAAGTATGTGTTCAAAACCTGTGGAATGTTGTCGTAATGTAAATGGTGTCTGTATATTTTGAACTCAAATTAGCTGAGTTATGAAAGAAATAGAGATTTTGAGATTTTTGTTATATTGCGTCCAGTATGCTTCGTAAAACTACTGTAGATGAGTAGAGTGCAATGTTGCCACCTAATTGGTTTACAGAATCACACCTCTCTTTGTGATTCCATGATTGTGGAAATACTATAAAAACTCTCATCTGTCAGTCAGACAGAAAGGATCATTGTTCTTAAA
>CALNVZ010002100.1:15595022-15606726 GCA_940671915.1 Paracentrotus lividus
GGTTTGTAATTTCCATTTGAAGCTTAAAATCAGAAAAAGTTTAGACCTTGATGACCTAGTAATTTAGCATCAATGGTGTGCACTAACAAATATGTATTTAAATAAATGTCTCCTGAAAGCCAAAAGGGCCTGCTCCCATTGGGTTAGCACCCTTCTGCCTCTCAGAAAGCAATATCTCGTACAATCCACTCCAGGGGGCGTTTCATGAAAGACTTGTCGGACGTTTTATCCAACAAACTGTTATAAGCTACTGAAATGCTTGCATCTGATTGGCTGAGAGCAAATTTGTCGATAAAATGTAACCGACAAGTCCTTTTGTGAAATGGCCCCCAGGTTTAATGAGGTGCTGTAACCAAGACAATTATTACAGTAGAAACCTCTTATAACGAATCTGATATAATGAGATTCCTGATATATCAGGCTTGGTCCAGCTCTTTGTGTCTTTAAAAAAAAATTATTTTTTTTTACCTGAGATATAAAGAGATTCCAGGTATAACAAGATAATTTTCATGTTTAATGACCTTGTTATACTGAATACAATACACATGAGTTCACACCTTAGATTGGGACTGGGAGAGCACCTTTATCCATCCCTCCTTGTAGCAAAACTTGTATATCATCATCGTTTATAACAGGAGTACCTGTAGATGGTTGTCTGTTATATGCTATTAGCATTATATTTTTCTTGAATGGTAATTTTCATAGCTTTGAAGAAAAAGATGTAGGAGGGTAGAGGAAGGAAAAGGAAGAAAGAGAGAAGGGAAAGAGAAGAGAAGAGGAGAAGGAGGATATTGAAAATGAGAAAAATTGAAGAGAGAGAAGAGAGAAGAGAAGAGAGAATAACAAGAAGAAAGTGGATGAGAAATTAATTGGAGATAAGGGAAAGAAAAGAAAGTAAGAAGTAGAGAGGGATGAATTATGAGAGAGAAGAAAATGAAAAGTGAGAAGAAGAGATTGAAAGGGAGGGGGGGGGTTAAAGAGAGAATAAGGAATTGAAAAAGTAAAATAAGAGACTGAGAGGAGAGAAAAATGAAGAAAATAAGATGAAGAGATAAGAGAAGAGAATAGAGAAGAGGAGGAAGAAAAGAGAAGAAAGAGAGGAGAAAAAGGAAGAAGAGAGGAATGAAATTTGAAAAAGAAAAGAAATGAGGAAGAAGAAAAGAAAGAGAGAGGAAAGAGAAGAAGAAAGGAGAAGGAAGAAAGAAGGAGATGAAAAAGAAAGAGGAAGGGAGAGGGAAGATTGAGAAACAAAAGAAAAAATAAGAAGAAAGAAGAAAAGAGATGGGAGAGATAGAAGGAAGAAAAAGGAAGAGGAAAAGAAAGAGATAGGGAGACGAGAGAAATGGAAGGAAAGGGGAGAGAGAAAGAAAAGAAAAGCGAAAGAAAATGAGAGAGAGAGTAAAAAATAATGAAGAGATTAGGAAGAAAAGAGAGGAGAGAGAAAAGATGAATTAAGAAGAAGATGGGATTGAGAAGAATAGAAGAGGATGAGAAGACAGAAAAAATGAAGAGAGACGGAGAGAGATGGAAGAGAGGAAAAATAAGAGATAATTAGAGAGAGAGGAGAAAATAGGAATGAAAACGAAGAGATAAGACAAGGAGGAGAAAGAGAAGGAGGAAAGGAATGAGAGAGAAAGAGAGAAGAGATTGAAGGGCAAACTGATGAAAGGAGAATATATTGAGAAAAGAGAAAGAGAGAAGAGAGAAGGAAAGATGAGAAGAGATGAAAGAGTGAGAGGATGATGAGGAAAGAGACCAATTTGAAATGAATGAGAAGAGGGAGAGAGTTGAGAAATAGAATTGAGAAAACGATGATGAAGGAAAAAAAGGAGAAGAAAATATAGAAAAGGAGATAGAAGGGAAGTGAAAAGATGAATGAAGAGGAGGATCTTGTACTTATCAAACTATTGTAATGAACATTATAGTATTAGTGTTTATGCACTAACTAATTTTTGATTAGCCTGAATAAAAATCGGTGTTAAAATGTCTGTGTATGCCTCCAGATAGCCAAATTTGAGAACCACTTTCAGAAAACAAAGAAATTCCAATGATATAAATTTCTCTTTAAAGGTAATATTGAATTGAAAATACACTTGAATTCATGCAGATTGGACTTTCAAGCTATTAAACTACTTATTTCACACTTCCTTTGATCGAAAAGAAAAGTCTGTTTATAAATCTAACTTTATTATTACCAAAGAAATAAAATGGTTTCCTATTTTACTTCTTACATCATGTACATTCAGATAATGTAGTTGATCAGACAAGTGAGTTGATCTCTTAACATCTAGGAGCAACCGTTCCAGTTTTTGTATAGCAATATGTGTTACTCCCGTCTTAAATATGTGATAGATTAGTGAGAAATAAAGATGTACAATAGAGGGATTCAGAAAGGGAGAGAAACGGGGAAGAAGAAGATGAAGAGAGATAGAGAGAGGAATAGAGAGAGGGATTGATTGATTGGAAATGCATGACATACTGAGATATAAAGGATGTATGGAAATAGGTTGTTATGGGTGAAAAAGATTATGTGTAAGCATTGAGTTTATAAAAAGCCAAAAGAAAAAAAAGGAAAGAGGTAAGAGAATGAGAAATGTATGAAAATGAGCCAAGAAGTTACAGAAGAGATAATTTTTTTTTTTTTTTTTTTTTTTTTTTTTGGAGACGTGGGGAAAAGGAGAGAGAAAAAAAGAAAGAAAGAGAGATTAATTGGATATGAAAAGTGGTAAGCCCTATGTAAAACAATTGATACAATTATAACAACAACAAAAATAAATAAAGGAGGTAGAGATAATTTGGGACAGCCCTCTGGCCAATATTATTTTTGAAATATAGCTCAATACATGAATATATACAGTGATTTAATACTAGCTTTAGTACAGTACGAGAGTGGTTAAAACAAGTCAATTGATCACTGCATTTATATTTTAATAGAAGTAATACCAGAGTGGAGTGTACATATTTTGTTTCAATTGCTATAACATAATCGACTTATTAATCAGATGTTTTAGAAGCTAAAAAATGCAAAAACAAGATTCCTCCTTCGATTTGCAGACTACGGTACTGCGCGTGCGCAATCCGTGTATGTGTCATAGCATTTGTCTAGCGTGCTGTGCGCTGTAAATAGCGCATACCGAAATGCACTGCAAATGATAATGTGTGTGGGGTCAAAGGATAGTGGTATCATCAATAGGCGTTTTCCTGATTGGTGTAGCACGCATTTTACATAGGCTTTGCATGCACCGATTATTACCCACCCTTGCCCCGAGCCGAACCCCGTGTGGAATAGCTGACTCGCAGGAAAGAAAACGTTTTGAAAAGTGGAGTAAGTGAACCTTTCAGTATTTTTTAGATTGCTAGGTAGATAACTAACTGTTAGATGTCTAGCTAGATAAACAAATGTAACGTTAGATAGATCTAGATCTAAGTTAGATCTAGTTGATCTGTGAGTGTGGTGAGGTCTAACGTTAACGTTAACGTTAGATCTATTTAACGTAAAATCTTAAGAATTCACTGTCACATTTTCTAATTAAAAAAAGAAAGGAAAAAAAAAAAAAAACGTGTAGATTTGTAAAATCTAGCACTTCATACGCTGTGCGTCGACGTGACCAAAACAATAACAAAATTTGGCGGGAGTGACTGACCGTAATGGAAAAACATGAGAAATGGTGCTTTTCTTCTTCAAATGATTGTAATCAAGAAAAATATGAGCATGTCTCAGTTACCCTTTACCAAATAAACTGTAAGTTTTTATTCGCTATAAGTTTTTGTCATTTTGAAAAGAATGTTGTTGTGTTAGTTACTCGATGAGCTAGTGACGGGAAATGTTGCAATGCCCCACACATATTTGTACGCGCTGGACTGGACAATAGGGTAGACGATAATAAAAACGGTCGTAGATAAATATAAATTTTACGACCGTCAGTTTTTTCCATCATTGTAGTTTATTTTAGATTAAAGGAAAAATAAAAACTTTTCCATTCGGAGGCATATGAGGATATCAAACATAGGACATCTTAGAATGCAAAAAAATAGGACTTTATTTCATTGTTCAACGACAGTCCGAAATGAGTGTAAATTGGCAGGTGGCAATGATTGCCCATCGGTTTGTCTAGAGCTACCGGCTTTCATTTCAAAATCAAAACTCCCAATGCAATCTAGACTAGAATCTACTCTTGCAAGGCTTGCTACATGTGATCTGATCCAATTTGATTTGCTTTATTAAATCTACAAGGACTCTATATTATTTTTTCCATTTAACAAAGAATTAGATAGAAGAAATAGAAGTGCAAATCAATAGGCCAGATCTCGGCCGAATTAGATTTTATTAGTATTTTTTCTCACAAATTTTTTAATATCTTGGTTGATTTATCTTGGTAATGAATGAAATAGGAAAATTATATTACCTCATCTTAAGAATTGTAAGAGCTTTTGTCAGCTCTCCGTAATAGCTCTTGAGGCGGGTAGCAGAGGTGCCACGCCTGGATCATCTGGTATCGCTCCATTAACGCTCCCCGGTTCGCTTAATATCGATAGCGCGACAAAAAACCTGAAGGCTTGCAGGTAGTAGGCGTGATTTCTTTCAGTGTTGAATGGGCTTATGTATCTGTCTTCTAAAAGATCGAGTGAGGAATGCATGCAGCCATCCTTGTAAACCATGATACAACTTCATTTCATCTGAATGTCATCATACAGTGTCAAAGGATGACCGTCGGTCCCGAAAATTCTTATCGTCTAATCGCATGAATTTCTAGTGCAAAGTAGAATGCGCTGCCAGTCCTGAGTTATGGGCCTGGACAAAAAACTCCGTTTTTAAACTAACACCAAGTCCAAAACCCAAGGTTAACCCAAGGTTATTTCTTTACCGGAGGTTTCCTAGGGATCATTTCCCCATTGGAGATTTACCGAAAAAAACAGAAAAAATCCGGTTATCTCTTTATGCAATGGAAAAAAAACTCCGGTATGAAGATATGTTAACCCGGACTTTCCTGATTTTTACCGGAGTTTCTGGGATTTTTTACGCGGAAAAAACTCCGGTTTAAGTTTTATTGCAACGGGGCCGCTGGTGCAGGTAAATGGGAACTTGCAAGAATAGGTTCCTGAAATGTTGTCCGGGTTGCGTTTTACACAGTTTAATTGTCCAACCATTACAGAATAGAAGAACTGTCATAACTTGCAATCCACGTTGTATATTATAGAAAACCCAATTATCATCTCTGTTATACAAAAGGAGAGAGAAAAAACTATCACGTAACTTTCAATCTGCCTTTTAGATAGTAAACTGACTATCACCTCTAAATCCTCCACCATACAGTTATAAAATAGAAAAAGTCCTTCCTTAGCATTTAACTTAACTAGTCATGTTTTCAACCATACAGAAAGAGAATAACTTTTACTTATTTGGTAATCTACCTCAGATAGTATAATTGAGTATCATTGTCAACAGCAAAACAGTAAACTGACCAGTCATGCTAGCCAGTGCATGATAGCAGCATCTACACTAACGTCGCAGTCCACCTTTTATTGTAAATTGGCAATTTATGTCAACGATAACAAATAAAAAAAAAAAACTTTTACTAAACTTCCAAATGCCGCCTTAAAATAATATTACTGGGTCTTCTCTGTCAGCGTATACAGAAGAGAAGAGCTTTTCCTAACTTCAAATTCACCTTCAGATAACAAAATATCAAGCGCTCTCCACCATACAGAAGAGAAGAACCTTGTTGCTAAAAGTGCAAACTATCCAGATTGCAAAGTAACTAAATTTTATAAAACTTTAGCCATACCAAGTAAAAAAAATATTTTCTCGTTATTTCGCGATCTACAAACAATAAAAAATAAAATTGACTATGACCGAAGACTGAGGAAAGTCTTGGCCCGTATGGTCTACATAAAAGTGGCTCAAAAGGGGGGGGGGGGGGGGGTGCAAAATGAAACATGTAAAAATAATTTCGACCCAAACGAGCCTTAGGAAGTCAAGTCTGAGAGTCGGCAGGATATGGTTAAAATGCGTTTTCGAAATAAGACCAAAGCCAAAATAATGATGTAGATTGATAATGCATCCAAAAGCATTGTATATTGCGCCAATTTAATGTTAAAAGCATTTCAAAGGCGCATGCCTCCAATGAAGTGTGAAATGAAGGAAAAATCCAAAGACGTTGGAGCAATAAAATGAAAAGACTATGCATAGCCATATTCCCGTTAGGTGTGTCATGGGTCCTGAAAGAGTGACACCAAGTACCAGATGGAGCACAAAGCCAAGACGTAGACGGTATTGTGTCTATGAGTGAGGCCACATATCCTGGAGCTAAACCATGGAGAGCCTTGGAAGTCAGAGAGATTTTTTTTAAATCAATCCTGTTTCTTATTTGTAAGCCAGTCAACTCCATGAGAACAGGGGTTGATATGCGGTCATATTTCTCGTTACCAAACAGTTAGGCGTTCAGTAGCATTCTGTTCTACAATAAAGGACAGCCAGCAGATTGGTTGTTAAGAGTCAATACTAGAGGGTTTAAGGATTAAGGAAGGAATTAGTTTCATGCTACCGATCCTTATAGCCAAGTATATTGCGTGCTTGGTTAATAAGGACGCTTAGCGTTCCTTGGAAATATGCGTTGTCCGTCAACTGGCGAAGAAGACACTCAGGTTACGAGCATTCTCTTGAAGGCGGGACAGACACACTGTCCTCTAGTAGATTCCGTGATAGATATTGGCGTTACAATAAAATTAACTCCATTTATATGATTGACTGTGTTATAAATAATTTTAACTTCAAAAAAATAACAGTAGTATTTTATATCTTTCCCTTTCAATCTTTGAATTGCACGTTAAAGACTAAACCCGCCGTTAACCATGCACGTAATACGAGGACTATTTACGAAACAGTGACTGGTATCGTATTCAAGATACTTTGACAAAAGTACAAGTCCCACCCGGCCTCCGTGCCCGGTTTTTATGATTTTTAAAGAACGGACAAGACGCTTGTTCGTTACTACCCCCGGTCACACTGAGCTCGGTTCCTACTTACGTTCCGCCCAAATTTTTTGGGCAACGGCATAGTCTGTGGGTGATAAACTTGAGTGGACGTACAGTAGATCTGATTACGAACTTCATGGGACAGCTTGGTCGGATTTTCAAAAAAGTGTTCAAAAAAATCGGCGCCTATCTCGCCTTAAAATGTAACGGGGGTGGCAACGTACCTGAAACGAGAATGGACGTACTGCCAAACGAAATTGCCCCGTACTTAAATCTGATTGTTCTAAAGATGTGCTAGGGCGTCTTACAAACGAGCATTGTATATTCATAATAGCGTTGAAGTAACGAATACGTATGAGGTCTGCAAAAAACGGGGCTAGGTTTTTTATGGGAAACGCGGGCACGCATTTAGCGTCAACACGTTCTAGACACGGATAATGACGCAGTAAGAACGGTGAGTGAACTTTCTGGAGGCCGTTTGGGTCGACCGTAAGAACGAGTAAGAACGGATTATGTTGACGGATTAAAACGACCCAGAACTAGTTAGGTTCGGGACGAAACGCAGTTGGAAACGAGTTGGAACTGATTAAGGAACGTGCTAGCAAGTTAAACTGGGACGGGTTTGGATGTTTCAGACGGGCTCTGTTTTCGTGGAAACTGTCATTTTCACCGATTTTAAAACTTGTTACAAACGGGACTGCAGACGAGGCAAAGACGTTTGATGGACGTATGAGACTGTTATACGAACGTGGTCATCTATTGGGTCAAATGTACGGCTTTGTTTTCGGACCAATGGCCGTTTTTCGTATTTATTTCTAAAAGTTGTGAGAATTTCTGGTAAATTGTAACAATTAATGTTGCAATTAAACAGCTGATTTATTCGCTTTATACTACGTATCCACACTGAACAATTTCTTACCACGTTATTGAATTATGCAGAACGGGGCTTCATCTTATGTAACACAGTGGAGTGGACCGTACTTGCCAGACCGTATTTCAATCTCTCAGACTTTATAGCACGGGCCCTGGATTAGCAAACGTTTCAAGTTTAAACAGAAACGGCATGTCATAATTCCCGTCACACTGAGCTAGTTCGTCACGGCGTTCTGTGCGTTAGTTCTTGCTGAACGGGCTCAATCTGTGTTAAAACGGACTGAAGTAGTCCAGGACCTTTTGGAATCTAGGTACAGACAGTTCACAATTGTTTAACGAACTTTGGCGAACGGTGCTCGAACGGAGAGAACGGAAGGCATTCCGATTTTTTTTTGAAACATGTGTCAAAATATCTACTGGCTTTCCAAGTTCAAATTTAAACGTAGTGAACAACGTTTCCGTTAAACGGTAGGATCTTACTCTGAACGAGAAGACCGTAACTACGAACATGGTACCTAACTTATTCATTTGCTCGCATAGGCACTTTTAGTGACGGTTTGGACGTGCTATGAACAGCGTATAGAGTGAACGAGCCGGTTTTTACTCAACGGTCTGAACTGGATATCAACCGTTATTGCAGGACGCGATAAAGACGGAATTGACGAAACGAGAAACTATTATTGAACTGCCTTAGTATCGTGATTCAAGAAATTAATTTTCAAAGTTATAAGTTTCCAACCCTGACCAAAGGCATTCATCAATTTTTAAAGAACGGGCATAAGACGGTTATTAGAACGACCTCAGTGGACGGCCCCCTTAGGAAACTTACTAGACGAGGTTTGGGATGGGCAAGCCGCCGTTCAAGAATTTTGAACGTCTAAGTACCCCTATCACACTAAACTGGTTCGTAAACTACGTTCTAGAAAATACTCTCAATATTCGTACACATCAAGGAGTGGCCACCGTAGTTTGAGACTTGTGTAGGATACTTTTTACGACCCCTACGACGCTCTTCGGCTGCAAGAACGGGAAGACACTCGGATTTTAAAAAATAAATGGTGTCTTCTCCGTTTTCCGAAATTAAACAGAGTACAAGGAAATTTTAACAAAATGGACTGTCCTACAACGAGAAGGAACGTATTGACTTTACGGGTCAAAGGCGGTAATTCCGTGTCGAGGAGTGGGGGGATGAGGTGAAATAATTTGCCAACTTGTTTCGCGATCTTGTTTGACATGGACAAGCACTCCGTGACAAAAATAATAACCCATATAGCAGATGGTGCGGAATGGATTTGAGAGGCGAGGGGGTTACGAAGAATTTATCTTTGAATGTATGCGTTTAGCTTATGGCTGTCTTTGATTACTGTTCATTCTAGTAATGGAAAAACTAATGCGAGCGCGAAGCGCGAGGCCGAAATTTTAAGCTAAAAGTGTGGAGATGTTTGCTGCATTATAGCTCCTATTTAGTATCAGCGAGCGCGAAGCGCGAGCCAAAAAATTTAAGCTGAAAGTGGATAGTGTTTGGTGCCATTGAAAGGTTCCTATAGGCCTTTAGTATCCCGACGAGCGCGAAAAAAATATTAGGCCTATAATGGAAAATAGGAGGTGGCGCGGAAACGGATTCGAAAGTCACGGGTTCTTGAGTAAAAAAAAAGGGCGCCGTTCTGAAAACGGGTTACTTTTCGAAGCATAGATCTAAAGGGGAAATGTATTCGGAGACGGAGGGGATTACGAAGAAAATTTGTCTTTGAATGTATATATGCTTTTGAAGAATATAATGGCTGCCTTGAATTTCTGGTTCATTTTAGTAATGAAAAGTAATGCGAGCGCGAAGCGCGACCGAAAATGTGTAAGGTAAAAGTTTTTTGATATTTGTGATTGTAGGTATCCTATTACTATCAGCTGAGCGCGAAGCGCGAGCCGAAATTTAGTATGTTGGTGCATTACAGGTCATATATAGCCTAGAGTAACCGCAGAGCGAAAAAAAAAAAAAAAAAAAAAATTAAAAAAAAATCATATAGTAGAGGCTGCCTTGATCCTGTTTATTTTTAGTAACGGAAAAAAGTAATGCGACGCGCGAAGGCGTGAGCCCAAATTTGAAGCTAAAAATTGGAAATATGTATTGTTGGGCAGTAGTACATCCTATTTTGTATCCATTTAGAAGACATTATTTTACATGCCTTTGTTAAATAACAGCGATAGAAAACAAAATCCACAAGTTCTTTTACTATGAAAATTCTGTGGGTTGCAGGCCCCAAGCCTCAAACAACCTGCCCGCACACAACAAGTTTCCATGTCAACAACCCCTTTCCACAGCTGCCCTTTCTTAAGATTTTGTCCCTTAGACGAGGGCATTGGATCCAACCTTTTATACCTTAGGTTACTGTTGTACTTAGTGCGAGGGTCGCATAGCGACGAGCAGGAAAATTTTGGGGTTTTTTGGAGTAAAAAGAGGCCATTTTTAGTATATTTGAAAGCGCCTATTTTTAACAATATTACAAATTTATTCTAGTGTGTTTTTCTCAATTTCTTTCTTTTTTGATAATTGGGGGATGTTATGTACAGGCCATCCCGCCCCCCTCCAAAAATCTGGGGGGGGGATGTATTCCCCCATCTCCACCCCCCGGGGATAATTTACGCCCAATCCGTGCAGTTACGTAACAGTGTGTTAACCGGTCTGAAATAGATAACAACGCATTACCGACGAGATCAAAGACGAAAAGGACATAAATGAGGACTATTTTAAGAACGGACTAGCATTCAGATATGATTGCCAAAAACCCATGAGTTCCAACCCGACCAATGGCCCCATTTAAATATTTAAAGAACTACACTAAAAACATACATATGCCAACAAATCTTATAACTGGGGGACCAGTGAGACAAAGTGGTTGTACCCTGATCCGTAAAAACAACCCGTTACCATGCCAACCATGATAACGCCGATTAAGCGAGTGTACGGGTGCTCTTAACAATCAATCGGTTGTAAAACAATCAACTTATCTTCCAAATGTGGCGCAGTCATGCACGAGCAAGGAGGTAGGAACCAAAGCATTTATGAAGCCAATCCACAACAGGACTGCGAGAAGACTAGTCTATGAGCATGCAGCAGCTAGACCTAATGTCAATTATTTATAATATCTATTTATATATTTATTATATTTTCAGTCTTCTTTTTGAGAAGGGTAGCTCAAATCAATGATTAAAAACATTGTTTGTAATGGAGGCCCAACAAAATACAATATACAAACAATATATATACAAATAAAATAATACTATGGAACAATACAATTTGGAGAAAAGGTCCTTGTACAAGTAAAAGAACATTCAAATGAAACATCACAAGACCAGGCGTTTGGTGATGTTTCACAAAACTCGTTCAAAGGTCAAAACAACTTTAAAAACGACTGGTGATTAGTTTTATTGAGTCGAAGTATGAAGAATAGTGATAACCAGTATCACCCAAGAACAAGATCCAGTCATTCGTACGTTCACGAACCAGCCAACCAGGCTACGAATTTGAACGAATATGGCACCAGAACTAAAATAGAAAATGAAATTGTGGGCGATTTTGTTTAGCCAATGAACTAAATTAAGTACTGTCAAGATCTATACAATATTAACTGGTTGTTTTGCAAAACACAATTAAATAGAAGCGTTTGTTGGTCGAGTGGATAAGTCAGCGGACTGAAGATCACAAGGTACGCGGTTCGAATCCCCGTCCATTTCCATTTACATCCTCGGCAAGATGTCAATTTACAATTTAGCGTACTTGAACCCCAAGTGAGGTGGAATGGGTACCCGCGTAGGAAGAAAATTCCTTTGAATGCTGTTACCGCCTTTCGGGGTTATAGCC
>CALNVZ010002100.1:15606751-15651480 GCA_940671915.1 Paracentrotus lividus
ATCTACATCAAACGTGATTGACCTCTCGGAAAAAAATTATTGGTTTTGAAGTAGTGCTAGAAAATGGAATTATAAAAACGTTTGTAGAACTTCTAATCTCTGTTGTTGTTTACTCCTGGCGTGATGGGAAGTGCGTCGGAATCGTCATCAAACTTTGTGTTACCCCCCCCCCCTCAAAACAATAAATAAATAAAATACAATGTAAATAAATAAAATTTAATATATACATGTATCTCAATAATCATGTCAAAGAGAGAGAGAGAGAGAAAAAAAAAATGATAAACAAGAACCAATATACGTACTACAGCTATCTTCTCTGATAAGATCTGTTAAAGATCTTGAACGTCCATAATGTTTAAGTGAACGATAATATAAAGACGTGATAATATCTATTTGAGATTTTTAATTGGGCATTTAAAACCATTTAGCCCTTCCCCATACCATGATGGCTTAATCAGTCTCACTCCAACTTAAAAAAACGCTCAGTTATTTATATGTTTTTTATTACAACAATTTATAATATAGCAACTACATACTTAATTTTTCAATCATGCTTTGGAAAATATATTGAATTGAATTGAGAATGAACACTGTCAATTAAATTTGTTAAAGGGGCCTATGTTATACTAGTAGCTAGGGCTATAAGTTTTTAAAAAAACAAACAAACAAACAAAAAAAACACCCACTCCCCTCCCATTATCACGTAGTCACAAATAAACTTGCTCGATTGGCCTACCATGTCCATTTCTTATTTTTTTAATACTATTTTACAGTGTTTTGTCCTTGGGTTTTGCCATTCAGTGTCGTACGTTGTTGTTTTGTTTCTTTTTGTTTTTTGTTGTTTTTGTTTTTTGTTTATTTTTAAAGCCGGGTGGGGGGGGGGGTGGGGCAAACTACGAATAGGACAAGTGGTTTAAGTTACTGGATTGATCTTGTAAAGTCTGCAGTTTATAAATAGACCCACCTCGAAATTGTTTCTATATGTCCTAGTAAAGTGGTCTTTAAAACATATTATGTAATGTTCTTCAAATTACAAAAAGTACATTACATATTAGACCCCCTTTATATTTTGGACCTGGAAGACCAAACCCCCGATACCTTATTCCACATCGCTCATCGATCAGCATAACTTTTTTGTTGTCTTTCTGTTCTTTCATTTCCTTTTTTTTTTTTGTAAGAGAGAATTAACTCTTTACACGCTGAATGTATTCTGAAGCCGGTAAAAATAATGACAATGTTCAGATATTTTCTCTGAATTCTGCTTTTTAAATGACAGAATCAATACTGGTAGCTTTACTATAGACGTTACGTATGATCAGCAGCTATATTTTACTTTCCGTTGTACAAAAATAGCTGAGAAAATCTATTACCATTGTTCAATTCTATGATAGTGCACAAATGCCTCTTCAGCGTGTCAAGAGTTAATCATCTCCTGAAACAAGGATGTAAAAAAGAATAATTTAAATTATATCAGTTGTCAAGTTAATTGTTCGCCCTATTGAATTAGCATTGAACTGTGAAAGAATTTGGAAGAAAAAATACTCTGTAATTCACAGAAAAATGAAATATTTGCAGAAGTTGTGCCTATCCCCTCTCAATCACCTAATAGTGATTGGATAAATTGTGAATAGATATCCATTTTGTACTCATATAATGAAATGAAATACTGAAGCGAATTTTTTAAATACTATTTCATTACAGGTGATAAAGTTTCCTGAATCTTTGGCAGAAGTAAGGGAGACCCAAATCGCCTTTTTTTGAGTTGGCTGGGTTTCCAAATGTGGTCGGTGCTGTCGACGGTACACATGTAAACCTCCATGGTGTGGCACTTGGGAATGATGAACCAGTGTTTGTGAATCGCAAATCGAATCACTCGATCAACGTGCAGTTGATTTGTGATGCGAGGTACCGCATTACAAATGTGTTGTCGCAAGGTGGCCTGGAAGCACTCACGACAGCCGGATCTTCAGGGTATGTCACATTTATAAATTTAAATTTTTTAATTTAAAATATTTAAAAATTGTTTAGTGGTGTAAGATAATGATCAACACTTTCACCATTCTCACATCAACATTCACAAATACAGTCAACTCCTAATGTAACGGGCATGGATACTACAATGTTCCATTACAGTGTGGTAGATTTTCAGATCCCAGTTTGTGCAAACCAATGTCCTTTACTGCTCGAAAAATAAAAAAATAAACAAAAAAAATAAGTTATTGGTCTCTTTCCCAGCACCATGTTATAACGCAAATGAACTGTGGTATGTAATAAATCCAATTTGACACAAATTATTTGATTGTAATAAATTTAGTCATTCAACATGTATGTGAACATTTATTAATTACACTTTCAATACATTTTTTCGTTAATTTCACAATCCACAGAAGAGTGCAATTGGTCAACGGTTTGCAACAATGACTTACAAGGAATTCTGCTTGGTGACTCTGGCTATAAATTGGAGCCATGGCTCATGACACCTGTGAGAGTGCCAGCAAGTGATGCTGACGGACATACAACAGGTTAGTTCTACATTCCCAAAAGCATTATACAATACAACATATGAAATTAATTTGGCATATCTATTTTCTAAACATTTTTAAAATGCTGGCAACATTAAACTGCTGTCATCCTGAGTTATATGATCAGAAAATTGAAGGTTAAATCAACAAGAATTTAAAAGCTAACATTTTAAATCTTCACACTGGATACATCTGGCAAGAAATGGCATTTCAAAAGCATGTTTTTTGTCACACATGACTGAAACAACATTGCAAAAATTTTGCAAGAAAATATTCAACGTCATAATAAACTAAATCCCTTGTCAGGACATCCATCCTATGAATGATATTTCTAATTCTTACAATACATAAGATCCATATAGTATTTACAAGGTGAGGTTGTGTCCATATCAACTAGTAAAAACATGAGGCCTCAACACCACAACATGTTAAAGCAACAGTAATTGCCTACGTAGTAGGCTGATTTTGTAGAGATTTTAAATTGTCACAAAAATGGTACTGAGGAATTCAAAACTACACGTATGCAATTTCTTTAATTCCTTCCGGGAAGGTTTGACTTACATCTATATATCCTTTCCTATAGAAATGCATGATCAAGCACAATCTGATATTGGCTTAAAATAGTAAGATGTCATAAAGAATGAATTGCAAAACATACAATTTATCCTTTTTATTAATATCTATTCAACCAGGGCTCACTGCCGACAAGGGTGGTGATTGAGCAGTTGAATGGTCAAATAAAGAACAGTTCCGGTGTTCTCATCGCAGCGGACTTCACCTTAGTCCTGTGAGAGCATGCGATGTGATAGTGGCTTGCTGTGTCCTCCACAACGTCAGCAAAGATCTGAAAGAGCCACAAGAATATCAGGGGATGGAAGGAGTTGCGCAAGTGCGTCAGTTGCGTCAAACCGCTTGACCCTGTTGGTGGCGGAGCAGCAGTGGCCAGAAGAAACATCATCCAAAATTATTTCTTCATAACCATGTATAATACCTAAATTGATTGGGTATCGAAACACATTCTATAATTGCTAAGATGTGTGTTTATCTGAGTAAATATAAAATTCCGCTTTCTGTGTATTTAAAATTAACTCTAATCACTTTTACGCATACAATTATATCCGTAGTGGTAGAATGAAGAATATCATGGGTAGGGGAATGTAATATCACAAAAATCATTTAAGTATATAATATCAACCTATTTAGAAGTGTCGTAGCTTAGAGGTTGTATCACATGACAAGGTATTGATACAAAAGATGGGGTCGATACACTTCCATAATGAATAATAATTTTGTATATTTGATCTCGTTACATATTTCAATATTTTATACTAGTACAGCAATGGATTCCTATCAGACAACAACAAAACAAAAAACAAGACAAGTTTGGGCAAAACTATGCACCTTCCAGAACTTTTTGCGAAAAATCAAATTAAAGATTGTGGGGCGTTACTCTTGTCGTGGTTACGATCTCCTCTACGTGTTATTTAACGGAACAATTGTTATTAATTCGGATACATGAATGAGTGAAAACTGTCACTTATTTTTTCTAGGAAACAGCAATTGCCTCAGTGCAACCGATGATATGGAATGTATTTCATTGATAATGTTTACATGGATGTCCCTGAATGCTGAGAACTCAGAATTTGTTAAAAGATGTTTCTTAGATTACAAATCACAAATACTATTATAAATGACATATTAGGAAGTAAGGGCCATTGAGTACAAATTCATAAAGCCTATTTCATTCAATCCTAAATATAAACAGTACATCATTTGGAGAGAGAGAGACTGTCCTTCTGGGAATAATTACTAATAGAGCATTTATATAGCACAAATCTATGTAGTAAATCATTCCTTGTAAAAGAAGACATGTGTTCACTTACAAATAAAATTGCATGGACGAACCTTAAGAGCACAATATACATTATGTATGTTTGTGCTTGGGATGAACACATTGCCTTGTTTGCAAACATGCAAATCTTGAATTGTGCATAAGTGGGGGGATGGGGTGTAATCAAAACAGCAGAAGCTAAACCTAAAAGAAACTTCAACCTGATTAAAATGACATGACTTTTGAATGAAAAGGCATTTGGCATAACAACATGAAAAGGTTGTTGTTACACTTATCGATTAAATTATGTGTAAACCCGGTGATTGATTTGTTAAATAATACAAGAGTGGGCACACATCAAAGAGTTAATTGCTATTTACAGACCTATAATTGCCTTGTAATACTTTTGAAGAGTGATAATTTTGTCTTTCATGTGTGCTTACTCATGAATCGACTCCAGAGATCTATTTTTTTCACACAGAACGTAGTCGATAGGTATAAAACAAATTTTCCAAGTAAATTGTTAAAAATATTTTCATCAAGTTGAAAGTTGGGTTTTTGTTAGCTTTTGCTATTTTGATTTCATCCCCACTTTTTGCAAAATTCAGGAATAAGCATGTTCGTAAACAAGGCACTACTTTCATCCAAGTACAAACATATACCTCACCAAAATGATAACAGAAGATGCAGTAGAATATATGTTCAATAAATTGGGAATCATAAATAGACATTATTGAAGTCGTTATTTTTTTTTTCAACTTTCCTTGTTTGTCAGCTGTTTCATGACTTCCAACATTCCTTTTAGCGTTGTTGCAATGTCTTCTTTGGGTTTTCAGCCATCGCTCTGGTGACATCCAGTAAATCTTTCTGGTATTGGTTGATAGTTGTAGACTCCACACTCTTCCTCTTTCTTTGGTCCCTTCTCTCTCTCTTCTTTGTCTGCCGTTCTTTTGCCTTTTGCTTCTCTCCTTCCTTCTGCACCTCTTCTTCCTTCTCCTCCTCCTCTCCTTCCCGCTCCTCTCCTCTCTTTCCCGCTCCTCCTCCTGTACTTCCTCCATGTCCTCGACTCGTCCTCCTCTTCTCCCAACTCCTCTCCTTCCCCCATTGCTTCAAGCATCTGACAGGCCTCAGTATTCTGTGAACCCTGTGTATAAGGAAACAAAAATGTTAAATTCCTTACTTACATCTAATTTACTATAACTACTTAGCTTCCATTTAATATCGTTTAGGTTGAATTATTTTTAATTTAAGATAAAGTATAAATAAGAGTATATTTTGATTATTTGAAGATTATAAGTGGAAAATACAGAAAAGCATGTCCTCTTCACTGCTTTTAAGGAAGGTATACAAAACTGAAGAACAAAAAAAAAAATCACTCTTCATGTAAAGTTAAACAAACAGGTTAGAAAAGAATGCCTAATGTTTTATTTGACTTGTTAAATTGTTGTATTTTGAAGTAATGCACAAATATTAAAATTTTGCCCCAAAGAAAATAATAAACACATGGTGAATACAGATTGGTACGTAAAAAGTTCTGGTATATGCTACTTGTTCTTAAACGAATCATATATAAATACCTCTTTTTTGAAGTAAATTTTGAAAAATATTCCCAATCTTAAAAATTCACTTAATGAAGAATTACGTTTTAAACGTTTTTAATAGTTTCCTCTCTTCATAGTGTTATTATCAATTTTCTTCTTGTATACAGTTAATTTACTATGCTAAGATATTGTAATGATTTTTTTTTTTTTTTTTAATGATTGTAACCATCGCAATTCAGTCTCCGGACTGTGAGAATGGAAAATATTCAATAAATTACCTTCAATTAAATTCAATTCTGGTATATTGCATAATTGTGTCTGCAAGAGTGAGTGTATATGGAATGACATTTACTTTTCATTCATTTTAAAGTTTTCTTTTCTTTTTTCTTTATTGTTAAGTCAAACCAAAAGCTAATGAACAGCAGTACAAAATTAAGCAAATTTCCATGGGCTACTAAAAAAAATTGTTACTTTTTAAAAAGACATTTACACCTTCCAAACGAACATGTGGGTGTATGATGAAATATAGAATGCCAGAGCCTTTAATTCTACAGGTATTGAGTTTGACCTTGGAAAATTTGATTTGACAACAATTGTCTCATCAGATTAACGATGGAACTTTCTTTTCTAGTGAGGCATCTTTTAATTGCAAAGAGCATCATTAGTAGGATGCACTTTTTTTTTTTTTTGGGGGGGGGGGGGCAAGGCCGAAAGCCATTGTCTGAATAAATAAATACTTTCAGGGAAGAAGTCAGCACTAACAGCAGAGTTATTTACTTGTGCAAATTTTAACTACCACCTTAGTCTGTGATCTAAGACAATAAGGCGGCTTTCGGAGCCACTACGGTAGCATGACTACGGTTAGTCTCCCGAGGCAAAAAAATCGAAACTGCGCGAGCGCAACACCCTTTTTTGCTACGTCTTCTTCCCAAAACAGGACGGTAGTCTGAGCGATTTAGCGTACGGTTGTTAGAATGACTACGGTAGGGCCATATTCTCAGTATTTATGTACATAAAATTCAAAGAAATAAATTTCAATGATAAAGCGCCAAGATGGAAAGTAAGATATATAATAGAATTGAAAGTTAAAGGACAAAACAAAGAAATACATAAGAAATGATTGAAGAAAGAGAAAAGAAGGATAAAACAAAGAAATATAAGAATTTATAGAGGAGAGGAAAGAGGATTAAAACAAAGAAAATACATAAGAAATGATTGAGGAGAGGAAAGGAAGGATAGACAAAGAAATACATAAGAATTTAAGGAGAGAAAGGAAAGAAGGAATTTAAAACAAAGAAATACATAAGAATTTATAGCGAGAGAAGAGAAAGAAGGATATAAAACCAAAGAAATACATAAGAAAATGATTGAAGAGAAGAGAAAGAAGGAACAAAAGAGTAATAAGAATGTATAGGAGAGAAGAGGAAAGAGCGATTAAAACAAAGAATACATAAGGAATTTATAGGAGGAGAAGAGTGAGAAGCGAATAAAAAAGAAATAACATAAAGAAAATGATAGAAGATAGGAAAAAAAGAAGGAATAAAACAAAGAAAGTACTAAAGAATTTTAGGAGAGAAGAGGAAAGAAGGAATATAACAAAGGAAATACAATAAGAAATGATAGAAGATAGGAGAAAAGAAGGATAAAAACAAAGAAATACATAAGAAATTTATAGGAGAAAGAGGAAAGAAGGATAGAAACAAAAGAATACATTAAGATTTATTAGGAGAGAAGAGAAAGAAGGATAAAACAAAGAAATACATAAGAATTTATAGGAGAGAAGAGAAAGAAGGATAAAACAAAGGTACATAAGAATTTATAGGAGAGAAGAGGGGAAAGAAGGATTAAAACAAAGAAATACATAAGAAATGCATTGAGAGAAGAGAAAGGGATAAAACAAAAAGTACAAAAGAATTTATAGGAGAGAAGAGGACAAGAGGATAGAAACAAAAATACATAAGATTTATAGGAGAGAGAGAAAACAGGGAATAAAACAAAGAATATACATAAGAAATGATAGAAGATAGGAGAAAGAAGGATAAACAAAGAATACATAATAATTTATAGGAGAGAAGAGGAAAGAAGGATAAAACAAAAGAAATACATTAAGAATTTACAGGAGAGAAGAGGAAAGAAGAATAAAACAAAAGAAATACATAAGAATTTTATGGCGAAGAAGAGAGGAAGAAGGATAAAAACAAAGGAAATACTTAATATTTAATAGGAGAGAAGAGGAAAGAGGATAGAAAACAAAGAAATACATAAGAATTAATAGGAGAGAAGGGAAAGAAGGATTAAATACAAAGAAATACATACCGAATTTATGGAAGAGAAGAGGAAAGAAGGATAAACAAAGAAATACTAAGAATTTATAGGAGAGAAGAGGAAAGAAGGATAAAAATAAAGAATACATAAGATTATAGGAGAGAGATGAAAGAAGGAGTATAAAACAAAGAAAATACATAATGAATTTGTTTTAAAGGAAGATAAATAAAGAGGAGTACACAGAAATGCTATTCAACCGTCGTCTTCTCAGACTGCCGAAGCGCATTCAAGTCACGACGTAGTGCCGAGTGCGAGTACAGTTACGTCGATTAAACCCACCGTCATTGTTACCTTACCGTAGTGTTCCGAAACTCATATTAATAAATTAGAGGATCACGATACAATACAGATTTTGCGTTCATAATGGCAATTCATGTTTGTTTGTTTGTTTGTTTTTTTTCTTTTCTTCCACCATGATACCTTGCACCTCATTATCGATATGACCTGCCCATGAACGGCGCCCGTCTCGGTCTTCCTGCCTCTAATGCCATGCCGGCCTTCTTGGACATGGCTGACAACACCTCCTCCATTATAGGCTTACACTTATGCCTACCTCCTCCTGTTTAAACAAAATAAACAAAACAAAACCCTTTTGTACATAGAAATACAAGATTTAAGTATTATGATTAGCAAGTATTATTTGAAAAATTTCTGCACCCTGACTCAAATCAAGTAGAACAAGTGACACATGAACCTGAATCATTGAGGAAAGCACGCGTAACCATTTTATAAATTGCCCACAAAGAAATAGAGAAAGAATTTATAATTGTTGTTGTGAAGTGGTTGTGTGTGGATGTTTTTCAAAAATTATATTTCAGTGGAATTATCGTGCATGTTCTAGAGATCTTGAAGAAAGGGTAATAGATCAATTTAATTGTCCCTCCCCCCTTTTTGCGGGGGCAGGGTGGCAGAGGAGGAGGAGGGGACATGATATCCTGAGATATAATGCCCCACCCTAACACACTTAAAACCATAAAAAATAAGCGCACATATATATAGCGCTTATATATATCCACATTGGTGTTTCTTCAGCTCTTTTTATTGTTCATGACTTGCAAACTTTCAAATGGTAATTCCAAATATGAACGTGTAATAAACTAAACTATAAATCAGTTCAATTCTGCTTCTCACAATTTTCTCAAATAAAATGGGTTGCTTTTTAAATCTTTTTATATTTCTATATTTGAATGTAGAGAGGATGTAAGACTTACCCGTCTTTGTTTTTTGGTCCTCATACTTCTTCGCCCTCTTTCTTTAGCTCAGACCAGGCTACTCTTACATCCTGGCCGGTCCGGCCAGGGCAGCCTGTTGCTGCCAGTTGCAGGCAATCCCGTCCCACGCATTCTTTCGTTGGTCTGCAACCTTCATGAGGAAAAACAAAATTTATTGCTGTTACCATTTCCTTGGAACAGGCAAAAGTAATGTTGTGTCTGTCCATTGTGAAAATAAGCATAATATTGCAATTCAATTACAACCATGACAACTTATTTCAAGCGATTGTAAAATATCTGCCATAAATGGCCTTCCACCTCACAAGTGACCTCCGATACTATAGCCTACATGTAGCACTGCAAAAGATGTTGCCATGT
This sequence comes from Paracentrotus lividus, assembly GCA_940671915.1. Classification (NCBI taxonomy): domain Eukaryota; kingdom Metazoa; phylum Echinodermata; class Echinoidea; order Camarodonta; family Echinidae; genus Paracentrotus; species Paracentrotus lividus. Next base: position 15,616,560 of record CALNVZ010002100.1, read on the forward strand.
CAAGCTTCACAAAGAATTCTTTCATGTACAGGGGCCGCAGGTTCGGGGGGGGGGGCACTTTTTCAGCAACGTGTACAAAGACGCTAAAATGACCATACATTTGTGATTTTTAGCCTGCTCAGCCCCTCACTTTCAAAAACGCTCCGCGGCCTCTGATGTATTTCGCCTTGCAGGTACATGTATAATTTTATCCAAAATATGGCCAACAATATCATTCTACTCACCCTCTCACTCGTGACAAGGGCTTCCCCCAATAACACAGGTAGTGCTCCTTCACATACGAGGCGATTAGGCTTATGTTGTCATTGGTCAACCTATCCTTCCTTTTTGTTCTGCAAATTTAAGGAAGAAAGATTAATGAAAAACCATTACAAAAATTCATACTTCGAAGAAATAGGATTGAGTAAAAAAATTTAAAAAAAGGCGAGAGCTTTCAATCCTAACAGAATCTTCATAGAAAAGAAAAAAAAAATGGTCAGTAAGGGTAAGGCCTTCAGCACAAACGATGACATCCCGAGGTTGTGCGGGCGTCATGAATGCCACAACGGGAGTGTGTCAGGAACAGTTGGACCAATTAAAATTTATCTTGAAATATCATACATGCCGTTGAATTACATTTTTAACATTAGATTCATCATATTAACCGGCAGTAAATCACCTGATTGCTCATCATCGCTAGTTGTTTCACTGTAAATGGGGTGGTGTATAGACCTACAATTAGTAACCATAGAGTCTATTCTGAAAGGGAATTGTATGAAGAATTCAAAAATCTTTTGAAAAGGGATAGGCCTAGGGTTAAGTCATAAAAGTTACGATCAAAATATGTGAAAAAAGGTGGGAAAAGGGTACTTTCAGAAAATTCTTTGCAGAGAGAAAAAAATAGATCTAGCCAAGCCAGACAGGACCCTAGTCCGGGACGCTGCCATGAAGTGGCAGCGTCCTGAAGGAAACCCCTCAAAATTTTTAAGTTCGATTTGGAATGGTTAAAAATGCCACTAAGAATCGGTAAAATATATTTTATGTAACGTTAGATCATGTAGATCTAACAGTTAGGCCTAGATCATCTCACTGGTGAGTTTAAACACAAAAGTACACTCTCCTCTTGTCTCAGAAATCACGCCTGAAATAATCTTGTAGATCTAACAACACGCTAAGTTAGTGTTAGGTCCTACTGTGACTGTGTTAGTCTCATTTTAATTAAAAACAAGAATTAAAGAAGAAGAAGAAAGTAGAAAACTAACTTAACGTTAGAATGGCCAATTGGTGGTCAAGATTCTAAGTTAGACCACTCATAATACGATGTCAACACTTAGTATTGTGGACCAAACTGCCATATTTTGGTGAAAATTTTGCCAACTTGTCAATGTTGTTTTATCTGAGGTTTTGCTCCTTTTTTGCAATAACTTTCAGCTCCAAAATTATGTAGTAGCATATATTCCTATGTCATTATAAGACACAGTGAATAGGTTTTGGGTAAATTTCAAATCAAAATTATGACAAAAAAAATTAAAACATCACTTAACTTTTTTGCCCTTTCCCGCCCAAAAACGTGCGTGGAAATTCACAGAAAGTGGACTTTAAAAAATAATATTTCATCCTAGAAGAAAGAAAGAAAACTCAAAACATCAGGGATAGTGAAAGGAACATCAAACCACTAAGTTGTTGAAGAAAGATAAGTGAAAATGTTATTTTAAAAAGTGTAAAATGAAGTGTGTTTTCAGAATGTTTTCGTACTGAGTCTTGTCCACTCATGATACGATGTCAATACTTTAGTCTATTCACCTCGTGGACCAAACTGCCATATTTTGGGGGAAATTTTGCAACCTTGTCAATGTTATTTTATCTAAGGTTTTTCTCCTTTTTGCACTCACTTTCTGCTCCAAAATTAGTAAAAGTTAGTAGTATATGTTAATATAAGACACAGTGAATAAGTTTTGGAAAAATTTCAAATCAAAATCATGAAAAAAAAATTAAAACATCACTGAATTTTTTTCCCTCTCCCGCCCAAATACGTGAGGGGAAATTTTCAGAAAGTGGAATTTAAAAAAAAAATTTCATCCAAGAAGAAAAAAAGAAGACTTGAAAACATCAGGCCTTCAGGGATAGTAAAAGGAACATCCAAACACTCAGTTATTGAAGAAAGATAAGTGAAAATGTGATTTTAAAAAGCGAAAATTAAGGTTGTTTTCTAAAAGCTTTCTTACTGAGTCTTGTCACTCCCAGATAGGCCTAACAGCTTAACAATTTAACACAGTTGCGTGTGTTGCGTGTGACTGTGAGTTAGACAAGACTCTGCCTCTGGATCTAACTTTTAGTCTAGAAAATAGATTCTATATTTGATTTTGATTTTACAATTCATAACCGTAACAATTTATTGAGGTAAAAAAGAATGGTAGGCCTAGTAGGCCCTAGCAGTAGCACATATTTATTTATTTAATTTATTTTTTTTTGAGCAGCGCGCATTCCACTTATGACCCGAACTCTGCACAATCCACCCCGGAGTTTCGGGGACAGCAGACACCACCATAGGCACTGCGCGGGAAAACACTATTTCGTTATGCGATAATCCCAATTGTTAGTTTGTCACAAAATAAACATGAATTACCGATGTCAATGAGATAAAATGTTAATTCTATATTCACAAGGAGGGTGTAAAAGAATAAAAATATTGAAATTTACCTCACTCGTTGCTTGTGCAGCCTGTGCCATGACTTTTCTGGAGGTTTTGCTTCTCTTTCTCTTCTCTTTCGTGGTCACGATGAATCGTCTGCTATGAATTTGTGGGTAATCCGAGAGCGCGCATCCTCGTCCACAATTATTCACGTATTAAAAATTCGGTTTTACTAACCCGAGTTTCAAGAAGTGTTTATGCAAGCGATTATTGAAACTCGGGTTTGGATAACCTGAGAAATCGTAACCTGAGTTTTCTAACCCGAGAAAACTCAGGTTAGAAAAAAAGTTTTATGCAACACCACCCTGGTGTGCTGGAACACGGTTGGAATGGGGCCTTGCGAAGCCCATTCCAGATGCCCTAATCCCCCATTCCGCACCCATGCGGAACACCAAGTGAATAAATCCCTGGTGCCTTTAGCTATCTAGGTTTGATATGAGACCGAAAATCCTGTGCTTGTTTTATTATTAGAATTAATGTATTTGGGATATATGTTTTGGTCTCCTCATTTAGAGACATACATATATGTACATACATACATATATAATAATAATAATAATAATATGGTTTTATTTACCCAGGGTAGCCACTTCAGTTCTGACAACTGTTCTCCCAGCGGGCCCTGCATGATGTTATTATTACCCCCAAGCTCCTTGTAAAAAGGCAACTTTAGGTACCATTTTTGTAAGTCGTGCAGTATATGTATATGAAGCATCCCTATTCATAACCTATCCACTTTTTCCCTGCACAGTATGGCACAACCAGTTGCATGACATGAGTAGCTGAGCGTATAAGCATAATACGGGGAAAAGTGCATTAAATGTGCTATAGGTTATAATTTTGTCTTTAGTTCGAAGAGATACATGTAACTGTACATGCAGATCTACTCAAGTAAAAGGCAAAAATGAAGCCGGTGATGTTCATTCTAGTTTAATGCTTGTCTGGAGTATGAGTCTCTACAGGTTTTTTTAGACACAGAATACTGTAACTACCATAATAATAGATTATTTATTAATGGAATCACCTATTAAATGTTGAAGCTGTTTCTGAAGTTGGGTTTTGAGCTCAGATTGAAAATTTTTCAATTATGACAACTGAGAGAAATTTATGCGCCTTACATTGTTTAGAGTGTCAGCTCAGTTTTGGCATTGTTTCATATGACTAGTTCAGTAATGTACAATTGTGGAGCATGATTATTTCCCTTTTACTTTTCAAATTACATTTGCCATACTACAGCATGTCCCACAGAAAAATAATGGCACTATAAATGAGTATAATTTGAAAATTAGCAAATCATATTGGTTATATTTTTATAATCGTAAACTAGCCTGTATTTTATACAACTGGCTTAAATTTAATGCTATATGGTCCATTGAACACATTGATCCAAGTTTAATGCAAGTTTCGTTATTATATTGAGTAAAGTATTCATGTAGTCCAATTACGTCTTCATTCACTCTGATGTTATTTATTTTTTTTAGAATTTGGGCCAACGTCTTGCGGGCACATAATAAATTAAACAACAACAAAAAAATGAAGAAGGTTTAAGGAAATTGGCATGGTACATGTATCTTTTATCAATCGTAAAAATTATACTAAACATGTTGTTAGCTGAACTTGACTACACATACTACTTAGTACAAAACTTGGATGGAGAGGTTTCCTGGTGTGTAATGAAAAAATGCTCTTATCTTTGTGATTATTGGACTATATCACACTGTATATATTGATGGAATTTCAATGCAAAAAGAATAGTGATCCAGTGAATAAGGACTTTATCAATACAATGCTCATGGTGTCCAGACTTGATAATTCAGGCTTCTTCCAAATTATAGGCATGCAAACAGAAAGAAGCATGGTGATTTAGCAAATGCAAGATTTATTGGAAATTAAAAAATAGACTCTTTGTAGTACATGTACCTAGTGAACAGAAAACATCCTCAGTCATGTACATAATTATAGAACCTGTGGCTCAATGCCATGCACCCCTGAGAAAGTACATGTATCTAAAAACAAAATTATCTGTTCATTGAATGTTACTCAAAGTAATCTCAGCTTTGCATTATGCAATGGCACTGCAAAATATTTCATGCAATGTCTTTCTCAATGAGTTAAACCATGGATTCTACGAGGTCTAAGTAGAATCCATGGTTAAACAAAGGTACCATCTTTAGTTTCTGGAGGGCATTTCATCAAAGGACTTGTCAGACATTTTGTCTGACAAATTTGCTCTCAGCCAATCAGATGCAATCATTTCAGTAGCTTATAACAGTTTGTCGGATAAAACGTCCGACAAGTCCTTTGATGAAATGCCCCCCAGATGTCCTTGGTCCCAACTACTGGAAGTAGATGAGATTGGGAATGCAAAGAACCATAATCAGTTTGATATGTTTATCCAATAATGTTTATCCAATAATGTTTACCAGAGATTATTAAAATATATGTACATTTGTAAAATACTTCAAAGCTTTGATGTTTGGCCATGCACAAGAACAGAAAGTTGGGACAGACAATACCTCATGCATTGGAGAAGAACGGTTACCAGTCACCATTAAAGCAGCTTGTCAATCTTGTCTCAGATGGACCAAATGTAAACAAAACATTCTGGAATTATTTAAACCGAAATCTCACTGAGATGGAATTGACTGGCATGGTGCTATTCATCCTTTCTAACCTACATGTGGTCTATAATGTCAGCATTAACTTGAAGATGGTGATGAGCAGATTGTGGTTCTGTATCTCTTCTATAATACAATTGTATCTGAAGACATCCCCTTGCAGGACAGAAGACTGCTGAAACCCAGTAGCATCTTAGTCTCCATCAAATAAATTTACTTCAACATATACAAAGTTACTGGCTCACCCCTTATCCTACATTGTAACTGTGAAAAGAGTGAATAGCAGGCATTAAGCAGACAATCAGTAATTTGTTCAAGACTTAAAGGAAAGCAAGACTGGCAAGTCTCATGGAAAGAAATGAGAGATACAGAAAAATCACTAGGAAATTGAAAGATCCCTAATGAAAGTGCAGCTCTGTTTTTTTGTTGAGAGCATTAACAATGTATTCAATGGCTTCTTGATATTAAACGGTTTTGGGGTAGAGGCAAGCCCTGTCTGTTTATGCTTTAAAAAAGGGAAATGTTGATTAGAGTATTAATAAAGTCATACATTGGATAACTGTTTGTTAACAGCATCAGTTTGATATCCTTTTTAGGCAGTGGGTATCCCTCAAGCTTAATCTCAGATTTAATCTAAATTAAAATAAAAGGTAGGGACTTTCATCTAAAAAAACATTTATCTAGTGTATATTCCATCATTGAGGGTGGGGGTATAGATGTACTGCCTTTACTTTGAGTATAATGGATCTGGATCTATTTATAAAAGGATACAGTGCCAACATGTATACTATATGCAATGTACATATATAGGGTATATTCATTTCCCTCACGTGTTATCATTGAGAATGTAATTTAGTGAACATTTCTAAAATCTACATGTACCTTATTGACCTTAAATATCCTACCATCAGAAAGAACTTCAATATGATCCCAGGACTGTCATTACATGTATTAGGGGATTTCCATTAATAAACAGGTGATGATCATAATGATGGTACACGTGTAGCTATAATACACTTAGCAGCAACCTGTAAAGACTACTCTAACTTTCTGAACTTCAATATGAACAAAAATTATACTTTACTGAAAATTCTATCTCAAGTTTGTTTTTCGCGTCTTATTTGTGTATATTCGGCCCTTGTCACATAGATGAAACCCTACTTTTCTCCTTTTTAAGGTTAAATCCTACTTTTATCTTACTTTTTGGAGGGTTTTGTCCTACTTTTGTCCTACTTTTTGGAGAATTTTGCTCCTAAATTTCTCCTACTTTTTCATTCAAGCTGACTTGAAGGCCTGCTATTGTTATCCCCTGATAGGATACTTAGTAAGTGGGACTATTGGGTGGCAGGTTTTGCATCTTGGTCCATTGGTTTTTCCGCAATGTTTTTCTTCTTTTTGCAATAGATATCAACTAAAAATGGAAGCCCTCCTATATTTCTATAGATTCTAGATCTAGGCCTATATTTATAGAGAATGGTTTTCAATAGATTTGATTTCACTATCACATGAATAAAAAACACTCCTGATTATTTTCCGATTGTGAAAACTGTATGGGAACGCATTAAGTCTTCACACTAGAATCTCACCACAGTCCCCACTTGGCTTTGCTGCTAGCGTGTCGTTTTCTACTGTAGACCTACAATATAGCAAAGTTGCTTGCACATACATGTAAGATCTAACATTAGATTTGTTTTAAAAAAAAACCTTTACTCCACCCTGCCCTACTCTAACCCTGATCCTAGTCGGATACTGTCGCTGTTATTATGTTAACCCTATCCCTTCTACCGCTTGGGTAAGTCCAAGCACAGATGCATGAAAGGATCAGACTTATTTCAAAGTAGTGCAGCTCGCTTTTCATTCTAGAGTCTAGGCTAGGTGTTGATGATTCTAGGCATTTTGAAACTGCCTTCAATTTGCTGGATTGAATGAAATCCCCAATTGTTAAGAATTCTGTACCTCGTTGCCTTTATAGTAGATGCACTTTGCCACTTGAAGAAAGAAAAATAGTTGCAAAAGATTCATCCATCCACTTTCCTGGATTTTTGCGGTGCAAGGGACAATTGGGTTATTACTTTTTAAAATCTTTGGATGTATAAATAAGATTTTAATCTTTTTTCTTATTTTTATTTTTTATTATTTTACAAAACTAGGAGCTGAGTAAAAGAGCAACCTCAAGGAAAATCATCACAGAATTGCAAAGATGGCAAATTTAAAGAATGACTACAATAAGTATGCAGACATCGATACGGATGAGATTCTTAAGAATCTTACAGAGGAGCAGTTGGAGGAGCTTGCTTATGAACTAGACCCAGATGTGAGTATTTGTTTTATTACCAAAATGTCTAAAAAATGTCATGTACCAAGATATTCTTTCCAACATTGCTGTATTGACCGTAATCGTACATGTATTATACCCATAGGATTTTCTACAATTTTTTTAAATTACAAGTTTGAACAAACTAGTGTAGCAGGAAAAAAAAAAAAATCATATGGGCACGGGCAGCAGTCTACTACATGTATAACATGTATTTGCAGCACTTTGTGGGTTGAATGTCAAATGCATTTTGCAGATATGTACACCTGAATGCTTCAAATGAAGTTGGTTTAGTTTTAATTTATTTTTTCTTCTTTAAATTATGATGACTTACATATAGTTATTTTGAGTTAAACTACATTGTATACCGCTTAAAGTTTACATTTGCATGATTTACTTCATTGCTGTTTAGTTGTCCTAAAATAAATGAAAATGCAAAATCCAAAGGGGAAAGATATTTGCAGGCCACAAAGTGAAGACCATTCAAAAAACTTTATTATTATCATGGTGTACTTTGTTATTCTTATACACAAATACTGATAATTGCATGTGTGCTATGTTCAAATGTAGGGTCCCCCACATGTACTGAACGTTACTGTTTGTATGTACATCAAGCCGTTACAATGTATATGTTCTTAAAAGGTGTTTCATTCAGTTTTATTAGTCAATTATCGGCCTATGATTATGTCAAATTGTAAACTGAATAAATTTCTATGTGTAATTTAAAGAATTGCTTTGAGATAAAGCTGGGAGCTATCTGAATTATTGACTTTACTACTTAAACATGCATGAATGCATCCATCATGAGTGGGCTGGGAGTTCTTTTGTTAGAATGCATTCATAATACTCTAATGATCCATTCATATTGACAGACACGATCAATAAATGTGCTCTTCAACTAGGTATTAGTTAGCATTAGACTCACATTCAAATGGAAAGATTTCTTTGGATCTGTATTGTGCAAGTAATATAAGATGCATACTGTACGATCATGTTGGTTCATCTTGCAATGTTTGCAGTGGATACATACAATGTACTGTATGTAGTAGTGTCATTTAAACAGGTTGGGACACACTAGTACTTACATGTAGGTCCTATATAGAAGGGAAGTGAAGGGGATTTCTACACCCCCCCCCCCCCCCTGAATGTATAATGTACATGTATCTGATGATACAGAGTATTTTCTCAAAAATAAGGGAAATAATACAAAATGTGTTGGGATTTACCAAACAAGAGTTTTCAATGTTGCAGTTGGTGTCTCTGAAGACCCACAAGTATTAGGTTTCCTGCTTCAAATTGTGAAAAATATTACATGTAAAGATTGATGTCACACCCTCTTTTAGAATATTTTGAAATAGGTCAACAAATAATCATTCAAACACACTATATGCATGTTTCGTGACATACACTGCAACGAAAACAAACTTATTTAGCTTAAGCGTAATAAAGTACAAGATATATTGTAAACTACTGCAAATTTATGCAAGACCAAATGATTCAAAATGCAGGAAGTAACTTGACAACACATCAACAACATATCTGAAGATCATATTTATTCCTAAAATTTTTCTCAGAATAACATGCTCCCAGCATCAGAGCGCATGAGACCTCAAACAAAGAAATCACCTACAGGAAAGTTTGACAGACAGAAACTTGTGGATTTCCTGGAAAAGAAGGCGAAAGAAGAAAAAGATTGGGAAGAAAAAGTGCCCTTTGTCGCTGGTCAGAAGAGAGGTATGTTTATTTATCATTCCATATCTCTGTGGTAGTACTTATAAATGTTTGTTTCTCACTGTTTATTCCTGTCTCTATCTGTTTTTGCCCCCCCCCCTTCCTTCAGCTACTGAAAAAGCCCAGTAGCTTTTCAAAGACAGGCATTTCCCTGGTTCTTATAACAATTTGATAGAGTCCACAGAGCAACCAATGCATTCAATTTCAAAACAAAACAAGAAACAAAAAATTTCATTAGATCAATTCTGAAATTTGAAAAGATTAAAAATGTAGCAAAACGTTACAAAACTATTGAGGCCTACCACATTTTCTTCCATTTAAACTGCTGTTGTCAGAATAGTTTTTTTTTTCTTCATATTTCCTACTTTTCAAATCTTTGCCCTGTAACATCAAAGATATTATATACCTCACTTTAAGAATGTTGAATAATCCTGTCGTCTGATTGGTCAAAAGCTTGTTTAGTTAGTTAGGTCTAAATTAGACCATGTATCTTATTTTTCGGCATATAAAAGATATATTGACTGCTTTTATTTTTGAGGCACGGTCGTTTCTAGACTGCTCTCGGGAACCTCCGAATCTGCCATAAACCGTGACCTGCTGTCTTGGGTTATAGCAGATGCGGAATTTCCCTCGAGCAGTCTAGAAACGGCTATGCCCCTCAAAGCAGTCAATATATCTATACTATCGATCTTATGATTAATTTCAATCGTAAGTCTATGGTATACTGTGTACTAAGAGTTCATCAATCGCAAGATTGATTGTATCTCTTTTATGTCACAGGGCACTTATGCGATTAATCAGATCTATAATGTACTTGTACATGTCTTGCGTCACAGTGAGGCTGAGTGAAAAATATTTCTATAAAATTTGACAACGTGCCAGGTTATGATGAGGTCACTTGAAGTGTAAGAATGCCCTTACCTGTATGAGATACATGATACTCATTTGAGTGCCAGAGCTCGGCAAATATAAATAGATTTGCTGAATGTTTACTGGGTTGCCTTGGACATGTATTGATTTTGAATAGGGGAAGTGGAGTCAAATTTAGTATTGATACAAACATTAGAGGTACCGTACATATTTCAATTTAAAGTGAGAGGCTGCCAAGGAAAATTCTGGGTAGAATTAGACTGAGCTTTGGTTGTAAATTCAGGACCTGAATTATTGAACTACCATATGTACATGTATGTACAATGTACACTGTTCATAATCTTTTTGTAGACACTGTACTGTGTAGAGCTCTGTCTTGTTTTAGTGTAGCCAGTAAAAAAAATGAACTACATGTAGGCTACAATTAGGCTTTACTCATTTTTTTTTTATTTTATTTATTTATTATTATTATAATTATTATTATTATTATTATTATTATTATTATTGTTATTATTATTATTAACATCATCATCATCATCACTATTATTATTTATTTTTTTATTTTTTTTATACTTTTTAAAATTTTATTTCATTTATTTATTTATTTTATTTTATTTTATTTTAATTTTTTGTTATAAATGTACAGTACTGAATGTTCAAGATGTAAATGTAGACCTGATCAACCTCATCAATTATGAATGCCAACTCATCATCTATGGACAATGTACATCAGTGCTGGTCGTGTGTTATGAACTCGCCGCCCAAATAGGGTGGTTTTGTTACGCTTTTTGCTATTTTTCAACATTAATTTGTCAATTTTTTCCAAAGTAAGAAAGTTTATGTAACAAATTTGATCTCATATTAAAGATATATTACTGTGCTAGCTCCCTGTGAAGTTTCATTGTTCTAGGTAACATTCTGGTGGAGTTACAATGGTTTAAGTTTGGGACAGTAGGGGGGTGCCTGGAAGCGGCGCCGCCTGTACAAAGTCAATGGGAAATTTTACATTTTGTGTCTGATTTGGGTAAAACTGAGATTTCTCTGCCAAATTTTGGCTTATGACTGTAAATTAGGTACCAACTTGAAGCTTATGAACTGCTTTATACCATGAAATCATTGAACAATAGGTTTGATTGTACAATAGCACCCAGGAAGACTCAGCAATCGCTATTTGACCTAAAAAGCAATGCTTCCTGTACAAAGTCATTAGGAATTAGAGATTTGTAGTACCTTTGGGAAAACTGCAATATCTCTGCCAAATTTTAGCCTATGATTGTGAATTTATCACCAAATTGAAGCTTATAAACTACTTTATACTATCATATCACTATATAATAATATGTTTTGGTGGTGCAACAGTACTTGGCAGTACCCAACCCCCTCATGAATTTAAAAAAAGCTATATTTTCAGGGCAAAATTTCATATGTTATATTTTTCATTCTAAAATTGTAAACCATAATGGATCATACCTTGTTTGAAAGGTCTTATTATTTTCTACCAGAATATATAATATTATTAATATTTGGGTGATTATAGATGACTTGACGATAAAAACAATGAAAATTTTAAAAAAATCTAAATTTCCTGAATTTTTTCCTAATAAACTTTTTTTGTCTTGCACCTGGTATAATTTTTATGCACACATTTAGATTCCTTGAGGAATTTCCTTTCAGAAAATGTATAAGTTTTGATATATTAAGGTGTATACTTTTTCGAGATACAGGTCTTTGAAGTGATAACAGTGCCATTTGTAGTCAAATTGGCATGTATACGCAAAAGGCGGCGAACTTATAACACACGGCCTGCTTCTTTGTGTTGATGTATGTCACATGACCTGTCTTGTGTTTGTATAGATGCATGCCAATGAATGATTATCATGGCTGTATACAGCCTGGTACCCTACCATAGACAGGTTCATGTCGCACTGGAGAATTTCAGTGTTTGGTTTGGAGATAAGATATTTACACAATCCAGAAATATTCACTTGGGAAGATAATAATCGTGGTATATATTTATGTAAACTCATGATGTACATGTACATGCCAATCAGTATCATGATTAATTATTGATTATTTATGTTAAGCCAGGTCATTGACCTTGACCTTTCTGCAACATTCCTTTCTATCATAAGCACTAGGGATCATAACAGCAGAGATGCTAACGGTGATAAAGAATAATTTTAACATTAAAATATTTGACACACTAAACCAAATTACTTCTCATGAGAGAAATAATCATGTTCTCTGTCATTCAATTTTGGGAATAATTCAAACCATGTACATGTAGCATGATCATAGGAGACATTTATTAAGTATACTCTTGATTAGCAGCATGATGTGTCAAGACAAGTTAAGTTGTGTGTTTACACACTGTACATGTGTACATTCATTTGGACTGACACGGACTGAGAGAAAACAACTGTGTGTATGTAAAATTATAAATCAAAGAGTGAAAGACCATTGTTATTGCAAATAATGTTATGTTCTTCTGGGGGTTTTTTGGTGAAAAGTGTGTGGTAAATGTAGTCTACATGTAGATACATCTCAAATCTGCAAAGATTTCTTAATAATTCAAAACGATTGGTCTCATAATGCTATCTTTGTTATCTATAATCAAAAGGTAAAGTATATGAGGAGAAGAAGGAAGAAAAGAAAGATGTAGATAAGTCCAATGGAAACAGAAAGCCAGAAGAATGGGAGAATGAACTTGATGGTGCTACTGAAGAAGACCTTGTAGAATTAGCAGGTAAGGGATTTAACCAGGCGTAAAAATTCTTCTGATTTAAATTGACACTGCATTGTTCTTTGTTGTTTTGTTTTACTTATTTGTTTGTTCTGTACCACTTGATCCCAATAAGGGGCTCTGCTCCTCAACCCCACCAGCGATTCTACATGTAGATGGCCCCTGGACCCCGAGCCAAATTGTAGAATTTTTTTTTTTTTTTTTTGGGGGGGGGTCAAGAGTGACATTATCCTTTTCAACACCATTCAGATACACATGTCGATGTGTGCCCCGCAAAAGGACAGGAATTCTTAATTTTGTGATGGAATGATAAAGGGGGCATTTTTTATGTGATATGATGTACATGTACATGTATAGTCCTGGATTTAATACCATAATGTGTTTATTCAATTTCAGATAGACTTTTAATTCTCCCAAAATAATTTAAAATTCCCCAAATGTGATAAAATGTATGTCCAAATGGAGCTCATGAGTTACATTTACTTAATACATATTTCATACATTTAGGACATATTAATAGCACCTTACTGAATAGAGTTAACAATATGATATCCATATTTTTATTAGGCCAAAAAAAATAAAATTGTTTGGTTGTCCTCGACCGACCGACCCTCTGAAAACGGCCCGACCCGACCAACCTCTTTTTTTTTTTTTTTTTTTTTTTTTTCACCCAAACGCCGAAAATACACAGCTCATATTTATTGTATATTTTTTTCATAAAACAGTATTATAACGTGTTATTTTTCCATGCAGTCCCATTATACATAACTCAATAAACGTAAAAGTGATCTCAAAAATGGAAGTCATTCGTTTCTTTGTTTTTCTTTGTTTTTTCAATGGGAGGAAAAAAAAAAAAAAAAAAAAAAAAAAAAAAAAAAACGACCGACCGACCCGATTTTTGAAAAAAGGCATTCATTGGACAACCAAAAATTTTTTTTTTGGCCTTATTGGTCCTATGTTTCAGTAATTAATTCAGCCTTGTGAATGGACCTAAATAGAGTTTGTACAAATCAACTTCTCTCAAATTCCAATACTAGTTTATTAATTTCTTAATATATTTCAATTATTAGTTTGTATGGTATTTCTGTACCCCTTTGCAAATCAACCTTATCTTCAAATCCATTCCAATATAAATGGCTCTTCTTCAATTGCACTTTATATAGTTAATGGGTAATAATAAATTGAAATGTAACAAAAGAATTGTGTAATTGAGCCATGAGAAGTAATGACACATTTATTTGTTTTGCTCTGATTATTTCAGGTATTCTGGGTCTACATAGCATGCTTGACCAAGAGCAATTTGCTGCATCTCAACGAAGTGTGACCGGTGACGAAAAAATTCTGGGGCTTGATGGTGAAAGAATGAAGTTTTCAGGTAAGTAATTTTCCTGAACATTAACTTTAATCAAGTGAACAGAAAGAAAACTAACATTTTAATCTTTTTATGTTTACACAATCTTACAAATAGAAATCAAGTGCTCGGATTAAAAAAAAAAATTAAAATATCCTGCCATGACATGGCCAATGTGGCCTTGATACATTTTTTAACTACCAGTATAATGTTAATCTCAAACATTTCATATCTACTCTTCAAGATTTTGATATGCTCCAAACATATGTTTTGTAATCATAATTGTTTTTAGCCTCTTGCCTGAATTGTGGCAAAGGTAATTTTAATCAAGAAGCATTTTTATGCCTCCGCCACCGAAGGTGGTGCCGGAGGCATTATGTTTTCGGGTTGTCCGTCCGTCCGTACGTCCGTCCGTCCGACGTCCGTCCCGTTTTTCGTTCTCGCGATAACTAAGAACCGTTGACGGATCACTTTCAAACTTGAATCATTATGTCATATGGTAGGGACAATGATCTGATTAGACTTTGGGTCATTAGGTCAAAGGTCAAAGGTCACAGAGGTCATTGTATGCATGAAAATGGCTCGTTCTCGCCATAACTTAAAAACCGTTTGACGGGTCAACTTCAAACTTGGTAATGTGTGCCTATGGGAGGGCAATGAAACTGATTAGATTTTAGGGTCATGAGTCAAAGGCAAAGTCAGCAGATTCATTGTATACATGAAAAGGCTCGTTCTTGCGATAACTTAAGAAACCGTTTGAGGGATAAACTTGAAACTTGGGTCATATGTGCATATATGAGGGCCAATAAACTTATCAGATTTTGGGGTCATGAGGTCAAAGGTCACAGAGGTATTGTGTATGTAAAATGGCTCTCGTTCTTGCGAAAAACTTAAGAACCGTTTGAGGGATCAACTTCAAACTTGGATCATAAATTTACATATGGAGGACAATGAACTTATCAGATTTTGGGGTCATGAGGTCAAAGGTCACAGAGGTCATTGTGTACATGAAAATGGCTTGTTCTCGCAATAAACTTAAAAACCGTTTGACGGATCAATTCAACTTGGGTCATACATGTATGTGCATATGGAAGGACAATAAACTGATTTAATAGAATTTAGAGTCATGAAGTCAAAGTTCAAAGGCCACAGAGGACATTGTGTACGTGAAAATGGCTTGTTCTTGCGATAACTTAAGAACAGTTTGATGGATGAACATCAAACTTGGGTCATGTTTGCTATGGAAGGGACAATGAATTTATTATGTTTTGAGGTCATGAAGTCAAAGGTCAAGGGTCACAGACGTCATTGTATACATGAAAATGGCACATTCTGCTGTAACTTCTGAACCGTTTTTATGGATCAACTTCAAACTTGGGTCATGTGGGAAGAAAGATGAACTGATTGATTTTGACGGTCAGGACATCAAAGGTCACTGTTATTTATGTAAATGACTCGTTTGTGCAATTTCTGAAGGACCTTTGACAGATCAACTAAACATGTTTATCCTTTTTATTACATGTACATCAGTAGCCATCCTTCCTGAGTTGGAAATAATTCTGATGATACAACTTTGATAGATTTGGGTCAATATCTCAAAAGATGTTCAAATTGGTATAAATGGATGTAAAATACTCAACATGCGCATGCCTTTTTTTTCCGATGTGGCAATACGGAGGCATGCCTTCCGACCGTGCGCCGTCTAAGATTCATCTAGTTTTATTTACTTTATTTTATAACAGCTGTCACTAAAGCTAGCCTTCCAAAAGACTTCACAATGGAACCTCCTAACACTACTGATGTTGAAGGCTCAATCAAGAAACTGAAGGCAAATGACAAGGAACTCAAAAATCTTAACCTCAATAATATCAAGGTAAGAAATGTTGTTCCTAAATTGTGTATCATTGATGTTATTCATTATCATTGGTGTGAAGGATGTAAACAAAGTGATTGGACAAGCAAAGTCACATTAATTTTCCTACATGATACTCATTAAAATAAAAATATGTATGCAAGCTCTTTCAATTCTTTTGGTAGCCAAGTGGTGAATGAAGCTAAAGGCCTTTATGAAATTAGTATTAAAGATTATGCAACGACAACATTTTTTAAATCATGTTATATGGACTGAAATGTGACACATGTCTTACGATACCATACCATACTCTGGGCTTTTATTCATATTTTTTAATATACGGACAAATTTAACTAAATCTGACAGAAATTTTAATACCAAAATTACCATTTACATTCACACTTACTCATGTTTTGTAATGATTTGGTGTTGGAGTATGTTTGGAGATGAGAAGTTTGAAGTGTTTTATCACAAAAACAGGAAGACATTTAGGAAAGGATTTCTTTTGAGGAAGGATATTATAATAGGCCTATAGGCAATTGTGTCTGTCTACATTATGTTTTGATACGGAAACTGTTAAATGGTATGATCTGTTTGAGTGAAATGTAATTCATATTGAGGAAGGTAAAGGGTTAATAGTTTCTTTCTAGCCATTGACATTGTAATAGTTTTATGAGGGACTTTTAGAATTTTAGTGAATGTGAGTAGTGGTTTCTTCAAAATGAATGATGTCCATTATTATTGTGACTATATTTTTGTTGTTGTTCAGAATGAATTTATTGATATTTTTTGTTGTTGAAAAAGCAGAAGTGTTTGTCATGTTAACATTATATCAAGGATGATTATTACCAAAAAAAAGGAGAGAGATCTTTGCAGACGTGGGTAGATGCAATCAATATTTCAGAGGGAATGTAATCAGTTATTGTTATTTACTATTCATTCAGAAAGCCCTAAACTTTTGAACCTGACTTTCTCAGTTGCTAAACAAGTTGTTTACTTCATGGACAAAGCTAGAACCTTGGAAACCGTACCAGTTGATACATTTATCAAGAATACATTGTGCGCCCATGTGAGGATGCAGTCATGAGGAAACTGTTAATTTTAAGTTCAAAAGTTGACTTTAACTAGTACATGGTTATGAAGATGTTGAAGGAAGCTATTGATGAAGCTAGAATGCTAACACCAGACATTAGCCCATTTTGAAAGTTCATAAAAGATATATGCAATGGCGCAAACCATGTCACACTTAATCTTATCTGAATTGATGAGTAGATTACCTTTAGTGAAGCCTACAAGGCTAATCCCTATTGTATATGACTAGGGACAGATGGACTTTAAATGTTTATTTGTTTGTGGTTATGATATGTACCCATTAAACCTGTGGGAAGTTGGGAACAATATAATTGTGGTACTCATAAAGAAATATAGGATTGCCAGCACCCATGAGTGCATTGTACATGTATTGAAGATAGAGTAGTTGTGTCTGAATTTAGGAA
The DNA here is from genome assembly GCA_940671915.1 of Paracentrotus lividus. Classification (NCBI taxonomy): domain Eukaryota; kingdom Metazoa; phylum Echinodermata; class Echinoidea; order Camarodonta; family Echinidae; genus Paracentrotus; species Paracentrotus lividus. The sequence goes on from CALNVZ010002100.1 coordinate 15,634,206, forward strand.
TGGCCTAGTGGGCACTTAAGTTTTGCCTTTGTATTCCCTGTGAAGGTCTTGCATGTAATCTCTCTCTTATGTCTGGGAGTTAGTAGGTGGCCTCAATTGGCTTTAATTCTTTAGCTTCTACCAGACATGTATACTGTACAGTGTATTAAACATCCATGTAAGCTTACATGTGCATGTTGATGTACATGTATGCACTGGTAAATTCTCATGTTACTCTCAAGCCTACATGAATTTACATGAAATGAATTGAAAGAATGAATACATCACTTCTATAGGAAATAGAATAACAATCCTCCCTCTCACTCACTTATTCTGTATCTTGCTCATTGTTATCCAAAAGTGAAATTTTATAATTATTTTCATTCAAATGACTACACATAGAAAACAGTAATTGTTCACTGACATGTGCGCCCGTTTGGATCCATGTTAACAATGAGTATGTGGGACACGCGTGGCTTGCCATAGCAAACAACCCTTGAACTTTAGTATTTGGATTTCATGCATCCAATGTAATTTACATTGATGTGGACATGCTAGCCAAGTCCATGTACGGCTTTGGTATTTCAGAAGATGACATTAAATATTGACTTTTTGGTCAATCTCATCTCGCCAAACTGTCTGTGGATAAACATGAAATATGAAACATGCAAATAAAATTCAGTCAGGTGCAAAAACAGTCTGCAGTTTCTTGCTTCCTGTTATTTACATTGTACATGATTTTCTAAAGTTATAATCAAGCATTTGGAAATATGGAATATTTTCATGAAATGAAGCTATAATCATAGTGAAAGGTTTATTCACTGCAAGTTTGTTTGAATCATTGAAAGAGAGAGAGAGAGAGATAAAATATAATGAATAAGAAGGTACCGTATGTCATTTAAATGCTGTTTGTACTGAATAGCGATTTAATTTTTCATGACAAAACAATTGGTGGATAAAGGAAGTGTTCATACACGTATCAAATACATGTAGATAAATTACTGCGGGAGTTTAATGTGATACATTTGGAATTCAATTGCATGAAAATTTACACAAAATGTTTCAAAAATGAATTCATTGATAAACCAGGTGGTAAAATTCTTTTAGCTAAAAAAAGATACTGTATAATTCAAATATTTGTGAAGATGTGTTTTCACAAATTTTGCTAGGACTGACTGAAAAAAATTAAGATCTTCAGTTTAATAATGCTATTTATTATCTTACTAATGAAAGCATCACAAAAATCATATAATCAAGCACTCATGAATTTCCCCAGAGTAGTCAATAATAGCAAAATATCTCTACTTGTAGTTTGACTTAAATATCCCCTGCAAGGATTCAAATTCGTTTTATTATATAATGTGCCTGCTTTAAATGTACATTTTTGACTAATTTTCTTGCCTTCGACCATTTTGCAAAACTATGTAGTAATATTCTTCGTCTTTTTTTAAGATGATGTTTATAACATATTCTAAATCATATTCCATCATTTCATTTCATCCATAGGAAATCAAATTGGACGTGATACAGGAAATATTTTCAGCTGTTGGAGACAATACAGTACTTGAATCACTCAGTATGGCCAGCACAGGTCTAGCAGATAAAGCAGCGGCGGTAAGTCAATCTATCACTACAGCGCATTCAAGAATTTTGAGTGTGATCCTTGACCATGTTTGAAATGAAGAAAAGTAAAGATTTAAAAAAGTATTGTGTTTTTTCATACAATCAGAATTATATATTTTTTTTTAATTTGACAATGTTAAAAATGTTTTGATCTGAGCAAATACCAACATAATGCTGTGGTCAAGAGTTAGAAATTGTGGACCCATTTAAATTAAGACTGAAAGAAGAAATTTGTTAAATACTGCTGTGAATTGATAAGGGATCTGATATTGGGAGAGCCATGATTAGAGCAATTTCATGTATATATAAAGTTTAGAAATAATGAAGGATACTTTATCCTCCTTGCAAAGTATTATTAAAAGGGACGTATAATTGATAAAACATGGGGAAATCACCTTATCTCGGATGAAATTATAACATTCCAATCAGAGCTGAGGTGTGTTGCGTTATCTTCAGCGGCGCCGCGTCTGGAGTTAATCCTTCATGTCTAGACTAACTGACCAGAATTCCAAAGTAAATCTAACCTATGTTTTGTTTTTGAAATGGAGCATTATACAAGTCCTCTCTTTGAATTTATATGAAGAGACCTGTTGAGAGTCTATAAACTAAGAATTGTTGAGGACTCGAGAATCTGAAGCTACTGACCCTATTTACTGACTGACTTCGGTCAACTTCATCATGTTCGTGCTGTCGGAATGTTAATCCCCAGTAGTCTGACCCATGCGTAAGCCTCACTGTCGATTGTGTACGAGTCAATGGAGCTCAGGAAAAACGCGCATTCCCCACGATCTCCGAGTTTCAGGGGCCGTTAATATTTTGCATTTCCAACCTTTTGATGATGCATAATGCAATCCATTCTCAGTACTTTTTTATGACTTCATGGGTCAAAACTTAGTTTGCCCCTTGAAAAGTATTTCTCATTGCAACCTGTACATAAAGACCTGCTGCCGATAGAAACTACTCTTCATATTCCCCTTGAGTGGTCTTTATTGACAGGTTCCACTGTATCATATTGCAATCCTTATACCGTCATTGTTTTCCATTTCAGATGGCAGCTGAAGTAATCAAGAAGAACAAAACATTGAAGACAATGAACCTAGAATCAAATTTCATCACCAGCGAAGGCATGAGTATACTGTGCAAAGCTCTTGAAAACAACACAACATTGACCGAGTTCAGAGTAGCAAATCAGGTAGGACTAGATCCGATCCCAAGTTGTGGTTTCATTTGTGACCCACTCCTCAAAACCACCAAAAAGTTGCATTTGAACAACAGCATAAATGACAAGAGAAGCTGATTTTTCTGTACATGTATATGATTTAATCGAAAGCTCTTCTTCTAACGTGATATTTAACTAGGTGATACAAATGTTTGATATCATTGGAAAAGTAGGAATGTAGTTTTGTAACACACCTGAAACCGAAAACAAATTTGGCAACTTATCCATGGTTTTGAGCCAGCAGGTCACATTTATTAATTGCAACTTTCAAATAAATGTTTATCAAGCTCCCTCAGATTTGTGTCTCTTTGGCCTTTGCTCCTGGCAATATATTATCGAGAATGAAATGTCCTTTAAAGAGGTGAATGGAGTCAAGCAGGCATAAAGGAGATAAAAGATATTAGGTTATTTCCGTGGGCAACTATTGTATCTTTTTGTCTGTTTATATGTGGTTAGTGCAATACCATGAAGCGTGACCAGGCAGTAAAATAGATGTTACCTTGAGCATGATAACACAATGGTTAGGTGAATAGAATAGATAACCTTTTCCTTGGACAATTTTGAAATAAAGTATAGAATTATAAATTGCCTAATTCTTTGTGCATATAAACTAAGAATGATATAAATAATGATAATAGTTTCAATTTATGTAGCACCTAATATGAAACAATTTCATCTGTAAGCGCTTTACAATTAATATTACCCTGGTCATCGGATGCTTGTAAGTCTTTCTGACACCTGTCCAATCCTAAAGGGATCATTTCGAATCATGGCAGCCTATAAGGCACACTCGTTCCATTTGTGTAATATTGGTGGTTAATGATAGTTTTGTTACCACATGTTTTATTTCAAAAAGAAATATACTGGCACTGGTTGTCTTCAGGAATCAGAGAGTATATCTTACAACATGGTACCCCAAAATTCAACTCAGAATACCACAATTCCCAAATTATAACAGGCCTTTAAAATATGTTTAAACCGTTTAAAAAAAAATAACAACAATCTAGACCTTTCTGTGGTGCCCTAATCTTATGGGTATGCTATCTTTTAGAATGTTTTCCTTTGGTTTCTGCTCCCGCCCCCCCCCCCCCCCCCCTTTTTCACCCATATTTGTATGCCTTTTGGGGATTTTTTTTAATGGTACTGAGAGGCATCTGTGATTAATAATCACAAATCCAGTATTAGGGATGTCCACTAAAATTTTAAGTTATGTTAAAGTTGTTTTTGCTAGGCTTATTTGATAGAGCATTTTGAAAGAAACATTTTGGTACTTGAATTATCACAATTGGATGTTCCGTTTCAAAGATATGACCCAAAGAGTATCTCAGATTACCAATGAGCTGCTAGAACACTTTTACAAGTTTCAGACAAAGCCAGAAAATGCATTAAAAGCTCAAGTTTATGGTTATTTTGTCTTTGATTTATTAAACCAAATCATACCAAACATTTTCTATGTGTGTATCAACATGAAATGAGATTATAGTAACACAATTGAGTAGATTATACAAAGATACAATTTATGGCAGTACAAAACTGATGGTTTGACATGTATGTTACCGTATGTGATCCAATATGACCACCGTGGAAAAATACTCCATAGGGCATGTTTCAATAGGTACACCCTAGACAATGGGCTATTTCATGGTGGTGTGGGTCAGAGCCGAGTGTTAGACAGGGTAGAGTAATTTTAAAACTTAAATGGCCAGTGGTAAACATTGTTCTTTGTTTTTCACCCCAATACATTTTTTGTTCAAAAATAGTGAAATGTTATAGATATCCACTTCTCCTTATCTGAATCTATTCCGATCATGAGAAATTCCAGTCATAACACACATCACACAGAAGCATCACTTTGAACACGCTGTAGTTTTTATTATATCAGTTTTTCCAACAGGAGAAGTTGATCTTCTGGTGAGGTATTTTCTAAGGAAGAAACTGACCAATTAGGAATAAAAATGATTGATATTTACCACTGGCCAAAAGACAATTTCGAAAGCTGTTTTTTATTGAAAATTTTGCTGTTTCTCTGCCTGTGTATTATTGAGTAGGCAGTGCATGGGTTATTGTTTGCATTGTAAATGCATGGGTGACTACATCCATACAGTGTAGTGGAAACCGTTCTAGTGGCTGTTTGCTTTTGTTTGGCCATCCCTACCAGTATGAACAACTATTTTTATATCATTTCATAATTATGCAGAGAGCAATGATAGGCAGTAAAGGAGAGCAGGAGTTTGCTGTTATGCTAGAGAAGAAGAATAAGACCCTACTCAAGCTTGGTTTGGCCTTTGAGCATGCAGGACCTAGGTCAATGGCACAAGATAGTCTCATGAGAAACAATGAAGCAGGTAAGAGAAAGAGAAAGTGAAAGTGTATTGATTCTAAAAGGAGCTAAATCCACTGCTGATAACAATTTAGTTGTTGATATCTAGCTATTGTTATAATAGTACCTGTCTCTGAACAAAAAGTTAAAGGAAAATTTTGAAAGCAATTATTACGAAATGCACCTTTTAGTAACCCTGTTCCATAGACAACTGTAGAAAATGTGGCAAACAAATGCCTTTGTCTCAGAAGTTACAAAAGTGGATTTAGCCCCTTATCGAATCAAACTCTTCATATACTGACATAGAAACATGTATTGCACCTGTTTCTTGCACAGAAGGTATTGTCATTATCAAACACACGGTGTATCCAGTGCATTTCTATAGTAGCTTTTCTCAACGTTTGTTCTCTGTACATATATGCTGTATCCTCATGAGCAAGTGTATTCTCTCTGTACATATATCCTGTATCTCCAATAGAAAGTGTATTCTCTACCTCACAAGTGTCAACAGTATTCAGGAGTGAGCAAACATTCCTTTGTGTGGAATGAAAGTGGTATAAATATAGGCAGAAGTACTTTGAATTAAAATGTGAATTGCATTGCTGGTTACTCCTGTGAATAATTTCAGTTTGTGTAAGTCTGACTCATAATGCCTGTATGGACATTTAAAAGTTTATCCTGATTAATTTACATGTATAAGTGATACAATGCAATTATACATGTATTGCCTTTCTTTGCCTTTCTTTGAATAACAAAGAAGGTTTGTCCTTATTTTTTTATGATAGTAAACTGATTGAAATGTATACATATGGTCATATTCAGACTAAGTGGGACATTTAGCTGAAAATTTTAATGTGGCGCTGTGCCTTTGAAAATGCAAATTAGGATCTGAAATCAACACAAAGGCTTCTTTACAATACAAACAATTATTTAAGTTCAAACATTATGTGATCCAGTTTTCTTACACTGAATAATTGAGCAAACAGGAATTTGCACGTATGGGACTATGGTGCTTTAAATACCTCTTATTCATAATACCAATCACTTTTGTCAGATTTTTTTTGCTTAAAGTAATTTTCATGGACTACTCTAACATGGCATATAAATACAGGTAATTTGGATTTAGTTATTTACTTGAAATGTTGAATTTAAGGCACTGGTCATGTCACTCACATTTTGGATGTCGTGTCACTCACGACACATAGAGGTGGACCATTTTCCACAGAGAGGAAATGATTGATAAACACAATAAAAGTCAGAGAGGTACACTATTCATATACATATACCAGCACTTATGGTATCCTTAGAGATCTACTTGGGCACAAATCCAACCATAACCAATGATGGTCAGAAACCCATGTCTTTTTTCTGTCGTGTCACTCACACACTGTTTTTTAATCTTAATTTCCAGGACCAATTGTAAAATTCAAATCCGACTGGTAATGACACATGCCACTCCTACATGATACATAATATGGTAGTCATGATCCATTCATAACCTACAAGTGCAAAGATATGTGCCCTTCTATCAGTCCAAATGTCGTGTCACTCACGTTTGAATATGACCATATTAGTTCTAATAAATTTTAAATGTACATGTATAAGATGCGTTATTCGGGCTTTAAATATTTTTTTATTTTTTTTATTAGCATTGTTCATATTTCTCAATATTCCCTATATCTTTTAGCCTGAACTGTGTCCTCATTAAACCATGAAACCATGATAAGGCCAGTTTTATAATATATGGACAGATCTTTGAATTTTACATAGTAATAAGATATTCAAATTAACTATTATTAAAGAATGAACTACAATCCAGTTTGAATATGTTAGCTGTTGATATGTCAGACAAGCAACTTGTTTGTTCGACATAGCAACAGCAAATATATGGAAACTCAATTCCAAATATTGTAGTTCATTCTTTAATAATCTGAGTACTTCATTACCATTTCTATGTCCCCAGGAAAGAAACACCCATAAATAAAATATAGTTAATCAAACCCGCCTATTAAACCTTACAAATATTTACTACAACTCCATTTTGGTGAGGATTGGCCTCGGGTAGGCCCTTGCCTTTGCTAATTCTCCCATATACTTAATTACATGTCAACTGTAATGAAATAGTTTGATTGTGATTTCTCTTTTTTTAACTTTTCATTTTTTTTTTATGCATTTTGCTTTTTATATGTCATTGTGTCCCTTGAGCAGTCTTTGTGTACGGGTAGTTTATTTCATTTTTTTTAACTCTTTATCTTTCAGTGCGCACGCAGAAATCAGGGAAGAAGTGAAACAGAACATGATGTGGGTCAGCATGTCACCAACTCATCAAGTGACCATCATGTGCTCTCGTAGTAGATGTCATCTAAATAGAACTGTATCACAATTTGGTTGCTGCTCTCTTTTAATAATAATAATTCTGTTCGTGTGTTGGGTGAAGGGCTTTCACAAAGCTTGATAAATTCTCCCGGAAACTTTGCCAAGCGATGGAGGCAAAAACGCAAGACTGTACATACGATTCTCTCGCTAAGGTGCCCTGTATTATATGGATATACTTTGAAGTGAAGATTTTGCAGATTTTCTAGTCTCCACCAAAAGGTTTGGATGGTTAAAGTTTAGATTATCGATACTTCCTTGTATGTACATGTAATTCATTTTTAGGGATATGCAGTAGATTTTAAGCAAAAATACTGAGTGATTGTGTTCAATTGTTTTGACTAGTTCCAGAGTTAAATTTGCTGTATCTTTTCTTTTAAAATGAAATTTGATTATGAGAGATTTATGTTGCTTTGTTTTTAGTTGTCAAAATTTGAAAAATTTTATTGGGTGAGAGCGACATTATAAACATCAAGTCTCTGTTCAAGGATTTGTAATTCTTTCAACTGCTTGGATTTACAATTTTATTCCTGTGAATGATTTTGCACCTACAAGTATCAGGTCCCTGAAGAGACATTTAATCACTTGTTGTAAAATAGTGTGCAGATCAATCTTTCAAACTTGATGGTATTATATGCAATGTTGTTTGTCCCTTATATACATTGAATGTTTCAAATTTTCTCCTTCCTTGAGAATATAACAAAACGACTGCAAAATTTTTCTGCTCTATACTCAAAGTTGCCTGGCTAACGTTTTGATGATTGAAAGAGTTGCAAATTAATCTATTAGTTGTGGATGGAAATGAAGCATGACTAGTTTGGCTTCTCTGATCCTTCATATGAAAATCGAGGATTTTGATCAGTTCTTTGTAGTTTATAAAGTGCAATTAAAGTGTGAATGTATGTTCTTTTATCTGACGCTGGTTGCTACTTTGTGTATTTGCATCACCTCAATGAATACATTGACTTTACTGCATTTCTTTCTTATACACGACTGACCATCGACATTCAAGGGTAATGACCTGATAGCCCAATGCAAGTACTAGTAACTTGTTTTTTAATATTCCAAATACAAAATCATTGTGGGTCAACATGTGATCTGACAGCTCAAGACTACCAATATGTCGCCAAAATAAAATTACAACAATAGAGGAAGAGTAAACATCTATAAAATGATATTTAACTAAAAGTGTTTGATATCATTGGACGGCTTACTAAATGTGTTTGATATCATTGGACGGATTGGAATCTCTTAATTCAGAAGATGCTTAATCACATGATTTAAATCTGGTGACTTATGAATGGTTTTGAGCCAGCAGATTACATTTTACTGTGTAGATCAAGAAAAAAATTCTTATTAGTTACTGAAATATTGCTATTGAAGTAGAAATGACATACATATTATCATTTCTGTATTTGTTTATAAGAACATAATTTGAAGTCGCAGTTGGGCTAATGAGGGTATGCAACAATGTATTAAGAAATTTTTTAGCAAATGTATGATGCAATTGCCATTTTGCATTTATTTCTCAACCCTGTCAAAATATATCAATATTATTTATCTGATTCTACACTATCAACCCACCAAGACTTCTCGGGTGAACTTGTCTCTATTCTAGAGTGGATTTTAGTATATCATTTTATAAATAATTATTAAAGCGATAGTTGTAGAAGCTGAGATGTATTGGACATGATAAAACATAATGACAGTGTGGTAATTAAAACAATATTATTACAATTTGCAAAGTGTATTCAAATTATTCATAAATGTTTATCTAAATCAGATAATATTCAGTGGAGAGGCTTTAAAAGTAGAAAGTGATATATATTGCATTTTGAAATCAGCATTTTAGTCAGATTATTAATGGTATGGGAGTGTAAATCTTTGCGTGTAGGTATGAATGATGCCCTTACATTCTTTTTATGCTTTTTATTATGCTCAAAATGATTTAGATATATATGTAATGCAATTTTAGTTATTTTTATTGATTCATTTGCTTCACTGTGTAATAGTATATATTAGTGTAAATTAAGATACAATGGTCAACCACCAGATCTGTGAGGGCAATCATGTTTTACATGATGATTCCTTAGACATACAACAATATTTAAAAATTGTGAAATTGTTCTCATGACGCAGTCAGGAAAATTATAATACTTTTCAGAAGTTTCGTTACCCTAAATTAGGCCACATAGTACTCTATAGGGAATTGATATGCTTGCAATTAAAGGAATGTAGCTGCGGATAATGTTTTTGAAATAGCACCATGGTTTGACTAGACATTAAGATTCGCTGTTTCTTGTTTGTTTTAAATCATGGGTTTATGCAAATAACTCTGAAAGTGTGCTGTACATGCCAAGTAACTTTCAATTGATAGATGATTATCTGGGAGGCATTTTGCCTACATTGTTTGTCATTTTTCTCTTTGGTATGAAATTATGAGTTTGTGCTATTGTTTGAAATATTGAGTACAGGATTTCCTGTAATACTTTATCAATGATGCACATGGGCGAAATGGGTTCCAAACTCTAACCAACCACTTATAAATGCCCAGGATTTATTCAAATAGAGCACAAAATGGAATTGTATCTAAATAAATATTTCTGTATTCTTATAGATTGAATTAATATTTTATTCTGCCATTGGATAGGAAAAATATGACCGGTTTTTATCATCCAAGAATTTTCTTTTGTGCCATTCAAATATGTTTGTTTTTTGTTGTGTATATTCCATGTATGTAAATTGTTTGTACAAAGTCAGATTATTTCATTATGAGTAGGTATTTAGAATTCACGTAATTGCTGATTTTCAACTCCGTATGCCTTGCATGTTAATTCTGCCTTCTGCCTTAGTTTGCCAATAGAAATTTAGGAAAGAGAAGAAATTAGCAATGACCTTTAAGCTTCAAAGACCTTGGGCCTCGTACACAAAGGTTTACAATCAATTGCAAATTTGAAAGAACATTTCTAAATGGTTACTCGTCAGTCTTGTGAACAATCTGCACATGCAACAAGGATCTTGATTGGCCATTGCCATTTTGTGATTGATATAGCAAACCTTTGTACTACGTAGCCCAGTTCTTTGCTGCTGTAGTAGGTTTTACCACAATTTTGTGAGCAAAGACTGTTTCTTTTCTTGGCATGTACTACTTACTTCATATGTAGTGAAATGTAGCTTTTATTTTATTGTAGTAAGATCAGTACTATACGTGATATATATTCAGGTTTTATGACTAGGTACGTTCTTCTTCTAGCTTGAACATGTTCATTTAGGTGCAATTCAAAAGAAATATCTTTTAGGAGGCGGCAGAATGTGGTATGTGGTAACTTCTATCATTAACGACGATGGACAATTATCATGTACTCTTAATCTATCATACTTTATGGAGTGCATTTAAGAGGATACCGTACATTGCCAGTTCAAATTCAAAGTGTACCATTACTTGCAAGTTTGTCAGTATGCTGTGGGTTCGTTTCTGGAGCCTCTAATCTGGGATTTGCACAAAAATTGTCCTACACGTGGGTCCTGATTAATAAATTGCGACTCCCTAAATTTATAAGTTTCAATAAACCCATTTCATGCACCCTCAAACCATAAAAATATATTGGGACACCCTGTAAAAAGAAAGGGAGAGTTCTGCTGTTTACTAAAAGGGTTTTATAATTCACAATACAGACCATGCATTTTAGGGTTGTGTGCAAAGGGGCCTGTTTAGATTTTAAAGCTTGGGGTATGGAGTTAAAATGTGGGCACTTATTTTGAGTCATGCCTTATTTTAGGACTTTCCTCAATGCATTTTGAATTTTTCTTCAGGTTTTTTCATGCAAAACAAGTCCCCATTAACAACCCACAGCCTACTGCCAAATCTAGCTGAATAATCCTACATACAACCAATCACTGTTACTGATGAAAACATGCTTATAATTTTATGCTCTACAAAGCGGCATATTAAACAATGTGTGATTATAAATCACAAATATAAAAGTTGTTTTTATCCTATAAATAATTTCAGACAGAAAATGTAAAGGGATGCTGGTACGACTTCTGTAATACTTTTCTATGTCATCATATTGTGTGTACAATGTACAGGTTTATATGAGCATTTAAATTGAATTCTTATAATGTTAGTCTGTGAATGGTTTGGTTGTGATGGACTGTTTTACTTGGCACAATGTTTTGATGAATGCCATTATACTAAAAGGTAGGATCAAGCATTTGCAGAAACATCACTTATTCGTTTCAAACAAGAAGTTGTTTGTAACAGTTAAAATACATTTGAGACCAAATCAATAACTCCCAGTATATTACAAACAGCAGAAGCTATTTTGATGGAACTAATGTTTATTTTGAATTTGAGTCTTTTTCTATTTTTTTTTTTTTTGTGGGATGAATTTGCTTTCTGATAAGGATGAAAATCATTGCATTATCACCATGAATATTACAGATTTTATTATGACAAAGACATTGCAAATTTGGAGTTTTTGGTTTTTTTTTTTTTTTTTCAAAATGCAAAGCCTGCAGTGGATATGATTCTGCAAATGTTTGACTCTTTCTTTAATCGCCAGTACCTGTACATAATAAAATCCTTTCTATCGGAGTATTTGATTGGTTTGTTGATACCTAATGTGGATCAGTATGTACATATCAGTTTCACAAGGTGCATAAACTATATTATAATATGCTGCCAGATAATCATGTGATAATTCTTCAATTGAATTATTGTATTCTCTCATATAATGCCACAAAATGATGGGTTTCCAAGTAGACTTCATAGTTCTCAAATGTAAAAAAGTAATTTAACTCAGTGTTTGTTATTATCATGTTGGGTAAATCAAAATTAAAAAAAAAACTGGTGAGGGTGTTGTATGATCTTACTTCCAGTGAATTTCAATGTGCATCGGATTCATTCATGTTTATTAATATGTAATGAACTTGATTAAATGATTGTTATTAAAAACTAGGTTAGACCATTAAAATTGATTGAGTATGCCTCTTTTTTGTGTGTGTACAGTGACCTTTTTAATATCTTGTTATTTTGTTTTTCTTATATATTGGGAATTATTACATGTACCGGAACATTGCCCAGGTATTGGTTCGCCATTGATGTGACAGATTATTGAATGTAAGTAGTTTAATGACTTTAAAAATGATAAGTATTTCATCTAAACATTCATTTTCCACAAATTTATATAATGGGACTGTTTAAACCCAAACAAGCGATAAGAGATATTTCTTTTTTAAAAGGTTAATTGTAAAAATGAAGAAATGACTTGATCGCAAAAGCATTATTTTATAAAAGACAAAAATTGAGCCCAAAACGGGACATTATTTATCAAAATTAAATTACTTCATATGCAGTCCTTTATAATTCTTTAAACTAAGGTAGCTTAAAGCGAAGAGCGAACTGAGTAACCATCTCATTGACTGTGGTTATAAATAGCTAGTCTTAAAGTATACTTTTGAGATAACTATTTAATAAATGGTGTATAAATAACATACAATTTAATTTGTATTGGGAAACTAAAGTGTTTGAGGGAAAAGCATGTGTTTTGCTACTTGGCAACATAATTATCACGGTGTGAAAAGTATGTTTTCATTCAAATGAGCCTGAATTGTAAGACTACACTATCAGGATGTTGCATTATGGAATCGGGGCAAATCGAGTAGTTGAGGACTTGAGGTGGTGCTTTACGAGGCTGTTAGTTTGTACTGGCTTTAAAGGGCAGTGATATATTTTGATAAAAACATACCTAACTGAATTGATGGGCAAACAGAGAGATATATGGGCATCAATCATCAGATGTTCTTCTTTTTATTTAAAAGAAGTAAGGTGGTAAGTTTTGTTGACATCGCAAATAGGATAGTCTTTAGGGTTTTCACATCCCTCCTCTGCTAGGGTGCCTTTGGCCTATTTTTATTATAAATTTAAAGATAAAATCAAATTAGGCGAGACTGAAATAATTTTGTTCCTTGTTTTTAATTTTGATAAAAGACAAATAGTACACAAAGAACTGATAAAATCAAGAGAAATGTATATAAATTGCCAAACTTATCCATTATCCCATTATCATGGGAAACACTCCTCTCAAGTTTAACTTCTGGTATTTAATTTATATCAGAGAAAGAGTGCAAACGAGAAGCAATCAATATATTTTACCGAAAGTTATTTGCTACTCTAGCGCCACCATATCATAAAAACAACGTAAGCGAGAAGCCAAATTTTTCTGACTTCGGGCTATAAAATTCCTTGTTTCTCAAGTTTTTGGATGCTAAAAACGGAAAGAACACACATTATAGGCCACCATTGACCATAAATCCAATTAATCATGGCTTGGAGCACCAGCGCTCTTCACGTTGATGATGGACTTGCTGAAGATTTTGCATCAAATTTGTCGGGTTTGGGAACTGAGCTTGGCACTGGAGCCTACAACATGAGGTGAGTGCCAATTCACAGGCAAGAGCTCTACTGTGAGCTCTACAGACTACAGTCATGACATGCAGTGTAGCTGTCCGCTGACTTTGCAGCGCGAATCTAAAAGTCAACCTTGACGCAATGACCAATAAATATGCAATGTTTACCATGATATTATTTCAATGTTTATGTTTGACATCTTGAGCAATCTCCATGATCTCATAAAATATATTCAAAACTGTCTTCATTTGTGTAGAAATCTATGTGTGAACTTCAGTAAGTTAAAGAAAAGACAATTAAAAAGGGCCTAACATTAGTAGGTACTCCCAGATAAAAAGCAAAAATGCTCTGACAGTCACAAATCATACATTAAAAAATAGTTCAATGTTTCATTTAGCATGTACATGACTTAAAACTCACTTTTGAATCTCGGAAAGCGCAAAAAAACAGCTAAAACAGCCCACTTGCCATGTTGAAAATTTCAATGAGAAAGCTGTCTCTGCATGAGCTATCGATAGTGTTACGAATCATAAAGTGTTACGTTTCGTAGACAGGATAAAATACAACTGCACAAATTCAAGTATAATATAGTTCAAAGTCTTTTAATTCATCTCAGGGTAGCGTGGCTTGTAGTACAGAAAATGTGATGTACTCTGTTTAACTTCAAAATGTAGAATGACTAGGGCCTACATGGTTGAATCTTTATCTTTCAGTCTCCTACTGGAATCTACATCTATCAGTCTCCTACTGGAATCTCTCTGATCGAATCTATTTACTATGGGTTACACTCTGGTATATATAGGCAAAATATCACTGGGCTATACATGTATCCTACCAGCAAATCTAGTTCTCCCAAAGATTATAAGTACAACAATAGATATGGAAACAATGCATCCAATTCTGATTTCTTGGGAACGGTAGTCTGGCTTATTGTATAAGTCTGTATAGCTAACACCTTCAGAGAATTATATTGTTAACCAGAGACAATCTAATTGATGGCAGTAACATAAATGAGGGGAACAATTGAATAACCTATGGGAAATAGTGTTGAACTTGTGGTCAATATGTGCATGAATTAAAACTCAATAAAACAACAGAATAGGCCTAGACTTTAAGAGGGAACAAAGAATAAGTTAGAGTTGCCAAGTCTGGGACGTAACACTACTCCCCCTCCAAATTAACAAGGTATTGTCCTCAATACAAAAGATAACTAAATTTAAATAAGAGGAACCTGAAGATAAATGTAGAAGTATAGCAGAGTTTTAAAAAATAACAACAACGATACTAATTTACAATAAAGCACTACTTGTTGGAAAGCTAAACCACAATTATAATTATTAAAGATAGCTACAAATTTAGATGTACAATCAAGCTTAACATCGCAAACTAGTTACGAACAAAATATTCCAATCTAAATTTATGAAAAAATATGCATATTGTTACCTGCAAGAGATCACACAAGAATGGTTCAATTCATCAAATTTTTGCTCATAAGAAACATTATTATATCACACAATTAAATACGAAAAGAAGAAAGAGAGAAAAAGAGAAAAGAAATATAACTTCTAGTTAACTTTGATGAGATTAAATGTCAAACGAATTTCAAAAAGCCTTCTTCATAAAGAAAGATATATATAGACTCATTTAGATGAAAATGAAGGAATTATAATTTGGTACTGAAGTACTTAGTTGGTAAGATGAAAATTTAGAAAATCAAACCAAAACATTAGCAGAAATACATAGACAACAACGCCTGCAACAAGTAGGAACCAGCTATACCATAATTTAAATTTCAACACTCTCTGTTGCTAATTAATAAAATGAAATATCAGCAATTGAATCAAGCTACCTGGAAACACCAGCTAAGGCACCTTTGTATAGGTGCAGGGCAATCATCAACTCTGCAACATTCCTTACTCAACAACCATAGCAACAATAATCATTAGTTTCATCACAAGGAATCTGGTGTATCTAATTCCCATCATTTTCAAGCTGTTCAGTTTGAAATGCCAACAATGTCTCTTAAATTTTATTATGAACTAATCTATTTCTCTACCAGATATGAATTTTGATTCTATTAGGTAACAAAAATGAAACTTTATGCGTTATGTCACCAATATCGTAACAAATTATATGCTGCCCAGATCAACACTGGCATTGGCAAATTTATCTGCATGGTATATACTTTGAAGCTACCTAGAACTACTACAGCATAAATTATTAACCTTTTAGAATACATGTAAACTATACAATGCTATAGTCGAAACAACTTTACTCTTAATATTTTTCTGTGTTATCATTTAGAATAAATTTACTGGGATTATACTGGTAAGAAAAAGAGTCCTTTATTCAGTATTCGTATTTTTTAAGCGTTCAGATATCAGGTCAGGAGGGAAGATCATATTTTACCACTGTAACTGCAGAATCTCGATTTCAGTCCGGTCCAGTCATCATCGAAGGCATCACACGAAAGTCGGTTTCAGTTACGGGGGATCTTCCACTTCCACGTCACGCAACAAACTGCTGATGTAATATTGACGTCGCTCAAAAACTGTCACAAAGTCGGGATACTTTCTCCTACAGGTGCTCAGATGAATCGCTGCTTTCGTTTCCTTGATGCCAACAAAAAAATTAATAAAAATAAAATTGACCTTAAGCATGGCCCTCTACATCCTTGAAAACCGACAGGCAGGTCTGGCATCCCATTTGCCGTCTCGTCATCTCGTCTAGCTGCACCTCCCACTGAAGGCGATTAGAAGCGTCCCTGACATCATAACCGTCTTTGGCTGTGAGAGACGTGGCACAGTCGGACTACGTATCCGCATCAATATGTCGCTCAAGGCAATCGCTGCGGTGCCCGGAAACCATTCCGCGATGCTCGTGCTTTGATAGACGAGAGGGCAGGTGACACTCATATGCATGTCGACTAAGGAACGCAGAAACTCGAGACGTTCGACACTGGAGTCCAGAAGTTGCGATGACACCAGTGACGCTAGTGTCCATGAAGGCAGCATTGCATCGTAGCGTGGTCATCAAAAATAGGATCATGTATGGTGATCGGAATCTGCCATCTCAGATAAAAGTTCGATTACATGTCTTGATCATGACGTACTGGTTGCAGATATCTAAACTGTTTTAAAATGAGTTCGACTCCATATTATCTTGAGAGTAAACATGGTCTCTCTAAATTTCTGTCAAATCGATGACGTGTTGAAGTCCAAATCCGACCGCTGCTCACCAAATGTTACAAATCATAAAGTGTTACGTTTCGTAGACAGGATAAAATACAACTACACAAATTCAAGTATAGTTCAAAGTCTTTTAATTCATCTCAGGGTAGCGTGGCTTG
>CALNVZ010002100.1:15654444-15679950 GCA_940671915.1 Paracentrotus lividus
AGAAGAAGAAGAGTAGAGATAAGATAAAAGAAGAGAAGAAGAAGATAAGAGAGGAGAAGAGAAGAGAGGAGAAGGAGAGAAAGAGAAGCAGAGGAGAGAAGAATGAATATAAGAAAGAGAGAAGAGAAAGAAAGAGATAAGAGAGAGAAGAAAAGAAGAGATAAAGATCAGAGAAGATAGAAAGAGAAGAAGAGAGAAAGATAGAGAGAAGAAGAAGAGAGAGAGCAAGAGAGAGAGAAGAGAAGAGAAAGACAAAGAGAGAATAAGTCAATAGAAGATAGAGAGAAGAAGGAGAGAGAGATAGAGAAAGATAGAGAGAGAGAAAGAAGAGGAAGGAAGAGGCAGAGAGGAGAGAGAGATAGAGATAGATGAGAAGAAAGAAGAGAAGAGAGAGATAAAAAGAGATAGAGGAGAGAAAAGAGAGAGAGAGAGAAGAGAAGAGAAAGAATGATAGAGATAGATAGAAGAGAGAGAGAGAGAGAAAGAAAGAGAGAAGAGAGAGAAGAGAGAAGATAAGAAGAAGAAAAGAGAGAGAATAGAGAGAGAGAGAGAGAGAAGAAGAGAAAAAGAGAATAGAAAGAGAGAGAAGAGAGAGACGAGATAAGAGATAGAGAGAAGAATAAAAAGAGAAAGAAGAGAGAGAGAAGAAAGAGGAGAGAGAGATAGAGAGAGAAGAGAAAGAGAGAGAGAGACAGATAGAAACAAAGAAGAAGAGAGTAGAAGAGAAAGCAGATAGAAGAGAAAGAGAAAGAGAGAAAAGAGAAGAGAAAGAAAGAGAAGAGAGAGAAGAGAGAAAGAAAGAGAGAGAGAGAGAAAAGGATAAAGCAAAGAAGAAGAAGAGAGAGATAAGAGAGTAGGAGAGAGAGAGAGAAAAGAGATAAACGAGAAAGAGAGGAAGAGAGAGAGAAGAGATAAAGAAAGAGATAAGAGGAAGAATAGAAAAGAGAGAAAGGATAAGAGAAAAAAGAAGAGAGATAGAGAGATAAGATGAAAGAGGATAGAGATAAGAGAAAAGAAATAGAGAGAGAGTAGAAGAAAAGAACAGAAGAAAGCAGGAGAGAAGAGTAGGAAAGAAGAAAGAAAGAAAGATAGAGAAGAGAGAAGAGAGAGATAAAGAAAGATAGAGAGAAGAAGAGAGAGAGAAGTAGAGAGAAGAGAGAAAAAGAAGAGAGGATAGATAAGAGAGAGAAAGAAGAAAAAGAGAGAGAAATAGAAGAGATAAGCAAAAGAGCAGAGAGAGAGAGAAGAGAGAGAGAGAGAAGGAGAAGAAGAGAGAGAAAATGAAGAGAGAAGATAGAGAAAGGAAAAGAGAGAAGAGAAAAGAAGATGAAGAAGAGAAAATAATAAAGAAGAAGAGAGAAGAAATAAGGAGAATAGAAAAAGAGAAGAGAGCAGAGAGAGAAGAAGAGAGAGAAGAGATGGAGAGTAGTAGAAGAGAGAGAAGGAGAAAGAAGAAAGAGAGAAAGAGAGAGAGTAAAGAACAAGAGAAAATAGATAAGAAGAAGAGAACAGAAGAAGAGAAAAGAGAGAGAGAGAGATAGAGAAGAGAAAAGAAGAGATAGATAAGTAGAAGAGAGAAGAAAAAGATAAAGAGAGAAGAAGAAGAGAGAGAAGAAAGAGAGTAGAGAAGAGAAGAGAGAAGAGATAGAAGAAAAGAGAGAGAAGATAGAAAGAAGAGGAGAGAGAAGAAAGACAGAAAGAAATAGAGAGAAGAGAAAGAGAGCAGAAAAGTAAAAGAGAGAGAAGAGAAAGAAATGAAAAGAACAAAATTAGAGAGCAGAGAGAGACAGCAGAGAAGAGAGAGAAAGAGAAAAGAAGAAGAGAATAGATAAGAGAGAGAGGAGAAATAGAGAGAAAGAGAGATAAGAGAAAGAAGAGATAAAAGAGTAGAGATCAAGAGAAGAGAAAAGAAGGAGAGAAGAGAAGAGAGAGAAGGAAGAGAGAGAGAAATAAAAGAAAGAAGAAAAGAGAGAAGAGATATGAGAGGAGAGAAGAAAGATAGATAAGAAGAGAGAGAAAGAGAGAAGAAGATAGAGAGAGAGAGAAGAGATAGAGAGAGGAAGAGAGAAAGAGAGAAAAGAGAAAAGAGAAGAAAGAGAGATAGAGAGGAAAGAAGCATGAGAGAAGAGAAGAGATAAGAAGAAAAGATAAAGAAGATACAAGTAAGAGAAGAAGAGAAAGGAAGGAAAGAAGAGTAGAGAAGAAAAGAAGAGATGAGAAGAGAAGAAAGATAGAGTAGAAGAAAGAGAGAGAGAGAAAGAGAGACATAGATAAAGAGAAGATTATAGAAGAAGAAGAAGAGATAGAAAGAGAGAAGAGAGAGAGAGAGAAAGAGAGAAGATAAGAAGAAGAAAGAGAAAAGAAAGAGAGAGAGAGAAAAAGAGAAAGAGAGATAGAGAGATTAGAAAGAGAGAGAGAAAGAAGAGAAAGAGAAGAGAGAAGAAAGATGGAAAGAGAAGAGAGAGAGGAAGAAGAGAGTAGAGAAAGAAGAAGAGGAAAAGAAAGAAGAGGTGAGAAAATAAGAGAAAGAGAAGAAAAGAAGAAGAGAGAGAAGAGAAGAGAGAAGAAGAGAAGAGAAGAAGAGAGAGAGAAGAGATAAAGAATATTAGAGAGCAGAGAAAGAAGAGAAGAAGAAGTAGAGAATTTAGAGAGAAGAAGAAAGAAGAGAGAAGAGAGAGATGAGAGAAGAAAATAGAGAGAAAGAGAGCAGAAGAAGAGGAGAGAAAAAGAAAGAAAGAAGAGAGCAGAGAAGAAAAGAGAGAGAAGAATAGAGAAAAAGAAGATGAAGAAGAGATAGAGCAAGGAAGAGATAGAATAGATAAGAGAGATAGGAGAGAGGAGAGAGAGAGAAGAAAGAAGAAGGAGGGAAAAAGAAGAAAGATAAAGGAGAAAAGAGAGATAGAGAGAAGAGTAAGAGAAGAGAAAGAGAGAAGAGAAGAAGCAGAGAAGAAAAAAGAGATAGAGAAAGGAGAAAGAAGAAGAGAAAGAGAAGAGAAAGAAGAAGAGAGAGATAGAAGAGAGAAAGATATGAAGAGATAGAAGAGAAAGAAAAGAGAGAGATAGAATTAGAGAAAGAAGAGAGAAGCTAGAAATAAGAAAAGCAAAGAAGGAGATAGAGAGAAGAAGAGAGAAGAGTAAGAGAGAGAGAGAGAAGAGAGAAGAAGAAGATAAGAGATAGATAAGATAGAAAGAGAGGAGAAGAGGAAAGAAAGAGAGAGAGATAAGAAAGATAGAAGAGGAAGAGAGAAAAAGATAAAGAGAAGGAAGAGAAGAGAAAGAGAGAGAGATAGAGAAAAGATAGAGAAGAGAGAAGAAGAAAGAAAATAGAGAGAAGAGAGTAGAAAAAAGAGAGATAGAAAAGAAGGAAAAGAAGAGATTAAGAAGATAGAAGAAAGAAAGATAGAGACAAAGAAAGATAGAAGAAAGCAGGAGAAGAAAGAGAGAGAAGAGAGAGAGAGAAAGAGAGAGAGAGAGAAGAGAAGAAGAAGAGGAAGAGGTAGAAAGAGAGAAGATAAAGAGAAGAAAAGATCAGAGAAAAGAGGAAAAGCTCCTAAAAAGCAAGAGAGAGAAGAAAGATAGGAGTAGAGAAGAGAGAAAAGAAAAGAAGAAGAAGAAAGAAAGAGATAAAGAGAGAGAGAGAAAGAGAGAAGAGAGAGAAAGAAGAGAAGAAAAAGAAGATAAGAAATGTAAGAAGAGAGCAAGAGAGAAGAGAACGAAGAGAGATAGAAGAGAAGAGAGAGAGAAAGAGAGAAGAGACAGAAGAAGAAAAGAGAGATAAGAAGAGAGATAAGAGAAGAGAGAGATAGATAGCAGAGAAGATAATAGAAAAAGAGAAAGAAGAGAGAAGAGAAAGAAGAAGATACAAAGAAAGAAGAGAAGAGAAGGAGTAATAAGATAGAAAAAAGAAGCAGAGAGAGAAAGAGAGAAGAAGAATGGAAGAGATAGAGAAGAAGAGAAGGAGAGAGAGAAAGCAAGAATAGAGGGAGAGTAAAGGTTAAGAGAAGAAGAAAGGAGAAAGAGAGAAGAGAGATAAAGAAGAAGAGAAAAGAGAGAGCAGAGAGAGAGAGAGATAGAGAGAGAGAGAGAGAACAGAGAGAGAAGAGCAGAAGAGAGAGATAGAGATGACAGAGAGAGAGAAAGAAAAGAGAGAAGAGAAGAGAAAAGAGAAAGAGAGAAGAATAAAAGAGAAGATATTAGAAATAGAGATAAAGAAGAGATTAGTAGAAAAGAGAGATAGATAGAGAAGAGAGTAGAAGATGAAAGAGAAAGAGAAGAAAAAGAGAAAAAAAGAGAAGAAGAGAATAGAGAAGAAGAAAGCAAAAAGATAGAAGAGAGATAAAGAACGAAAAAACGAAGAGAAGAGAAAAGAAAGATAGAGACAAAGACAGAATAAAGAGAGAGAGATAAGATAGAAGAAGAAAGAGAGAGATAGAAAGTAGAGAAGAAAAAGAGAGAAGAAGAGAGATAGAGAAGAATAGAAAGAGAGAGAGAAAGAAGAGAAAAAAGATAGAGAGAGATAGAGAGAAGAGAGAGAAGAGAGAGATAAGAAGAAAGAGAAAGAAAGAAGATAAAGATTAAAGAGAAAAGAGAAGAGAAAGAGAAGATAAAAAGAGGTAGAAGAGAGCAGAAGAAGAGAGAGAGATAAGAGAAAGAGAAGAAGAGATAAAAAGAAAAGATAGAAGAGAAAAAAGAAGAAGAGAAAAACAAAGAATAAGAGAGAGAGAGAGAGAGAGAAGTAGAAAAGAGCAGGAAGAAGATAGAAGAGAGAAAGAAGAGAGATGCAGAAGTAGAAAAGAGATAAGAGGAGATGAGCAGAAGAAAGAAGATAGAGAAGAGAGAGAGATAGAAGATAAAGAGAGAAAAGAAAAGAGAAAGAGGGAAAAAAGAAGAGAAGAGAGATAAGATAAGAAGAGAGAATGAAGAGAGAAGAAGAGAGATGAGAAAGAAAGAAGATAAGAAAGAAGAAATAAAGATAGAGAGAGAAGAGAGAGAGAGAAGAGAAGAGCATAGAAAGAAAGAGAAGAAGAGAAAGAGAGAGAAAAGAAGGTAAGAAAAAGGAAGAGAGAAGGACAAAGAAGAAGAGAGAGATTAGAAGGAGATAGAGAGATTAAGAGACTAGAGAGAGACAAGAAGAGAGCAGAGAAAAAAGAGAGAGAAGATAGAGAAGAAGAAGAGAGAAGAGAGAAAGACAGGAAGAGAGGAGAGAGAGAAGAGAAGATAGAAGAGAAAAGGAGAGAATATAGAAAGAGAGAAAGAGAAAGAGAAAAGAAGTTTGTATATTTTATATTTAGTTTTTTAGTACGATTTTAGTTTATAGAGAATATTAGTATATAAAGAAAAAGAAGAATATATAATATAAGTACTAAAAAGAGAGAGAAATAATAAAGAGATAGAGAAGACAAGAGAAGAAGAAAGAAGAGAGTAGAAGAAAAGAGAGAAAAAGAAAGAAAGAGAGAGAGAAGCCAGATAGAGAAAAAAAGAGAGAAGATAAGAAAACAGAGAAGAAGAGAGAAGAAAAAGAGAGAGAGAAGAAGAGAGAAGAGAGAAGAGAGAGAAAAGATAAAGAAGAAAAGATAGGAAGAAAGAGAAAGAGAAGAGAGAGAAAGAAGAGAAGAGTAGAGAGAGAGAAAGAAATTAGAAGAAGAGATAAGAGAAAAAGGAAATAGAGAGAGAGAAAGAGATAAAGAAAGAAGGAGAAAAGAGAAGAGAAGAAGAGAGAGAGAGAAGAAGAGAGAAAAAAAGGAGAGAGAGAGAGAAAGAGAGAAAGAGAGAGAGAAGAGAAGAAAAGAGAAGAGAAGAGAGAAAGAGAAGAAGAAGAGAAGAAAGAAGAAGAGAGAGAATAGAAGAAGATAAGAAGAAAAAGAAAGAAAGAGAGAAGAAGAGAAAGAAGAGAGAGAGAGAGAAGAAAAGATAGATAGAAGATAAGAAAAGAGTAAGAGAAGAAAGATGAAAGAGCAGAGAAGAAGAGAGATAAAGAAAAAGAAGAGGAGAAGATAAGAGAATAAGAGAGAGAAGAGAGAGATAGAGAAAGAGAGAAGAAAGAGAGAGAGAAGATGATGAGAAGAGAAAAGAAAGAGAGAAAGAAGGAAACAGAAAGAAGAGATAGAAGAGAAAGAGAGAAGAGAGAGAAGAAGAGAAGAGAGAAGAAGAGAAGAGAGAGCAAGAAGATAGAGAGATAGAAATAGAAGAAAGAAAGAAAGAAAAGAATAGAGATAAGAGAGAGAGAGAGATAAAGAGAAAGAAAGAAGAAGATAAGAGAAAAGAGAGAAAAGAAGAAAAAAGAAGAGAAAAAAGAGTCTACTCAGGCTCAATAAGGTTTCAGTGATCACTGCACGGGTATGATACTGTGAAATCACCGCCTGCTCCTCAACAACAAATTACAAAGGATGACGGGTGACATCCACCTGCTAAACTTAATTTCAGCTACTTCTTGGGCAACAGGCGATTTCTGTCGTGGAGCTGAATGGGAAGCGCAGCAGGATGGAGGGAATACCAGAAAAAATGGTCTCCTCAAGGATGTGTTCTGGCTCCGGTTCCTTCTCAACGCTGATACACGACACGACCAACCAATCTCACCGGTTACAGAAGCTTCATCTATGCCGATGGACCTTCATCGCTGCTTCAGAACAATGACTGATTGATGTAATAGAGTCCCCCTGACATCAGCGCTAGGAAAACTTGACATCGTACTACAAGGACAATCAGTTGAAAGCAAAACCTTCCAAGACCCAGGTTAGCCTATTCCAATCGTATGCAACATGAAGCTGAAGAGAAAAATTCTACCTAACATCAAACGGCTCAACACTAACAATTTTTTTTGGTTGCCCTGTCGGGCACCGAGATTTCCAGTTTTCACCCCAAGATTGTGGATTGCGCCGAATGACCAAAATCTGGTTGCACCGGAAAAAAAAAAAAAAAAAAAAAAAAAAAAAAAAACATTAAAAACAAAGATCTTTGTTTGATTTCACATGTGTACTCACACTGGGAGTTGCAGAGGGCAAAAGCTAAAGATTGTGGTTCATTCTCGTTTGGGAGGGCTTAAGCTAGACCATAGGCTCATAATAATGAATCATAAATTCACATGCAAACATGATAAAAAAAAAATACTAATAAATACCGTGAATTATCGGGTGTATAACGCCGCCGTTTTTTTGCCGTTGACAAAAGTCAAAAAGTTGGGGGTGCGGAAGGTATAGAGAAGTATGGCTTGGCCTTAGGGATCGACGCAAAGTCAAGACTTTTTTAACTACGCATAGTCTAACAAAATTTGTCAAAAATATAAAGAGTTAAATCACCTACATACCTGTGTATGAAAGGTCCAGTTGATAGGAATGCTCTTGGAAGAGTATATTCAGAGGGTTTTTTAGGTTAAAACATAATATTTTTGATGTTAATTGAACCGCACGACATATTTGCAACTACGGCAGGTGGAGAGTGTGTAAACACACCGGAAGCTAACCGGCACTTGGACATTGGGCGATGAAGGGTGTTGCGATAATCAAAACAGATGCACATTTACCTCAAAATTCACAACAAAATTAATGCATCAAACATAAACAATCACAGCAAGAAATCTTACCCCATAGGAATATTCGTTCATGAGAAAAATATGTTCTGACAGGTCCAAAAATAAGCTAAAACTCTGATTAAGAGAACAGCTTCCCATGGCCACAGTTTTCAAAAAGCTAGCTTGACGTGATCGAGTTCTGCGCGCATGTTGTGCTAGTACTGTAGTCTACGCTGCATGCAGACCTTAAATGTAGTTTATTAAGTGCCGATTTGTATTTCTTTTAATTCTTTTGTTTAATCTTACTTCAGCGCTAATATTGTTTGTTGGTTTCTAAAACTGTAAAACTAGATTACTTCAGAATTCACCTTCATTAGATTTTGTTAATGTTTTTTTTTTTTATTAATTTTTTAATTTACTATGGTTTATAGTATTTTAGGGGCAATTGTTATTTACATTTTTTTCTTCTTTTGCGGGGGAGTCATTACTGTATTCTTATTATTTTTTTTTGTCCTCTTTGTTACAATCATTATTTTTCAGCACTGAATATGCATCTTGTAAGTTTTCCCATCAGTCACATAATGTTTATTTGACAAAGTGGCATGATCGCTGAGAACTATCCCCAGTAATAGTGAATCCCAAAATCAACCGACAAGTGGGTTGATGAGTTAACGATCCTGCTCTAGCCAAAACAAACTCTGTCGCTTCATCAAACATGATACAACTTTCTCTTCGGTCCCATCTTTTACTTTTCATGATTTTTCATCACATGTTATATCTCTCCCGACCCCTCTCTCTGCCTATTTCCCTCTCCCTCTCTCTTTCTCTTTAAAATATACATCTCAACCCAGAACTCCATCAATGCGCCTTTATATTTGCAACAACAACACAATAGATCCACAACATGGGATGTCTTTGATTATACACATAAACATGGCATGCTCAATGCAGTACATGACCATCGCCGCTGACATGCATAGCACTCTACATAATCATTGACAATCTCAATCCCAAACACAAGTGTGCTGCAGCGTGATTATGATACAGAAGATAAGTGAAATATACAATTGAAATCTTATACACAAAAAGAAACCCCAAAATGTGGGGCCAAGATAGAGAGCCGGTCGGGCACTTACTTTGTTCACGATTTGGTGCCGACAGCCCAATCATAGTTGCCCCGGGCAGGCGCCCGGGCACATGTTAGTGGTCCGAGCGTTGGCCTAACATGGGAATGGTACTCCTCTTGGACTTTTGTTCATACAACCTGATTACCTTGGTGTTACCCTTGATCGAAACTACCAAAAGTACCATATTGAAAGGATAAAAGGGGAAGTGAGGGACCAGGAACAATCTCCTCAGGAAACTTGCAAGATCCGTCATGGTGCCAGTTGCACACTCTACGGCAACCGCTCTGGCGTTGTGTTATTCTGCAGCAAGTACGCTGCCCAGTTTGGGAGAGGCAGCCAGTTCACACAAAATTGGGACCTACACTCAACGACTGTTGCAGAAGCGATTACAGGTTGCCTATGAATACCGGACGAGGCGTAGACAAGTCTGCACGTCCTAGTCTGGCATGTGCACCACTAGACAATCCAGACGACGTAGCCGAGCAGAATGGAACGTCTTCCGTCAAACTCAGGATACTCGACATACCCTGTCACGAGTTGAACTACCCCAGAGACGTTTAAAGTTCAGAAAAGCTCACAACTTCCAAACCCTGACTAACCCCTCACGTGGCCAGATGCAGACTTTGGGAAAGAGAGACGACGCAACATAAGTCACCATAATGGCAAGCTCCTCTCCTACTAAAAGAACAGCCTGCCCCTAGAGCCAACGTCAAGATGTGAGGGGACGTGGAAGTCCCTTATATCGAACTTCGCACAGGAGTAAGTAGTCGATGTAAAGCTAACTTGCGAAAGTGGGGTTACACATCAAGACGATACAATAAGTTGCGATTGTGGTATGCCGGCAAACTATGGGACACCTCCTTGAATGGTCCAAGATAGAGAACATATGGCAACCAGGATGATCTGATGGCTGCAAATAGGAGAGGGCAGATACTATGTGCAAAGTCATGAGCCAAATATATAATTTTGTTAGGGTTATATAACATGTACATATATTCATATTATACTTAATGTTGTAAATGGGGGACCAGAAAGAAGAAGAAAGACGTGTGGTGAAGAATATGATTCATGTAAATCAAAATTTTGGCATAGAAACAATCTTTGACAACAATTATGAAATGAACTCCTGAAGATGGGTTATAGTTTTGAGAGAATCTAAAAAAAAAAAAAATTATCATTCACTGTTTGAATAAATTACCAGATAGTATGAACAATCTCCAAACTATTGTGATTAAGAATGATATTTGATACATACATGTAAAAACTATTTATGTTCTTCTTTTTGTTGTAAGTTACATACCTGATACACTCTAACAAATATCTTAAAACTGCTTACATGAAATAGAGATGGTTACCCATAGAGATACATGTATTAGGCATGGCAATGGGTTGGGAAATGCACTTTAAGTACAAAAAGAATATATTTGCCAAAGAATATGGGAAATCTAATATAAACCCCTCAAAAAATGTCTGGCAATTCAACTTTGAGCCCTCATATCTTTTTATTTGATTGTTTATGATGGAGTTAAATTTGATATCATTGGAAAGTTGATTTATTCCTTGTCAACATTAGTCAGGCAGCTAGCTCAATGATTGGTTAAGCTGAACGAGGTACCAGTAGTAAAGTATTGGAATATATGGGGAAGAATCCCACATTTATAAAACCCAACGTCTGGCAGTGCATCTCTGTGCATTAGGTCCTACAGCCGGGGGCGTCCAAAAATGCGTGCCTACATATTTCTAAAAATTCTATTTGAATAAAAATAGCAGAATTTCATTTTCTAAGACACACTAACTTTGATGTCAAAATAAAGAGTATTACATTGAGTCTTAACGCTTGTGTCATTTTGAATCAGATGAAATCGAAAACAGTGAAAGTTATGGTGAGAGAAATGTTTTCTCACTTTTTTTAACGCAAATTTTGTTTCCTTTTTTCAATAAATATTTTAATAAATTAGTTGTATAAAACATTGATGTTTGTAACTTTTCTAAGAAAACTATTTACTACGTTGCATGTGAATGATGCTGTAAAAAGAAGGGAGTTATATACTTATTCCGATAACGAATTATGATGAGCTATCAAAGTGAGAACGCATATAGACAAAAATCAAACAATTTGCCCCGTATCGAAGAAGAAATCCCATACCCGTACGTGTATTAGGAAAGGCCGATAACATGCGATAGGCTTTTAGCGAGCAAATCAAGTATCGAAATGTTACGCATTCTTGGACTTTGTTTCGCCTACTCACAGCCTCAGCGCATACAATCAGCTTTTCATAATAGCACGTGCGGGTATTGTGTGATTCCAGTCACGAGGGCAAATTGTTGATTTTTGTCTATAGGCGTCTGATTTTAGGCTCATCAAATTCTTTATCGGAATAAGATATAGACTCCCTTCTTTTTAGCAGCATCATTCAGCATGCACGTAGGTGTTGTTTATGAAAAGTTACAAACATCAATAGTTTATACAAGACTATTTGATTTAAAAATTATTAAATAAGGGAACAAAAAATATTTCGTAAAAAAAGTGAGAAAAAAACTTCATCAAAACTTTCACTGTTGCGATTTCAGTCTATTTTCAAAAACGCCAAGCACGTTAAACAATGTAATACTTTTATTGACATCAAAGTTAGTGTGTTTAGAAAATGAATTCTGCTATTATTCAAAATAGAATTTTTTGAAAATGCGGCACTCATTTTGGGCCCCCGGCTGTAGGGACCTAAATGCAGCAGAGAGATGCACTGCCAGACGTTGGTTATAGTAAATGGTGGGATTCTTCCCGCATATATTCACAATCTTTTACTAAGGTGGTACCTCGTTTCAGCTAACCAATCATGAGCTAGCTGCCTGACTAACATTGATACCCCATTTGTGATGGTATGTTTATGCTTGATGCCCACAGTACTCGCAAACTCGAATGAAAGTCAGAAAAGGAAATGTGGGCAAATGAATGGCTATTGCTACATCGAGTTCTTAACTGTATAAAGGTTTTTTGTGTTTCTTTGTGTTTGTTGGTTTTGTGCGTTAGCGCGCTCAATACAATGTTGGATACTCTTGTGAATGTCAAAATAATGTTTCAGGTAATTTAAGGTAGTATTTTGTTGTTAATTTGTTTGTAAAAAGAACTGTTTTAATAACTCAGGAGTGGTTGAGCAATTAGTTGTGTAATGGTTACATACAGGTTATATGCAAGAGTTCCAGCATAGACAAATTCGCTACTCATCTCTATTTTCATCCATTCTCCAACAAACAACAGAGCAGCAGTATCAAAACAAACTTTTTTTTTTGGTCCATTTCAGCACACAAGTCGTCTCTCTGTTCTTGACCGTATCTCAAAATTTGCATAAGCGCGCCACACAAGCTTACAAACGAGAACTACCATGAAAAAAAACACCGCAAGCAAAAAGCTTGGGCAAGGACATTCTTCTTCCAAACAATAAGTGAAAACATTGAGGAAATAATGCATGACCCATTTAATGAATACTCAATAAGAAACTCTGCCTATTCAACAATAGCCATCATTAGGGCAACTTTCCACTTCTGACTTTGATTTGTATTCGGGAATACTGTGATTCAAGCATTGCACAACCTTTACAAATGGTGGGTATCAGTGTAAAGAGGAATAAATGAACTTTCCAATGGTATGAAATTAAGAATGAATATAGACAATTAACAAAAAGAAAATACGAGGTGACTCAAAAGTTGAATGCAAGACATTTTAGTTTTTGAGGGGTTTATATAGTTTGTCATTCTGCACACAATTGCAATTTAGGTGCCTTTTGTAGGCAGTAAAGTGCGCTTTACAAATTTATCATTATTATTATCAACATTATTTAATGGAGGAAAATATGGTTAAAAGTAAAAATCAATATTTTGCCAACCAGACTTACACTATTACAAGATTTATAATTGAACCATTGAACCAGTTCAATTTATACTAATCTTTGTATTGTTTTTCTTCTCTACAGTGAGGTGCTGGCTCTGCCTATGTTCAAGCAAGAAGTAATAGAAGGGTGAGTTTTAATATCATACAATCAAGAAATTATTTCAATAATATTGGAAGATAGAATGTATTTTCAATATTAATGATGCTTTCATTAATATTGAACACATGCATGTTATGATGACAATAACATAACATATGAAATTGTTGGTTCCAATTAGCAGTCGTTTTTAATTGCCTTATACTTAGCAATTTCTAATCCGAACTTCTTTTCTTTTGTACAAGGTACACTTTCACATTCAATCTCATGTCTAAATGGTAAGCTCACATAATTTGTAGAAATGAAGTTAAATGTACAATTTATTTGTCAAATATTTTTTTCTCAATGGTATTTTGCAACCTTGAATATGGAATCTTGAACATTTTGTGCCCCAAAAGCTACATTGATAGATGTCCAGTGTTGAGTGAATAGTGGTACTGTGTTAGTGCTTGATGGGTGCAAGTAAAAGAAGCCAGATATTGTGCAGAAGAAGACATGTAAACTGGAGAATACAGATAAGTTGGGTGCATTTGGTGAAGAAACAGTAATGTCTGCTTCATGGCTTCCCTTCCCTACAGGGTGCTGGTGGACTCGCTCATCAGGTCTATGATTGACAGGACTTTTGACAAGACATAATATATTCTGTTTTCTCTGGAAATAATTCAAATCAGAGCACTTGTTATTTTATTACAAATAAATGTCATATCCAGGGGATCGAATAATAATAATTAAAAAAAAGACAAACTTTGTGTTACAAGGTTTACCATAATAAAAATCAAATAAAGACTAGATAAATTCCAATATTGTTGTTCATTCAGGAATTTTTACACCGAATCCCCTTTTTCTTTTTTAGTCGGCCAAAGCAAATCACACTTGGCCTGGTTTCTTCCAGATATTATTACCAGATATATGTATTCATTACAGTTGTCTTCAAAAACTTTATTATTTATTTTTAGACGAGGTGGAACAGACCTACCGACGAGTCTTGAGAAAGCATTTGGTGCCTTCTCATCGATCCATGCTGCTGCAGCTGCTGAAGAAGAAGAACAACAGTCCAGGTAAAAAATAATAATGAGTTAATATTAATAGTGAAGATAATAAAAGGCATTCACTGCTTTCTGCACGTTTAATTTTCCTCCTTTGAGGAGCACAGCTTGATGGAACCTACATGTACATGTACAGTACTTAACAGGTAGAGTATAATTCAGGTTCTGATCCATTTCCAGATTTTAATTCCGATTGGAAACATAAAGATATCATCTTTTCAAATATTAACAGATATAATAATACTTTTAAATAATAAGTTCAATATTATGTAAAATGCAAAAAATGTGTAAAATATGTGTTTGCATAAAAAAAAAATTTAAAAAAAAGAGAGAAAAATGGAGAGAAATGACTAAAAAAAAAGATAGGTCATTTGTGTGACAGCACCTACATGTACATGTAAAAATAAGATATAAAATGGAGAGAAAAGACTCAAAAAGAAGAAAAGGGCATTTGTATGACACAACCTATGAGACATTTGGAAGTAATAGTTTGTGCCATCACCTATTAACTCTTTGCCCCCCACATTAATTTTAAGCATAAAAATAAAAATTATTAAAAATAGTATAACAATATCTGCTTAGTATGAACTAGGAGAAATTATGCCTCAGACCCGGCCCTAGCATTATCAGTGATTTTGAGATCTTTTAGCCCCGCCATTACAGAGAAAATGAATTATTTCTATTGTATAGTTAATAAGTACAATTGTGACTATAGTCGAATTTGACAGGCAAAGAGTTAAACCAACAATGATTATTTCCATATCATTCTAAAATTACCTAGTGTGGATACCTCTTGCTACACCCTAATATTATTTCTATACTAATACATGTAATTGAGATAGTGTAAACAATAATTGCCATCATAGGTGTTGATGAAGCAATCACTGTGGATGTGACATGTTCAAGGCAGATATGCCAAAGAAGGCATGACCACTGCAGAAGTGGCATAGATATTTTATTCTGTATGCAATGTATTCTATATAGTTCTTGATCGAATAAATAATGATAACACAACAATCATAATTGGGTATAAGGAAACTACATACTAGTCGCCTTGAGATGGCATTAGTCTTGTATGTATTCTCGTAGTTATTTGATGTAAATAAACAAATACACTGCATTATTATGTTACTGTCAGTTGGAATATTTAATTGACAGTGTTGGTGTGTGGTTTTTTGCCGTATTTATAATTATAGTTAATAATTAGTGCTTTTTTTTATACATGTACAAAGCCAGGCCCTTGCCCTTAAGATTAATGCAAAAATATTATACATCTTTCTGTCAAGCAGTGCTCCTTCACCCTGAATGGTTATTGTCACAGTAAAAATAATAATTTGAAGAATTGTCTGTTTTTGTCCATGTATGTCCCAATGCGCTTCCAAATGACTAAGATATTAGTTCATTGGATTTAGTTCTGACAGCTGTAAGAATCAGCACACATCAGCATATGTGCATGTGCATGCATGTTCAGGTATTGCAAGTACCAACATATATTAAATTTTTTTGTCCTATCAATTTCAAGGATGATAATAATATCATTTTATTTACCCAGGGTAGCCGCTTCAGTTCTTATCGACTGTTCTCCCAGCTCCTTATCAAAAGTCAGCTTTAGGTACCATTTTTGTAAGTCTTTGGTATGGCTCAGCCGGGAATCAAACTCACGACCTCCCGTTCATGAGTAAGAAAGGCTAACTTTTTATGGGCGCTCTAACCAAGTGAGGCACATGCATCTTACATTTTCTTGTTGTAAATGTTCGTAAATAATACTTTTTTTTCTAAAATTTGACAGTTTCCAGGTGATTTTGAATGCAGCTACCTCTCCTGCTACTAAAGTCAATGAAGACACCTTGACGTACTTAAATCAAGGCCAGTCCTATGAACTCAAAATCAGAATGCTTGGAGCACAAGAATACGAAGGAAAACTGTTCAAGGTGAGTGATTAAATCCTGTTCGTACACCATCTACCCGCAAAATTACCAGTAGCGTTGTTGGCATTAATGTGGTATTGAGGTTCCTATTTTATGCTCATTTTGCTGATAGGACAACCGTTCATGTAAAAATACCACAATATTACATTTACTATTATCATATTTTGAGGTAAAAATACCACAATATTACATTTACTATTACCATATTTTATATGTAGAAATAACACAATATTGCATTTACTATTTCCATATTTTGATGTAAAAATACCAAAATATTACATCTACTATTTCCATATTTTGATGTAAAATAAAACACAATTTGCATTTCCTATTACCATATTTTGAGGTATATATGAACAGGTGTTATGATTAAATGCTTTAATAGTTCATTTAGTTGATATTATTATTGATGTTGTTTGTAAATGTACAAATCAAATGCAATTCAGCCAGGTAAAAATTCTGCTGTTCTTTAAGACGTAGCAAATGCATGTAGGTAGATACATTTATTTATTTATTTTGAATAAGCCTTTAGTTCTAATGAGTAATTTGAAGTCAAAATACATTTTTTTAAACATTACGAATTGATATTAGACAATTCCTTAAAAAACCTTGAATCAATTATCCTTTAACCATTCAAATCAAACATATTTTTAGGCCATTTGTTATGAAACTGTATATTTTAATTATGGAATGTGCATGAACTATATAAAATTGCAGGCGGTCTTAAACTTTTGCAAGTGCTTGTATCAATCTATTTTTTATTTATTTATTTATTTTTATCTTTTTTATAAATAAAACATTATTATTATATGATTGACATCAAATCCTTTTTAGAGTGTGGTCAGAGTGCTATTTCATGACAAGAGGCTGCAGTACACCGAACATGCACAGATTGATGGATGGAAGACAAATCGACCGGGAGAACGAATATTAAGAATTGACCTTCCTCTCTCATATAACATAGTCAAATACAACACTGCCTCACAAAACATCAATGAAGTGGAATTCTTCTGGGACCCGTCATCGACAGTTGGTGTTTTCCTTCAGGTGAGGGGGCTTGGATGTTAACAAAGACAGTGAAGAAAATAGTCTCTCAGACACTCTAACCCGAAGAATCTCTTAAGCATGAGACTTTCCCGCCAAGACCTCTAGAAAATGGGAGACCCATCCTCCATGTGTGCGTAGACCAAATCAACATCACAAAGCCAAAATTTGTTGTTGCCAGAGTCCATTTTTAGGGTCATAACAGCTCTGTGATGAGGTCTTTTAATTTTGTTAATTTTTTTATTAGCCATCTATGTGACAACACTAAATGTGGTAAAATACAGTGATTCAGGTGCACTTTTGTGATATAGGTGGTTGGGCAGGAGATAAAGAGTTAAAATGCAGCTTGGGCATGAGGCATAAGAGAAATTGATAAATACAGTTTCGATTGGAGAAATTCTCGAGTGGGAGAGTGAGATTTATGAAAAAAGGCCTTTCGGCTAGAGATCTCTTGCCCAAAGTGAGAGAGTTGGAGTTTGTGGACTCTTGAATATTATAGGCTCTGTTTGTTGCAAACCATGTACATGTTGATGCTGATAGGCTCTCTTAACTTAACTCTGAAAGAGCCCACGTTATTATTTAATGGTCTTTCAGCAAAGGAGTGGTGGATTCCATTGGCTACCCTGCCCCCTTGGACATGATAAAAGTAAAATTATGGTTCTGAATAAATAGACCACTGATGTGGTGATGATAAAAGAAGTCTGAAATTTGGCTCAGGTAAATACATATAAGCATGCAAAGATGAAGTGTTTAGATTTTCCTATTAAACAGATCAAAGGTTGATTGTCGCAGTTGTCATAACTTTGTAATAAAGATGACAATAAAAATTTAGATGATATCAACATACTTCTGGCTGGAATCTTTATGAAAGAACGGATCATAAAAGTATAAACAAATCATCAAAAATATGCAAGAATGATGCCATCTTGATAAAAAAAAAATATGTTAATAAAAAAATGCATCAAATAAGCATGGAGTTCAAGTTTATAGCCTGTATTCTCAAAGGATGACTAAAGTTAGTAGGCCTACTAAATTTGTATTTAGCCGTTTGATTGATTAAACTTTGGTGGAGGCAAATTTGAGATGCAATCAAATCTATCCAGTTGAATAATAATTCCCCTCACTAGTCATTTATTCCTATGTGTGTATAGTTCTTTCTCCTCTTACACTTTAGAGATAACTGAATACCCTTTTACATCTTCACAGATTCACTGTATAAGCTCTGAGTTCACAGCAAAGAAACATGGAGGGGAGAAAGGAGTAGTGTTTAGGATACAGGTCGATACTAATTACGTAGATGATGACGGCACAGAGAAACCCCTTCATGCAGCTAGCTGTCAAGTTAAGGTCTTCAAGGTAACTGTTGTATGGTATCTTGCATTTGTGTACCGGGTGTATCGCAAAAAAGGAAACCCAAGTTTGATCATCAATAATTTCAAAAATATTACGATGGTTATTATAAAATTTATATCACTGGAAAGTGCAGCTCATTACCATTTTAATGATATCTCTCTCTCTCAGCTCACCAATGTCATGCATCACTGTACACCATTGAACCATTGAACACCAAAGATATTTTCAAAACAATGGGGTTTAAATTTTATAATAAACATCATAATATTTTTGAAATTATTGATGATCAAACTTGGGTTTCCCTTATTTTTTCTGGTACACCCCGTATATAGGGGAAAAATACACTATTTGTGATGGCTGCGCAATGAAACCTCTTCACGCAGCAAGTTGTCTGCTTAAAGGGCTTTAGCCTTTACTTTAATGAAGTTCTATATGGTATCTTCTTTTCTGTATAAAGTAATGATACATTGTTTAGATCTGTGTCATAGTATTATAGACATGTACCGGTAATGCAATTTTTATGAATATTGCATGCTCTATCAGACAACATAAAGGATTTACTACTAAGTTTTCCCTTAGAGAATGTTTGTTTAAAAAAACGAACCCCCCCCCCCCCAAAAAAAAAAAAAAAAAAAAAAAAAACATCCCCTTTCATTTTAATATGGGATTTCCCATTAATGAATCCAAGAAATGTTTTATGATCATGCAACCAACCAGAAAAATTAATGACAAATAAATCAAATCCAGGCAATCACAGTCCATATTAAGCTCGCACTAATTAGGTGTCTTCTCCAATCAAAAGGCGTCGGTTTCCCGCGGCTTCCTGGGAAACAATCGGCTTTCAGCTTTTAACATGTTTAACGTGTTTAAGCCGTATTAAGATTTCGGGATTCTATTCAAAAGCCGATAAATCGTCTTTTGGAACAAAAGACGCGGGAAACTGACACCTTTTGATTGGAGAAGGTGCCTTAATATTGTTTCATTGTAAAGTTGTTATTTTCAGTGCATGTAAAATGACCATCTTAACAGAGTGTGCACTGAAATATAGGTACAAGTAAGCTAGGGGATTATTATTATTGGCGCAAATTTAACATACCACAAAGTGAAAATGAGCTCTATGCAAGAAACCAATGTTATTATATTTTTCTTTTCTTTTCTCCAACTTTTCCTTTGATTAGCCCAAAGGAGCGGACAGAAAACACAAAACCGATCGTGAGAAGATGGAAAAGAAAACAGACAAGCATAAATACCAGCCCTCTTATGATTGTACAGTTCTCACTGAGGTTGGTATCATCTCGTTCTACTCTCAGTGCCTTATATGCTAAGTCACATATTATCTGTTAGAATTTAATCAAATGATCATTTGTAACTATGTATTGTACAATTTCTAAACATATTTTAAACTGCTCATTGCAATTTTACAAAACAAAATGAAGGCAATAACTGCGCATGTGAAATTTATAAATCAGAAAGATACAACAAAGTATTTAAATCAGACTGCTCTAAATCAGCTTATTATCTGTTGTGATTAAATTAAATATGAAAGAGACTGAACCGCACGTGACCTGGTAGTTAAAAATCCACTTGTAAGTCACAAAAGGATTTTGAATTTAATTTTCTATTTTCCCTCAGTGTATTCTTTTCCAACCAAGTTGACCCTCCCACTGATGGCTGCCCTCGTGGTTGACCAATGGGATGAATGATTGGTTTTAAAAAAGTTGAATTATTAGTTATGTTTTTATTTTTATTTTGAAAAACGAAAGAGAAAATGAAGGGATGTACAAATTCCTCTGAAAAAAGGATATAACTGTTTGCTCTTTAATGTAGTTTGGCTGTGTTGCGCTTCATTAAACTTGAAGTGTTTTCCATTGCTGGAAACTTGGAATCTCCGGTTACAAAATAATGCTTGAAGCTAATAAATGAAAATTATTCATTTTGTTAGGTGACATGTCACACATGTAATCTGCTGTATAATCTAATCAACCAGAAGTCTTTACTGCCTTGAAGAAAGGAATTAAATTTCTAGATAGTTATTTCCAGAATGTTTGCATGTATTTAGATTCACAGATTTTGCAAAAGGTTGAAATTTATGAAAGTTTAATGCCCATGGTGTGAAGTTTTATCATTATTTTTAGTAATTTTTGCAATTCACAAAAGTTTTCATGTCGCAAAAATGGTCAAAAAAAAAAAAAAAAAAAAAAATCCTGGTTGAACTGTTGCTCCTAATTGACAAATTATCTTAAGGTGGAAAGAAAGCAGTTGGAATCCAACTAAGAATTTTATCAAGCACGTAGTTCCAAGTTATAGAAGTTATCAGTCCATTCCATTCAGACAACTTTTCTGGTAGAGTTGGCCATTATAATTCAGCTAAGTACATTGATCAACCAAATGAAAATATAATGATGTGAAGTTAAACATTCAGATTGCTGTGTAAAAGGTTATTACCAGTAAACTAGTCTGGCACAACATGTCTTTGTACAGTTGGCCATTGTACGTATCAGGCTGCAAAATATATTTCACCTAATAAACAGTTACCCCATGCCACTCGCCAGTCGGCAGTCTCTATACAGCAGCCCCCTAGTGTGACCACCCCTCTGACCGGAAACACCCTGACCGCCAGCCCTGGCCTTGCCTACCAGAACGACAGCGGTAGAAGGAGCTTCTCATCAATAGAACAGTGCTACTCACCCCTGGACAACACTTATTCATCCATTGAACAGAGTTATGTCACCACACCAGAGAGGTGAGAAACGTCTCTCATATTCCAGTGGCGGATCCAGGATTTGGAAATAAGGGGACGGCGGGGGGGCCAAAACTTTCTGATTTTAACATGTATGGTCAGTGAGACAGTACCTAATCTTAGTTGGTCTAGGCATGTCATAGATGGTCTTTTCACCTTTGTTCACAATGTTAGGGTTCCCATATGTGCACATTACTTGTCATCTCCCCTATGTTAGATATTCTGGAATGCTGAAGTTTGGAATTTAATGATAATAATGATATGAATTTGTAATGGGCTCACATCTAAATTCTTTCAGTTAAGGCGCAGCATGACTTAGAAAAATACAGAAATGATAATGGCTTCAACAAAATTAAACACAATTGAAAAGAAATAGACATGTCGTCAGGTTAGTTTTTAAATTTGTAGTATATTTCAACTTTTAGGATATGTGGGGGTTGAGAATTCCAAAGAGGGCGTGCAACCTTTGTGAATGTGCTGTAGAAGTTTTTATTATTACTATTATTAATTATTAATGATCAGTCTCCATAAGTGACAGTTTGCATCTTGGGTACCATCAGTCTCGGTGCATTGGATTTCTTACCTCTACATTAAAGTAATTTATCACGTGATGGCCTATAGAGTCTCCACCTGATGAATGTGAACATTAATGATTCTTGTGTAAAGTCATGTACACTAAAAAAAGAAATCTTGCTTTTTTTCTCTCTCATATTTTTCACCCCAGATCTCCAGCTCCAGCTAACAACCATGTTCTTTCACCTGAAGTATCTCATCCAGAACCTATCTCAGTAAGTAGGAATTCAACCATAGAACTAATATGGAAGTGTTGTACTGTATATCCCATATTTCGTGCTCATATACTTTCTTGATTTTGCTCAAAGACAGGGAAATCAGGAGAGTATATTTCCGCAAATTAAATGTATTTGCATTCACTTAGCACAGAAATATCAGGAAGTGAAAAATTTTAGTTCACTAATTTGCGTAGTTAGTTAAAATAAAACCACTGCAAAATATTCACCGTATATAATAGTCTCGTGGTCATATCACTTGACAGTGGATGCAAAGGTTGTGGATTCGATCTACGGCACAGAGCTTATGTCTTTGATTTATATGATTCTCCTCATCCAGGTGTAAATGATTAACCGATGGGATGCAAACATCATTGTGGGTTGATTTTAATAATACGAAAAAGTCTTATGTACGGCGTCAGTACTTGGAATTATTCCACAACCACAATAATTTGTAGCTAAAACAGCAGATTTTTCACTCTTTACTTTTTGTTTTAATTATGCAAAAAAATGGGGTATGAATACCACAAATCAGTCTACAACCATGATTCAAGCAGTATTGTTGTTTTTCAAATCCTCTAGATAAAGCATTAAAGACAAAATTAACTTATCTTTTTATAAACTCAATTTGTACAATTGTGACAAGAGTCAAATATTACATTTTTAATTACAGGTGTCGTAACTGAATAAATCATCATCCTATCTTTATTTTTCTCCATTGCTTTCTATAGCAACCCTTGTTTCCACACTTCACCGCAGCTCAAACTCAGGAGTGGCTAAAACAACACAGATTTGAAAATTATTGCAAGCCCTTCCAGAATTTCTCAGGTAGGCCTGACAAACTCCAGAAATAAAAATAATAATGGTGGCTTCTCATAAAGTGCCCAGGCCTGCCATGTGTGATGCCCATGGTGCTTTATTCACACAGATTACTATTAACAAACATAACTAGTAAAGTCATTTATAAACTGTCCTTCCCTCAATTTGCACACCAAAAGTGAAAACAAATATCTCTGTGTTAGCTTCTTACTCCTTTGACTAAATACTTTGATGTTAAGAAGATATGTTATTCTGTTTGATTTGTAATAATTTTGTTATTATTACGAACTTTCATTTTTATTATCCTTGAAGGGTCTGATTTACTGAGACTAGCAAAAGAAGATTTGATCCGCATCTTAGGTCCAGCTGATGGTATCCGACTCAACAATGCCTTACAAGAAAGGTGAATGAACTTTGTCTTTATCTTGAAAGATAATAGTATTCTTAGATTTTAGTCATGATAGACAATACATTTTGGTGCTATCGGAATTTATACTGGATGTTCATTCTCATATCAATTTGTCAATGTAATTTTCATTTTTCAAGAATCATTGGGGATAGAATGTATCACCATAAAAGACAATCTGATTAGATTTTCAAGAGCATAGGTCAAAGGTCAGGGGTCACAGAGGTCAACTCATGAAATTCCATATGTTGGTTGTGATATCTCAAGAACCATATGAGAAATGAACTTCAAACTTTGGGATGGTATTTATCACCATAGAAAGAGGATCTTATGAGTAATTTATTAAAGAGCAATTTATTGAACACAGTAAACCTCTCACCACATATCATCAGTACTGCCAACCTAAAAGCGTATTTTTGTCTTTTTCATTTGGATAAGGGGTACCAAACTCATTAAATGTCAATAATTATTCAGATCATAAAAATGTCAATCTCCATCCACCTGTCGACCTGAAAACCTTTTATTATTCAATTATTTTCAATAGAAAACAAGGTAAATATGCCAAACATTTTGACAAGTGTGTCATCCCTGCACCAAAGGCATTCGTTCTGGTAAATGAGGGACATAGACAATTCATTGGGTTTTCTATGAAGACAGGTGCGATGTATTATGGCATGATGGTGATGTGCATTCATAGACATCTATAGATCTTAGTACCCCCTTAAGAAGCGAAAGAGGATAGAAAAAGTACGGAATACGCTTTTTTGTTGGCAGGTCTGTATCATGCATGTACGTTTAATAATTATCAAAACTTTGTTTATTTTTATTTTTCCACAGACACATCAGACCGAGGTTAACAATGTATGTCTGTCAAGAAAGAGAACAAGGTATCTTTCTTCTAATACTTTTTATCAGTTTATCCATTCCAAAGTATATTTGTATTTTGAGGTTGTATTGATTTCATAGGATAAAGGTATTAGCCAATATCGCTGAGCTTCAGTCCATTGATATGGTGTTTACACATTTGAAGTATCATGTCTTCATTCTAGGTATCTTTTTTCTACATGTGGGTAAAAAGCAGACAATGTAGATAAGATTTAAGCCTGTTAATTTCTATTAGAAAACAAGTTGTCCACACCAAGAAGAAATCACTGTAGTACTCCGTGGCCAGATTCTCTTTACCTTTGAACCAAACGGCATTAACTGAATTGACGATGTGTGATGGAACATTTAAGGGCGATGTGCACTATATATTAATGGACAATTATTAACCATTTTGATGTCTTACCCCCTTCCTCTTTCCCTCTTACTCTGTCTCTCTCTCTCTCTCTCTCCCTCTCTCTCTCTCTCTCTCACTCTCTCTCTTTCTCTCTCTCCATCACCCACTCACTCTCTCACAGTATACCATGCCATGTATCTTGAGAGACCATTGATATCTGAATTGAAAGCCAAACTAGCAGCCCTGTATCAGGTTGATAGTGAACACATCTCAAGAATCCTCAAGCAAGGTGTAGGAGGCATTAGAGTATTAGTCAGCGATGAGGTACGTCAACTATATTTGCTTGAAATTTCAAAGGCTCATTTTATTTTATTCATTCATTCAATTGAATTTTTCAGTTAATATGTTTATTTGTTTTTTTTTATGTTTTATACCTTATAACTGGTTCCTAGTGTTTCGTTTTCCTTTAGTTAGTCAATTGTTAAACTTCTTAAAAGTATTGAGCAAAAAGTGATATATCAGGGTTACCAATTTACAGAAGAAAAGCAGATCAAATAAGTTGTTAAATAATTAATTGAATAGCATTATTAAGCAAAATTAAGTATAAATGCACCACAATATTTTCTTTGCATTTTCAGATGGTGCAGAACATTTCAGATGAAAGTATCTTTTCTCTAGAAGCAGTCAAAGGTATGTTACAAAATCTGTAAAGACAGTATATCTAAAATTTCAAGCTGTCATATTATATTTAATATTCATTTATTACCAAAAATGTCAATCATAACAGTTCAACTGCATGACTAGTGTATATTCAGAAAATGGAGCAATTTTATGTGACAAGATTTTGATGTAATTTTGATGCTTCAGTTACACACCTGCCAGCTGTTCCTATACAACAGAAATATTCCTATTTCCCTGCTGATGATTGAGGCTAGTTCCTATTTTCTAGATCAGGGTTTTGTAGTTAATCATGGGAGAGAAGTGCATGTTCCTATTATTGGAAAATTAATTCCGATTTGTTGTGCTTTTTTAATTTGTAATTTTTTTTTTTATTTCAATTAAGTTGAATTGAAATGTAATGAAAAGCAATACGAATAAATTGAAATAAATTGAATGAAATTGAAATTATTTTTTATTTTGATTTGATTTAATTTGATAGAATAAAATAGAATAGAATATGTTCTTGCTATTATTCATATTTTGCTCTCTTTTAAAATCCAGATCCTGATGGCAGCACATATACCATTGTCATGAAGTGAAGATGAAGCTCTTTAGAATCTGAAGGAAAATGACTCTATCATGTTGGAGAGAAGTTGACAGTGTGTGGTGTTAATAGCCTTGAAAACAATGATGAAATAAAAGCACTACTTCTTCTGATGTCACAACGTTCATACTGGGAAGAGAGCGACTGCGATCTTTGATTCTCTCATTTCAGAGATTATTCCTGTGCTCTCTAGGTACTGGTTGGTGATGTGTGCCATAAAAACAGGTTTCATAGGAGGGAATTTTTGAAAGCCATACCATCAGGATGATACTCAAAGGTTGG
>CALNVZ010002100.1:15681289-15736934 GCA_940671915.1 Paracentrotus lividus
TATTGATTTTTTTTTTTTTTGTACCTTATGGTAGAGTTACATGAGGTTCACCAAACTACACAGAATTTTGACAAAAAATAATTTATGCTGATGTATGTGAAATTTAAAAATCGTGTTTATTTCTTTGCGGGATGCTGGATGAGCACCACATCATTGATGTGCTAGTATCCGTCGCGTAGACATCTCCATGAAGTGAGATACCACAATAAGCCCATCTGCTCCTTATCTCTGAAAATGGAAACATCAGGAATGTTTGGATTTTATGGCTTTCTTTTGTAGTTGTGATGATCGACATGCATTGGGAAGAATAAAGTGTATATCTTTTAAGAATAAGAAATGTCAGGAATATTTTGTAATGGCTGGCCAACACCATAATGTGAAATGGTTAGAGAGTTAATGCAAGAGGCATATTTAATCATCTGGTCTTTTTCGCAAATTGCATATCATTGCTGGGCTGTTAAAACCTTGTTTCTCAAAAATGTCAAATGTTCTGGAGATCAGAAAACATGAGGGCCATCGCACAATAACCTTTGTGGTAGCTTCATTTTGGGGTATAAGAGTGCTGGAATTTGGACAGAACATCACTTGAATGATAAGGTGGAGATTAATCCAAAAAGGTGATTTTTTTAAAAAAGAAATTAAGTTTTAACAGCCTAGCAACAATATGTGACATACATGTACCTTCTTCTGAATCAAAAGTGGTATTCTGAAACCATGTGTGGTAAAATTATTTGAACGAATTCCAATTGTGCAGAATAAACATTGTTTCTGTGGTCCATGTAGCAGACGCGCTCAGATGTAATTTGTTCTTTGAGATGGAGAAGGCATTAGCTCTGTTCAATACTATATGAGTCCATGCCTTTTTTGATTTCCAGGGTGCTGTCGCATAAACAGTGGCTATCACAGTAATTTTACCATCAAAGACAACTCCCGTGCTAATGTTACAAAAGTGCAGTATTTCATGAAAGTTACCATTGATGGCAAAGTTATTATGATAGAAATTTCTATGCAACAGCACCCAAGAAAGATGATTTTAATATAATTTTAACCAATAACGCAAAAGCCAAGAATTTCTTTAATGAATTCAAACATACATGTAGTGATATATACTCAAAACTTATAAGTATGATCTAGTATGTAAACTTATGAGTAATACAAATGCCATTTCCTGTTAGTGTAGTTGATATCAATCAAATGTCTATGCAATGTCATTGCGCAATGTAATGGAACTGGGTTATAGAGATCAGTTTAGAATCTGTTCCTGGTATAGCAAAATATGTTAGAATTATCAAGAACTTAAAATTGTTGTTGTCTCATCTTTGTCGATACAGTATCTGATTCTTTGTTAAATCAATTGAATTCCCTAATCATCATTACCAGGCCTGAGATTTGGTAAAGAAACAAAGATATTGCAGTAATAAATGTCAACTCCTCGCCTTTATTTTATTATAATTACGCTGATGATTTGTAACATTAGTATTGCGCCATGTTTCTGTCAAAAGCATTCAAGGCTGCAGGCTTTTACAAATAATTTAATTACTCCAGGAAAAAGGTTGCAGGGGATTGGAGAGATTGTTTGTTATATCCTTGAATTGATGAAAAAAATATTTTTCCTTTCTTTAGCTAATGGTGGATTCTTGAAAATTTTCAGAACTTTTTTAAAATTTGGCTGGTCCAAAAAAACTCACAGGACTATATTTCAAATCACATTGTTGAATCAAACCTTGGGCCTCGTTAATCTGACAATA
Organism: Paracentrotus lividus; assembly: GCA_940671915.1. Classification (NCBI taxonomy): domain Eukaryota; kingdom Metazoa; phylum Echinodermata; class Echinoidea; order Camarodonta; family Echinidae; genus Paracentrotus; species Paracentrotus lividus. The sequence goes on from CALNVZ010002100.1 coordinate 15,683,038, forward strand.
GGATTGCAAAATTTCAATGCAGCGATCCTACTGTCCGATTGACTCAATGAAGTACAAGAACTCCTGGGGGGCGTTTCATCAAAGGACTTGTCGGACATTTTATCCGACAAATTTGCTCTCAGCCAATCAGATGTTAGCATTTCAGTAGCTTATAACAGTTTGTCGATAAAACGTCCGACATGTCCTTTCATGCAACGCCCCCCTGAACCTGCCAAAAAGTTGTAGTGTTGACAGGAAATATTTCTTTGATCACTGGATTGTTTTTTTATTTTGTATTTATTTATATTTACTGAATGGTTGATCAACAAATAATGAAATGGCAGCATATAGTCTAAATTACATTCAGTTTGCACAAATGAGAATTATTAAATGAAGAACCTTCATAATTAAAATAAATAACTCAATATTCTGTACACTGTAGAAACTTGCATGTTGTTATAAAAGTTATACATGGCTTGGTTTATTATCTGTGTGTGCATAATATGCGTTCCATAAGTTGCAGACTACTCTTATTTTTAACTTGTTTTAGAACATTCATAGTTTACATTCACAAATTCACAATGTATTGTGTATTCTAGGTTGCAAAAATGTTTGTCATGTACAAGTGATTTGAATTTGTTTTTTTATTTTGCAAGTAGGGGAGAGTGGGGTTAGTTGGAACACGGGGTTAGTTGAAACATTGTAATTTTCTTTAACGGTTATAAATATATTTATGCAAATCTACCCTCAGGTTGTTGCTATTAGCAACTGCCATCAACCACATTTTAGACAGCACACATGCTTCAAGCCTCATGAAGTTAGAAAGCAAAGTTTTTTTTTCTTCACCTTTTGAGTAAATTTTGTCATTTTTACAAATATTTTATTATCGCAGAGAAGATCATAAATTAAGTTGACCAGTTTTTGAGTATAACAAATACTTATACCAAGCTACAAAACAAGGTTAAATATATGGCATGTTGTTGTCCCTCTTTTGTACTGTAAGCTTACATAATTATGTCAAATGGGCCTTGGGGTTATTTGGAACATTTTGAACGGGGTTAGTTGGAACGGTGATTCAGTTGGAACATGTACTAAGTAAATAGGTTTCAGCTGAATAAAAAAATAAAAATCATGTAATTCAATGAAGTGTTTCAAAATATTCCTATACATGTATATTAGTGCACATTGGACAATTTTATTTTGAGTTAAACAAAATATATTGCAGAGTGATACTTCACAGGACTTCAGAATATCTTTATGTGAGTGAATGCTATTAAGTGTAATAAAACATGAAGTAAAAAAAAAAATGAACACCAATCTTTAATATTTTAACTGGAATCAATAAAGCAAGTTAGCTGAACCCATGCAATAATGTTGTAGGTAGTTTAAATTAAATTCTAAAGATACCATTCACAATGTTTCAACTTACCCCATACCTTGTTCCAACTAACCCTGTGTATGGGGTTAGTTGGAACACTTGACATGGTCTTGTTGAAGATGGATCTTTTTTTCCGGAACCATCACTAAGTTTAAGAATTTTATGGGGTGCATTTGTCCCATACATAGATACTGTTAAAGTAACTCCTGTAGCTAGGAACTCGGAAGCTGATTGTTTATTGTTTCTTGAAATAAATCTGTTTTAGTTTTACAGCCATTTTTGTGAAAAATGTTCCATATAACCCCGCTCTTCCCTATTGCTTTCTGCTTTAATTTTAAGTTGAGTTTTTATTTATATGAAATAGTTTGCCTTGATGAATTTCTTATTGCAAGTACTGGTAGATTTATATTTGAACATCTGTCTTTGAAAACCTATTAGCACGGAGTGAATTATCCCTCCGAATAACACTTGAAAATATTTTTTGCTTGTTTGGAATGATCGTAATGATATAGTTTCAAATGAGTAATTTATACAATGTACTACAAGTATAATATATGAAATGAAAGTGTTAAGTTATCATTATGAATGCAGAGATCATGATGTTTAAGTCTTTCGAAATCAGGGAAGAGACTTTACAAAGAGTTTTTTTTTTAAGTGTCCCACATATTCAATTCAGGTTTATATAAATAAATTGGACATCCTTTTATTTTTCTTTGCATATTAATAGTGGAGCCACTCTTTACAATTCAATCAATGTAATAAGATGAAGCTGTTTGAAGATATTACCTCACAATGCTTATTAGATATATGTACATAGCCCTTACTGCTATTGAAATGGTGTGAACAATAATTACATACATATAGGTCTGTTTTATTTCTAATGAAATTGTAGTGTATTTGATCAATTATTCATATGGTGCATCAAGCAAATACTAACCATTGATTATAATGCACTTTTTTTTTGCATCTGATGATGATGTATGATCCAGCAGCATTTATACTAGTGCCCATATTTCTGTTGAGAACATTCAAGAGTGCAGGCTCATCCAATTAGCTTAATTACTTACACATCTGTTGAATAAATCCTCCTCAAGGAATGTTTTTTTGATAATATTTTGTACTCCCATTCTCCTCCAAAGTTATTAGTAGACTTCATCAACATGCCCGCTGTATCACTAACAGTAATCTTCAGCTTTACACCTCATTCTCTCCCCTCCACCTCTTAGTTCAATACATGTAGGTATTTATGATTCTTGCATCGCATATGATGGGATGGAATGATAGTATAATAATGAGCTGGTTGCAGAGTGCAATTTTTGCCTATTAATACTAGTGAGATATCATATTTATTTATTTTTTTTTTTTTTTGATCAGTTACAAAACAAAGGCCATTTTATAAATCTAAATCTTATGTCTAATACTTAGAAATTTTGTATTATTATGAATCAAATATCTCCCTTGCATTCACGATCAGTCTGATTGTAACTAGTTACATGTATGTCCTATATACTGTATAAGCCAATATTTTTCGTGTTCAATACTGTCGATTATGACTTGTTGGGGAAATTCGCGAGAGCAAAATTTCAGGAATTGGGATGCTTTCATTACTAAAATAGCCTTGTATGAAGTGGAAATTTCTAAGAACCAGCTCGCGAAATTCGCGAAAATAAGTCACCGAAAAAATAACCACTTATTAAGGATGCGTGAAAGATAATAAATGCAATACTAGGCTGCTCATTGCATATTGGGTGATATTCATCTATCAATTATTTTGCCATTCAATCGCCTTTATTTTCTTATTGCCTGTCGTGTATTACAATTCATCCTCTATTTTCTTTTAATTAAAAATCTCTGTTGTGCCTTGGTAAATGTATAATGAAGTTGTTACAATCGATGTGAAATACTATCTGTTAAAGTGTTGAAATGACAAACGACAACAAATCCATGGATGCTTGCAAAAATGAATGAGTTGTTTTATAAGCTTGACATATTTTTAATTAGCTGTACAGAAGATTACAGACATATGTGTTTTGATACTTCTATAGATTTTGAGATATCTAGTAAAAGAAGAAACGGAAGCAAGAATATATGTGTGACTTGTATCCTTGTGATTGTCATTCTGTTGTTATTGTCATGATTGTTTAATGCCACCATATGCTTAACCCATTGTCTAACTAGCAATTGGTCTAATTTCCCTGGTCAGATATATTCTTGGTCTAATTCTCACTTGGTCCTATTGACCAATTGGTCAAATTGCCAATTCGTCTAATTACCTTTTGGTCTAATTGCTTTTTGTGTAATGCTGAGATGAATATGTGGTCTATTAACCAGTTTCTTGCAGGAATCGACCAAGAGCAAGTGAAGTTAGACCAAAATGGACATTAGACAAAATGGGAATTAGAACAAGATAGGTAAAATAGACGAAGTGACAATATTAGATGATCTGGTTGTAACGAAAATGGAAGTAGACCCACGTGGGGTAGAGCCCAACATGCATTAATCGTTAGATACAAGTGGCATTTACCAAGAAACCATATTCCAGTCCACTCCTGGTATAAGAAGGTCATGGCTCCAGGTCAATTATATTTTCATACAGAACTTTTAAAAAAGCACATTTTTCACAACTTGTTTGAAAATGGGAGCAGGAGAAGTTTGCTTTATCGGGAGTAGACTATTTGCTGAGAGCAAGAAGTATGTCATGTTGTATAGGCCTACAGTCTGTATTATATTTTTTTTAAAGGTGCAAGTGGGGGAAAAATTATTAAGGTAGGAAATCTTGGATGACGTGTATGTGGTATCAATTAAAGCCAAAAAACTTTGCTTCTTTTTTGTTTGTTTGTTTTTTTTTTGATACCATTTATTTGATAATTTTTGCTTTTGGAAAACTAAAGTTAAGCTCGATTTCGTCAGACAAGGAAAAAATTATAATTACACGAACCCTATGTTAGCAAAAAATGCACTGGTGCATTTTGGTTATTGTTGCCTATTCTGTCTAGGAAAAACCCTGCACAATGTCATACATACATACACATTTAAAATAGATTATTCTTGATTGTAGAAAAATAATCATATCTAGAGATCAACAACACCAAATAGGTTGAGAAAAGATTGCAGAAGAAAGTCCGTTTTGTTTTGTTTTGTTTTGTTTTGTTTTGTTTTCATGCTTGTAAGGAAAACCAAAAGAAAATCCTTGAGAAGGGTTAGGGACATATTCAGGAGAGAGTATAGGCCTACCTATCTTTGAACAATTTTGAAAGCAATCATTTGAAATACACTGTTATTAGTAGTATATTTGTACAAAATATGGTCAACAAATGCAATTTTCTTGGAAGGAACAAATATGGATTTAGTACCTTTTGGATCTAAGCTCTTCAAATATGTGTTGCAAAACCCTTTTCTGTGTTCCCTTGGGTGGCCAGATTTGACCATAGGCCAATAAAGAAAGCAATTCTGAGAAGAGAATCAATGCTATAAGAGAACTACGAGAGAGAAAAATGAGAGCGGAAATTCAAAATAAGTTTGATTAAAACCCTTCATTTAACAAGTAAGTTATTGATAAAATTGGTAAAATTGCCTGAAAATCGTAAATTTTGTTTACTTCACCCCCATTCATTTTGTACACTGATTTCATATTTTCTCACAATTCTCATCATTCCGATTTCATCCTTTTCACCTTGGCATAATTATGTGGTGTGGAAAATATTTTCCCATAACAAATGTTGAGCTCAGGATGTTAGGTGCTTACCTGCTTATAAATTTAGAACCAATTTTGATGAATCTTTTTTTTTTTTTTTTTTTTAATTCATTGCTCCTCTCATTTAAATCTTTCCTATAAGATTAAGGTGGCTGCTTGGTTGGTTGGCTGAACGTATACAATACAGACTTCTAGTTCAAACATTCATAACCATCTCATCCACACCTCCTCAATATATTTCTTCCCTCCTCCAACCACATCATAATTATTCACTCGGATCTGCCTAAGCTCCCGCCCTTGTTCCCAAATCCAATAAGCAGGCTGGTTTCAATTCCTTTCAATCACTTGCTCCTCTGGAATAAGTTCCCTTCGTCTCTAAATAATAAAAAGACACTTACCTCCTTCATAGCCTATTAAAAAAAAATATATCTCTATCTCTACCCTTATTTTTTATTTTTTTTTCTTCTTTTTTTTTGTAATTCCCTAAGGGAATATTGAGCGCTAATTTGTATCCTATGGAAAGAGCCTTTATAACAGTGGCGGATCCAGGATTTCATTGGAGGGGGGGGGGGGATTTTAGATTTTGGTGCACCCAAAAACAAATTGTCTATCATACCGGGCGAGCAAAAAGGTACATCAATTATTTTTTTTCACGTCTCGTTAAACGTGTGATAAGCGGGGGGGGGGGGGGGGGGTAATTTTTTTGGGGCCTTCGGCCATTAAGAAGATCATCATTGATTTGCCTATCGGGTCGGCAACCCATTTTTTCTCCCTTTTTTTCTTTTCTTTCTACAGGTGACATATTTTCGTAGTGTGCAATAACAACCTTTATTCCCTTCTTCCTTCTACTCTCCCCTTCTCTCTCTCTCTCTCTCTCTCTCTCTCCCGCCTCTCTTTCTCTTCTCTTTCCCTCTATCTCTCTCCTTACTCTCATCCCTTTTCCATCTCCCCCTTTTCACTTTTCTCTTCTTTTCATCTCTTTCTTACACTGTTACTTGTATAAATCTGGAGTATTATTATTATTAAAATAGATTCCATCCTTAGATTTGGGTTTTCTTTAGCAATGCTTTTCTGTTTCTCAGCAGATGGTTCTTCTCTTTTCTTTTCTCTTCTTTTTTTCTCCATTGTTTTCATTCCGTAACCTGCCTCCTTAAATACTTCGTTGAAAATTTGTCAAAATTGTGGTACATACCGGGTATGTCCATATTTCAAGTCTAGCGCCATCTGGCGCTAAATGCCGGAATGAATAGCCTGCCGCCATGTTTACTTTTCTGAGCTGATGTGAAGTAAGTTCCCAAGATTTCGACCCTTCTGTGTATCTTTGTTCTGTGGAATTGTTCTGGATGCTTGCTCGAAATACAGCAGAAAGACATTACTGTTGTAGAATGAACGTAAGTATCAAAGTATGTTCTTCATTAAATAATTTGTTGATTGTCGTTTGCAGTGGTAAAAAACTTGATTTGTTGACGAATGACGTGAGTTGAATTTTGCCTGGCTGCACTGAAAAAAGCCGTTGTTGCGAAATGCTGCAGGCCGCGCGCCGCAGGCAGCTGTCCTGGGCCTGGGCCGGTATTCTGAAAATTGTCTTATCTTATCTTTTATCTTATCTCAAAAGATAATATTCCGCTAAAATAATCCTTAATATGTATTCCGAAAATAATCTGGCGCTAGTGTAGTTAAGCATCCACATATGCGTGCAAACATACCGTGAAACGGACTCACGGCATTTGACGCATTCCCCATCGGCCACCCATTCCCTTTTTTGGCCTGTTAATCAAAAATCATTGTTACATTGAGAATAAATTTTCACACTCACCCCTGATCTATCACTAAATTGCTGTGTCTTGGGCAGCAGTATGGGTATGGTTAATTTGGTATAGTGAGTAACACGCGGCCCTTATTTAAATAGATGAATTAGCATCACGAGACGGGATGATAAGATATTGTTGTTGAGTGGCTGCTCGTACATTTCAGTCGTATTCTTGTAGCTTCCTATTATAGAGCAGCCACTTTCTGAATGAGGATCAGGAATTGCAGCGCGACCAGCTAAATATAGTTGAGCAACGTTGACGGGCAATGCAGCCTGAAAGAATTTGAATAATAAGAGGGACAGAAACTCATTCAGATAATAGCATTAGATATACTGACTACGATAGAATCATTTTTGTGATTGACTATCGTGTAATTGACTGATGTTTGTTTACAAATTGTATAACTAAGAATTGACCCGCTGGAACCGGTCAATTGACCTCAAACGGGACTGAGGATTTCTTTCAGGGCCCAAAGAAGATTTTTTTATTGCGATATAATTTATTTCAGGTGCTAGGCTAAGTCCGACCAGTCAACCGGTACTGATGCTTTTACAAAAAAGATACAATGGGGATCGTAGTACTTTCACAAGAAGAGGGGGGGGGGGGGGCGGTGCAGACAATTTGATACTTCTAACGACCTTTCGCTGGTATCACAGCCGCCTCAGTATTTATGGTTGTAGGCCCTGTCATCATATTGGCCCCCTCTTTTTTCTTTCCATGTTTTTCTTTTTTTTTTTTCTTTTTTTTTTCTGTTTTGGAGGGGGGGGTGGGGGGTTAGACGTTAGATGGTTTATTGTTTTTTTGCCATATCATATAGTAAAAAATCGAGGCTGGTCCGTTTTGTGACTTTTACTTTTTTTTTTCTCTATCTTTTTTTTGGGGGGGGAGGCCGGGGGGGGAGGCGATGTTATTGTATGGGGCAAAAAAAAAAAAAAAAAAAAAAAAAAACGGCTTTTTTGCCATCATAAAGCGTCAGGTGGCAATTTTTATTTTTTGTTTTTATTTTTTTATTTTTTTTATTTTTTTTTCTGTAAATGGGGGGGGGGGTAGTGCAGCTTGCCTACCTGGATGACGTGCCGTGAGATCATTAACGTGTTCTTGCGAGTGTTGTTTTTTTTTATTTTTCAAACCAATCATGTTAGAGGAGCCTCATTGTGGCGGGGGAAAAAATGCTAACAGGAAAGGGGAGAAGAGACGAGGGGGGCCGGAGAAGAAAGCAGAAGAAAAGGATTATGAATTGAGAGGAAGAAAAAGTTGAAACTGCACGAGGGGGGGCATAATAATAGTTGACTAGACCAATTTATCGAAAACAAATCTCGTTTTTGGAAAACAAATAATTGTCCTCCTGATCCAACGAGTAAAGATCAAGTCATTGCTTGAGTGATTATAAATTAAGGACGCCTATATACGAGACTCAACGCTTCTCGTATAGAAAAATTCTCTTTCCTTGAAAGATCCCACACGGAGAAACACGGCTACGCAAAAGCGGGTGAGCTTTTTGCCCAGTTCTTGTTTTACTATAGTTTTTTTAAACATAAAAAAAGTAGTTACATATTAATGAGTTAGACTTAGATCTGAATCTTTTTAGGATATAGGACACTTTTTGAGTAGATAAAACGATCTGATGAATTTTTAAAAACAAGGCAGAAAAATACGTGCTTTTCAGGGGTGGAGCGTCCGCCGTGTATAGCTACTTGGCGGTGCAAGGTCAATAATAATTGACCATGCAATAAGTGTAAGTGTTAAGCATCCAGCCGCGAGGCCTGCTGCTACGTGAAGGGATAGGGTTGACAGCGACCCCCACACACTAGGGTTAGGGTAGGGTGATGGGGCAGGGTGGTGTGTAGTGGATACCAAACTACACTAGCGCCGTATTTTTAACCATTCCAAATCGCACTTTAAAAATTTTGAAGGGTTTCTTTCAGGACCCGGGGCTAGGGTGGTCCTTAGAGAGATAAGATTATAGGCGCTAGTTTATCTCTCTAAGGACCACCCTAGCCCCGGGTCCTGAAAGAAACCCTTCAAAATTTTTAAAGTGCGATTTGGAATGGTTAAAAATACCGCTAAGATTCGGTAAAATATAGCAAAAATATAATTCATGTAATGTCACTTACCTAAAGAGACTAGAGTCTAACGTTAGATGCAAATCAGATATTCCTAAAAAATTATATGTGCACTTGAAGAAATCTTGTATTTTCCAGTCCATTTCAGACTCAGAGACAGAGTCTCCTTCGATCTCTGTCAAAATACTAGCATGTAACGTTAACCACACAAGCAACTGAACCATCTGGGACTCATCATCATCATCATCTGGTATACGAGAGTGAGGTAGTCCTGTGATTCTCCCGGTCGTAATCAGAATGAGTTCATATATCAGTTCGCAGTTATTACAATGTGTGGTGGTGCGTGGATGTCAAGTGACATTAAAATTGCTTATCTTTCCACAGCTTGTCCAAACCAGTCTTAAAGGAAGCTAAGCTGGAGGCAGTCACTAGGGATTCAGGTAGTTTGTTCCAAGAGTCAATCACTCGCTTACTAATGACAAGACTCAGTTAGAAAACTTTCAGAAAACAAACTTAATTTTTCACTTTTTAAAATCACATCTTCACTTATCTTTCTTCAATAACTGAGTGTTTGGATGTTCCTTTTACTATCCCTGATGTTTTCAAGTTTTCTTTGTTTCTTCTTGGATGAAAAATTATTTTTTAAAGTCCACTTTCTGAAAATTTCCCCGCACGTTTTTGGGCAGGAGAGGGGAAAAAATTCAGTGATGTTTTAATTTTTTTTTCATGATTTTGATTTTAAATTTTTCCAAAACTTATTCACTGTGTCTTGTATTGACATAGACATATACTACTACTAATTTTGGAGCAGAAAGTGATTGCAAAAAGGAGAAAAACCTTAGATAAAACAACATTGACAAGGTTGCAAAATTTCCCCCAAAATATGGCAGTTTGGTCCACGAAGTCAATACTAAAGTATTGACATCGTATCGTGAGTGCATGTAACGTTAGATCCAACTGTTAGAGTATAGATCTAGACCTCTCTGCTGCCGATGTAGCGCATGCGTGTTGCAAACTAATCACTGCGAATGTGACTCATTTAACTACACTATAACAGCAATTCCGATGCCATTTTTTTTGTTTTATGATCATCATAAAGTACATTAGACTAATAAATAGAATAGGTTTTTCCATCTTTTATTCCATAATTTTGACATTCTTGTCTGGAAAAGGGAAGGCACCTCATGTTTTGATGCTAATAACTCGCAGCCTGTACACTTCGTGTACGGTCTGCCGCAGTAAAGGACCACCCTTATATTATCTCTGTCATGTCCTTGTCACGCCCAATTTTTTGTCATCAACGAATCATTAACAAGTTAAAGGTTTTAAATACTTACGTTAGGTCAACCAAAAGAAGTGCACCTTCTTTAAGAAAATTAAGATGCGCTTCGCTCACCATCAACATTAGGCCTTATTTAATTTTGCACGATCTGGGAGCTTTTGTCTGCAAGCTAAATTTTCTTTATGACGTAAAATTGATTCTATTATGACGTTTCTTTGGGATTTTCTCACCAAAAATCATAAAATGAAAAGGTGTATGGTATCGAATGTGGTCTTAAATTGCAACAAAATCTACTCTAATTTCTTTGGGATGTTTCTTCTGTAGGCCTTGATCCTGCATACTCATTATCTTCCCCTTACTAAGAAAATAATTAGGGCAAAATCTCAGTTGTCATTGAGATAAAATAGCCCCCTACCTGTTGTAAATTTTCTTGTTGTTGCCAAGGTAGTTAAGATAAAAAATAGATAAGACAATTTTCAGAATACCTATTATCTCAAGATTTTATCTTGCGCACAGATATATATTTTGTGCGCCGGTGTCTAACTTTACGCAAAACAGCTCTGACATCATGCACGCTCAGCGAACTTACAAGAAAAGATAAGAGAATTTGTCTTAACTCTGAAGATACAAGAATATTTGTCTTAAGGTGGCAGGTGCCCTAAACAAATTTTTTAAATTTTTTTTTTCTTTTTTTGGTCTCCTTAGGTAGTTTTATGTGTTTACTTCATCATACAACTTGTTTTATATCAGTATTCAACCTCTTTTTTTAATAAGGGGGGTTAAAAATATATTTTCATCATATGTTATATGTATTATAGGCTATAGCCATTTCTTTTTGTGCGATTACACAAAATGGAAATTTTTTTCATGAAAAATCTAAAAACTTGAGTTCTAATCTTTGGATTTGCATGAAATTTGGTAGAATTGTTTATCTTGAAGAGTACTACAAAATAATGATGGCTTTTATGCATACTACCCCCACAGGTGGAGTTATGTCTAAAAGTCTGTTCTAAATATTTCCCTATCTTGACTATTGTTAAATCCATAATTTTTACACTTCTAATCTGAATATTCCTAAAAGCCATCATTAATTTGTCACAAAGGAGTCAGAGAATTAAATTAATACATCAAAACCTCACTTACACTCTATGTTGTGAAGTTTTTAGAATTTAAAGTTCATATAATGAAAAATATTTTTTTTTCAAAATTCTGACTTTGAATGACTTTATTTTTCTTATGTCTAAAGATAATATGCCATAGTGCTGATTTTTGTATAGCCCAACTCATAAGCTTTCCAAAAATGTATAGTTTGTTGGGGGTACAGGTACTTAATAAGAAAACTATGCTTGATTATACCGTGACGTCGTTTTCACTCAGGAATAGCGCACCTGCCACCTTAAGATAAGTTTCGGAATACGGCCCCTGGTCTAGGACGGTAGTGGACTTCGGCTCACTTTTACAACATCGTGTGTTGTAAGGCTGCGTTAGCACAAAGGAAAGTCTGCGAGCTTGTACACACACAGGACTTTTGGCATTAGATCTAGTAAGTGGTGGAGACATCGTTCCACGCCATTGCCTTGGTATACAGTGGACTCGCACACAAAAGAAGAGTGGACTTGGTGCGCTCTTATCTATCGCGTGAAGCTCCCCTCAATTGGATGACTGAAGAAATGTGTTGACCGTGACTTAACATTAACAATGCAATTTAGTTTTTTTTTTCAAAGAAACGCTTTATTATGTGCGCTGTTAATCGTTACCAACTTAAAGACCAAAATAACTTTCAAAACGGCAAGATTTGCGATTCAAAAATAGGCTTTGAGGTGGGAATTTCATGTTGTGACCTTTTGACGCAGGAATTTCGTCAGCGTTGAGTGTTGAACTTTTTTGGTGCTGGAGCAAAATTTGATGCAGGTGCTGACGAGAACCATGAAATCAACTTTCATCGGCCTTATTATGCCTACGAAATGCCACATGACTAGATTCTAGATGTAAAAGAATGATGTAGATCTAAAGAGTCTAGGTCTTGCATCTCACAAATTTGGAAATAAAGCGGCATGGAAATAAGAACTTACCAAATACCAAAAGAGTGACAAGAAAAAAAAAGGTGCACGATCGCAATCAGGGTCCTGTAACATGAAGAGCTACGATCAATAGCAAATTTGAAACATCCATTCTGATTAGTTCACACTGCCTTTCATGCAAGGAGCCTATTCAACAAGGTTCATAATTGGCTGAGCACTCTCAATTTGCATTTGATGGTAGGCCTAACTCTTTGTGTTACAGGGAATAGATCAGATACAATCACATTTTCAAGTATTAACTGTCAGGTTCTGTTTTATGATTTCAAATAATTCCACCTCCCCCCCCCCAAAAAAAAACAACAACAAAACAAAAAACAAAAACAAACGAACAAACCTGTAGATAATCTTCAAAAACAATTGTTTGACTGCTGATTTACACACTGCAAGTTGCAACTTAGCTTGCCTCCACTCACATCACACTCTCTTGTCTCATTGAAACACCTCTACGGTATGTTTTGGAGATATCAACTAAGCACTGTTTCATTGTCAAATTAGAAAGGAAAAGTATAGGTCTATTTTGTCTCCACATCGATGTCATTGAATATCTGGCAGTGTATTGGAAAGTTTTATCTAATATGCATTGGATGAAAGCAGAAACATTTGGAATTCAATATTCATTCATATCTTGTTTTTTATTTTCTGCAGAAATGACATTGCCATGGCAAGCAGATTGCGTGTGAAGAAAGGCAGTACTTCATCTATCCCTGGAAACAAGGTAATAACATTTGGATAAAACAGCTCAATAATATCATAAGACTTATGCGGCGGTCACAACTCGCCGTACCTTCGACGTACAACTCCCTACGACGGTTTGCGTAGAAAATTCGTGCAGCGCACGTGCCATGCAGGCACGTTGCATGTACGACGTGCAGGAAGTTTTTACAATACCCTTTCTACATAAATGCAGGAATCGCAGAAGTTGACCCAGGACCTGTACATGCTTTGTGCATGCAACGCAGGCTACGTTGATGGCACGTGCCCCGTAGCCTACGACGAGTTGTGACCGCCGCATTATGGACAAAAGTACTATGTCTTTCACTCATGGTAAGATGCTCAAGCGTTCAAGAAATTTCTTCAAGACGAGGAATCATTTATTTTAGCCTCGCCTGGGTCAAGTGTGTGGCAAATATTAATAAATACATCATCTTTAAATGAAATATTTATTCTTAAGATTAATACATGTAGTTGGATTTGGTACATGTCATGCAGGACACTTCTGGCATAGTTTAAATTCCATTATTGTTTTTGATAAAGGTTTATGGTTGATACCGAACTCTGAAGTGTTGATCATATTCGTTTTGAAAGAAGATACAAATGTTTAAAAGTCAATTGATCAAATGTATGGTTTCGCCTATATGTCAAAACACCTTCACCAAACTATTAGTATTATTTAAATTCTCCAAAAGTACATATTTTAACTCTTGATTGATTTACATTATGGCTGGTATTCTCAACTTTTTAGAGTGACTAAAGTTAGTAGGCCTACTAAATACATCACCCTATTGTTCGAGACAATAGGAAGGCCTACTAAATACATATTTAGTAGGCCTACCAACTTTAGTCAGCCATATTTGCTAAACCGAGTAACACAGATCAGGGAAAGAATAGTGTTTCGAAAATATTGTTCAGTGTCAGTAAATGTCAGAAATTGAATGTTCTCTCTTCTCCTCTCTTTCTGCACAGTCTGGAGAGTCATTGGTGAATCAGAAAGAGCAGTCTAATCAGAAGGATGAGGCCAGTACAGAGATTGTGAAAGGTAAAGTGTTACCCAGAATTTAAAAATGGAATATTCATTAATCATTTGATTTAACATTTTTGGAGATATAGGTACTCTGGCGAGCACACAGCCTCTGAAGACTCTTATACATGTAGCAGGACTTGATCGATAGGAGGACCGTCATATGTGTTTGAGGTCTAAGAGCAACGCAGCTATGTGTATTTTGATTTATGGTAACAGTGGTGAAAGGGGTAGAGACGATCCAACTCATGAATTTTAACAACAAAAATTTCACCGACAACTTGCCAATAACTTGTTTGGTCTGGGGTGTTTCGGCAAGCTGTGATTAAAATTATGCATAACTTTACAGACAATTTGATTATGATGAGCCAAAAAGGATTGTCAGTCATGTTTAATCACACTAAGCTAAAGATGAAATTTGGAAATTTTGATGAACTCTATTTTTAACAAACATTTTAATGTTTGGCCACAACTTCAGTGAGATTAAACATGTACAATCACACTTTGTTGAACATCCCATTTGGTACTTCCTTATTCAAGTAATTTGTAAAGTTATGCATAACCTGCACAGCTTGGTCAAACAACCCCACCCCCATGTTATGGTTTAGAGTCAATCTCTAAGGTGTAACTGAGGTGTTAAATTTTATACTTAATTCATGAAAATGAAGCCTCAACTTTAGAGACCTTTGTGAAATCAATAATTATACCAGTTGTTCCACAATTTGGCACGACTGATATTTTTAGAGTCAAATAAAAGACAACACGCTGGCTTACTTTTGAACAGATGATGAGCTTCTGTCCAAAAAGCTCATTTTTCTGTGAACATTTTTGAGCAAACTTCTGGAGAGCATTCACAGATACGGTTCAAATTAGGATGAAAGCAAGTTAATACGATATGTTCTACTTGCAATTGCATTGATGAATAATTGGTCTGAGTAAAAACTTGAAACCTTTAAACTTTGAAGAAGAAACAAATTTTAAGGACAAAATTGACTATAGATGCTGTGTCTTTCATAGGACCAAATCATGAGGATGATGGAAGAATGATGCAGGGTCAGTATTTCACAATGTTCTATGCATATAAATATTACATCCCAGTTTATTCGTCTGCAGTACCTTCTGTTATTACAGCTTCAAAGATTGTTTTATAACATTTCACTGCCTGTATGCATGATACTCATAATAAGTGCAACTTTCCCCCCAACATCTTTAACATAATGTAGAGTGTAGATGGTTTATTGGTAAAAATTGATTGCATGTACACAAACTTTGTCTCTCAAATTACTTCAAGGTAATTTAGGGACCCACAAAGGAATCAATCAAGCATGTCCTACACTGTACATGTAGCCATCATTAAAGAGACCTATTCTGTGTTTACACTGTGACTTGGCTCTCGTGTCGAGCAAAAAAGGCATGTCCAACTCGGGTCGCAGATCACACTCATCCTGTTTACACGACATAGAATTGCTGTGTCAAACCCCCGAGCCGAGTGACAGTGTAAACAGGGTAATAGATTGATATGCACTTGTCAAGCATTAGGGTGTAAATATAAAGCTTGTGTTATTTTTTTAGATTTCATGTCATTAATAGTTAATATGTACACTTGATCCTTTTTGTGTACATGCCTTATAAATTCATGGGGGTTGAAAATCGAAATCTTACTTTATTATCCTTGGAACAAATTTAACTTGTGACATGATTTGCATGCCATACCTTCACAAAGCTTCTGAAATGTGAATTAGTGAACAATTTTAGAAGGCTGCCAAATTGCCAAGCCTAGGGCTTAAAAGCATGTCATTATTGTATGCAATTTCCATTGTTTGTTTATACAGTTTGTGTGTGCCATAAAATATGTAAAGTGGATCTTATTTAAATCCTCTCAAATCATCCATCTTTTAAAAAAAAATTATACAAGGTAATTATGCGATGAGCCAACAAAATGAAGAAATAAAAACATTCAGCTCTCAAAGATTTTGATGCACGGTTCTGATTTCTGAGATTATATTTTGAATTTTATTATTCCACACTACCTGTACTCAACATTTTTTTATTTTTTAATTCATGAAATTTATCTTGCCTGTGTATAACTGTTGTAACACAAACCCATTCATTTCACAGCTCGGTATAACCAGCAACAAGCAATTGAGAATGCAAAACTAAAGTTTAATTTGAGTTTTGACATTCCAATGAAGCTTGTTGTAAATTTTCCAAATCGAATGGTTCTGAGTAATAATAATGTAGACTACGAAAACACTGTATAAGTTCATACAATTTAGAATCACAGCTACATGTATATGATTGATCTTATTGTTTATTGTACAGCATAAAGTCTCTTCCTATTTCCCTGGCAAAATGGTAATTAAAGGTTTTGTGTACATGAATCTAATGCAGCAAAGCCATAGGGACCTACATGTGAATGGTGAGATTGCCAACAGCAATAAGGACCTAAGTGTCAGGTGTTAGGTGTAATTGTGGTATTATATGAAACACAATATGTGAGTGTATGGATGCATGGTTGTGACCGGTGCTGATGAGTGTGACCAGACAAAAGAGGTATCCCTTTTGATCTGTATGTGTTGCTTCCTCTCTTTATTTTTATTTATTTATTTATTGTTATTTTGGGGCTGGGAAGGGGAGAAAGGGGGTTATTTTTTCCTTGCCAACTTACTTGTCACCTTTTTATTTTCATTTTGTGATTTCAGCAACAGCAAGCAGTGTCGCCAGGAATTCCTTTGCGTAACATTCACAAGGTTGTCTGCTAATGTGTTTTATCCCCTCCAACTGTAGTGCGGGTGTTAGCTTTTTGCTGTTTATTTATATTTTTTGTTATGCTGTATGGCATTTTTGCATTGTGCTTCTTTTATTGATTGAACCATATTATTGGGTGTTTACTACTGACCTCCTTTTTTTTTTTTACAAGTTATTACAAAATAAAATCGTAGGAAGTAATTATTATCGCTGTCATTTCATTTGATGCTTTTTATCATCCATTCATTCATCCATTCTTTCTCAGCTAACATGCAAACAACTGTCAAAACACACCGACATAGAACTAACCATGCATGCTTGTCCTGTGAATTCCTTTTGATCATTTTTAACACACAGCTCATCCCCAATTTTTACCACATACACTGTATGGTATTTCTCCATGGACAGAAAACTAACAAACACTCGGAGGAGAATACTTTATTGAATGCTTTTTGAGAAATGATGAGATGCATGCCTCCACAGAGATTCATCCATAAAGATCATCTTGTGGTGCCGCTGGCACAAGGGCCTTAGAGTTTTTATACAGCATTTAAAGGGCATGCTCTACCAAAAGTCTAACGCCCTTTTGCTAGCCGCATGATGATCTACTCTACCTAACTACATAATGTTCCATGGTGACCGCTGTCTAAATTGTGTTTGCACTTAATTAAATATGTTCATGATCAACTGTTAAAAAGGATCTTTAATTGCATGATGAATTTGTTGGAGTTTGTCCTTGTATCCTAATTTGGTTCGACACTAGTGATTGCTCAGTATATCTAGATATATCCAGGCTTTTATTTTAATCACTCCTGTGCCATGTAACATAAAAGAGTAATGATCTTGTAAAATCTGCAAATTCGAAACAACCATTCTTGATTGGTTCATATAAAGACGTTTATGCAAGAAGTCTGTTCAACAATGATCGTTATCGACTCTTAATGTTACAGAGCACTGACTTCATATCCTCATACATGAATCTCACATTGTATTATAATTCGTAATTATGAATTATGTTTAGATACTAATCTAAAAAATTTAAATAAAAAAAAAAGACAGAAAATATACACTTTGACTCAGTTCATATACAAAATACTGCAAGATTGCTGATCTGTGTCGGTAAGCATTTTATTGTAAATCTTGTTAATATAAGGGTGTACGGCATCCTTTCAGCAAATTAGCAGCTAAACAAGGGTGAGAAATAAGGAATCTTCATAATTATGTTCTGCATCATTGACACCCTTATACTTTGTCATTAGTAAGCTTCATAAAAATGCAGTGACATCAAATTAGCGGTATTTCTTGCAGATAAGTGGTATGAACTGGGCTTTTTAGTCACCTAACATGTTTGCAATTACTGATGTAAAATTTGTTGATATTATGCACTGTAGGAAAAGTACTGTCTTGGCATGTGGTGAACTTGACTGTAAAAGCCAATCTTAGGTCTGGAAACTATATTAGAAGATAAATATGAAGTGGCTAATTTTCATCTTAAGCATTGCTTTTCATTTAATATAATGATGAAATTAATATACTCTCTTGTATTGTAGTACAATATGTTTGTACATGTACATGTACACTCTATACCATTGCTTTCCTTTTTTCTGACCTCTTACAACATGGACAACATGTACTTGTGTGTCATTTTGTGTTTTTAACAATTTTTCTTTCAGATTTTTTCGTTAATAATTCTTACGGGAAAAGAGAGGCCATTACATTTTGTGAAAATGGATCATGAAGAATATCCTCAATTTCATTCCACTTGTGATGCAATTTCAGTTTTACTTTATGTAATTACTAAAAATGCACCCTCAGCAAACATGCAACAAAAATCAAGGTATTGCTGTTTGTGTATCAAAATTTTTGCAAAGGTCTGATAACATCTACATGTGTACTTCGTATGAAAATATATAAAGCATACTGACTTTGACTAAGACTGATAATATACAAAAAGTTTTCATATCAATTAACATAAGCCAGCTTTTTAGAATGTGTTATAGTTTTTTTTTTATTTGTTTTTTTCTTCTTCTTCAGTATTTTCTATGGTGTGTTTATTTTAACATAGTTTCAAATTAAGGAAATAAGACTCTATCCTTTTCATGCATTAATTTGACTTGTTTTTATTTGTGGTATGTTTTATTTGTTGTGAAGTATTCGTTTAGTGTCCTTATAAAGTTCCATTAGATGCAAATATTTTTTTGTAATATATCATCATAATACATGTAATCCAATTATACCTATTCTTATCAATCTTTGATATCCATACATTTATTAATATTTCAAGAAATGTTTTAGAAATTGATACTTAACTTCTAACAGCTTTTTTTTTTCCAGATGAAATATTTAGAAAGAGGAACCACAATTTGCTGCATTTTTCATCAACAATATTGTACATTTAGAACCCCAAACAATGCAAAAAATATACACAAGCGAAATGGGCATACATAGCTAACAATAATATGCACTAGTATCTGTCGGTAGAGTCTACGTGTTCCACATCTCACTTTGTATTTGACTAGGTCTGTCTCTATCTTTTATATTTTTTATCTAGCTTTTCTTTCTGTGATTGACCAATTTTCCTATTCTAGCCTACTAACCTCCCCTCAGACATCAATTAACCTGGGCCAATGTTCATAAAAACCTATTATAAAATGGCTAGCCATGCATCCGGTAAATTTGCCATGCATAAGTTTTTACCGGACACATGGCTAGCATCCGGTAAATTTGCCAGGAGTTGGTAATTACTATGCATGACAAATTTACAGGATGCATGGCTAGCCATGCCTCCGGTAAAAACTTATGCATGGTTGTTAAAAAAAAATTATTTTTCATCAGAAACTTCCACCATTCTATAAAACAAATGATACATAGGATTGTTCGTGCATCGGTAGGACTAGTGAGCATGCAGTAACTATGGAAACTAGTCTAAACCCACTCGGCTGCGCCTCATGGGTTTAACAGTTCCATAGTTACCTTATGCTAAAAAAACCTACCGATCCTCACATCTGTGCATCATTTGTATACTTTAAGCTAGTTTTCAAATAATTACATAGGGAGCAGTACACAGCTAGGTGATAACTAGGCCTATGAAACTTTTATGAATTTGGGCCCTGTACATTAGTTACATAATTTCATAAAAATATAGCAGTGCTCATCACGTGGCTTTATAATTTTTAGGTTCTTTCACTAGTGTGCATTTGAGAAATAAAATGGGTACTTAGGAATTATTCTTTATTCATTATGAATTTTTGAAGGGTTAAGAGCAACATGGCTTTTAATCATTTAATTTTACAAGGCTGCAACCTTTAATTCTCCCTGAGGTCACACACGCCTAATTACCGACAGAGAGCAAAAAATATTCATATCGACCCAACCTTCCGAAAAATGTTAAACTTGAACAGCTGATAGACAAAAATGTGTGCATATGATTCACATTTAAGAATGGTTATCGGAAGGGCAATCATTAAGCTTCGTATGCTAAAACTGGGAAGAAATTAATGTTAAGGCTTGGCACTATATTAGAAGCGCAAGGTTTGATATCAAATTCTTACATTTGACTGCCAATTGAGTTAGTTTCGGCATGAGGGGGCGCTATATCGATTTATTTTTAAAATGACCGGTAAACAGCTAGTTTCTTGGCTAAATTAGAAAGGAGGAATAATTTGTCTATCCGTTCCACATGACCAATCACCGAGTGAATTTAAGGCTGATTTTATATAAATTTATCAAACCTCAATTTAACACAAAGTCTCAATGAGATGATAATTACAGGTGTGGCGGCTAAAGGCCTTTTGAGGGTGTTGATGACATTCGGATACATATTTCGGGGTGGGTCGTAGAAAAGGCTTAAAACACGCTGTAATTATAATGTATTTGGAATCATAGGTCCGTTTTAAAGTTTTAAGTATTCATCAAACTTCTGGAAAGTCAAGTAGGGGGAGAGAGAGAGAGAGAGAGAGGGGGGGGAGGACCAGATGAAACCCATGTCCATTATTAACGTGTGTTTTGGGCTGCCAAGAGTTTCTGACCTCTAACAGAAGCCCGACCCCCCCCCCCCCCCCCCCCCGCTCTCTCTCCGCTCTCTCTTTCTCTCTTCGAATGTTTTAAACCTGTTAATTTTTGTTTTATGAAGGGGGGTTAGTTCATGATTGCAGCCCTCCTCCTCCAATCGTTGCAAGGTATACAATAAAAATTCAGTAAACCAATACACGCTGTATTCTATGGTGACTTCTTTAGCAATACAGCCGTGTGCAAGGGCTCATTCTTTCACCTCTAAGTTGACTTTTACTAAAGTAAATTGCAAAAATTTGGTAGCATTCTTCTCAGTAGGTATATGTTCGTTATGTTGAAATAAAAATATTTTTGAATTTTTCGAATTCACTACAATACAGGTCACACACGCCCTAATTACCGACAGAGAGCAAAAAATATTCATTGACCCAACCCTTCCGAAAAATGTTAAACTTGAACAAGCTGTATAGACAAAATGTGTGCATATGATTCACATTTAAGAATGGTTATCGCGAAGGGCAATCATTAAGCTTCGTATGCTAAAACTGGGAAGAAATTAATGTTAAGGCTGCACTATATTAGAAGCGCAAAGTTTGATATCAAATTCTTACATTTGACTGCCAATTGAGTTAGTTTCGGCATGAGGGGGCGCTATATCGATTATTTTTTAAAATGAGCCGTAAACAGCTAGTTTCTTGGCTAAATTAGAAATAGTGTGGCATCCAGTGGGAAAATATAGGTTTCGTTTGCAAGTCATGTTAATGTTTTTGCAACATCTATATGTATGTTCTATTTGATCACACGAATCAGAAAATATATGTCGCCAATTTTTTAATTGACCTTTTGTGACCCAAAATGAAGGTCAAAGGTCAGGCTTCATTAACATAAACATAATTTTGTTCAAATTGTGTCAAATGTGGTGTCAAATTGTAGGTAATGTTAAACTAGCAATTAAGTCAATTATCATTTTTTTCACCCGACCAGTCAGTTTCGAGCAATATGCAAATTAGTATATTTATGCATATTGAATGCATAATAGAGTCAAGTTGAAAGGCGATCAGACACAACATCCATAGACAATATTATAAAAACTAACCAAGATTAAAACGTGAATCATACTAGTCTAATATTGTTTGCCACATTCTGGTGACCCTTATGACCTTGAAAATAGGTCAAAGGTCAATTTACATGATGATTAACAACCTGGAAATGGCATTAATTTGGCAAAAAAACCGAATTTTCTATGAACTTTGACCTTATTTCTAGGTCTAATTTGTCAAGTAAGAATATGACGACCTCTATTCTTGGTTGATGGCATCAAGGAAATCATATTCATGTTAGTTGCCAACAGAGTTAAGCTAATACGAGCAACAGGTCAAAGGTCAAAGTTCATGAAAGACGTTTTGGCCAAAGTTTTTTGTCTTGACCTTAGTCTTATTGGGCGTATTACTTGAAATAGTTATTGAACACTGTTAATGTGTTTCTACTTGATTCCATGAACCAAGAAATGTTCGTTTTCATGACCTATGACCTTTGAATAAGTAAAAGAGCAAAAAATACACAGATTCTACTATTTCCAGATTTTTTAGGGTCACGTTATTTGAACTTTGACCTTAACTACAGGTCATATATGTCAATGAAAGAGAATAGCAACATTGATATTCTGATTTATGGGAACAAGTTAAACAAGAATAACTATGATTATCAAAATTATTAAGCTCATATGGCCAATAAAACAAAGGTCAAGACACACATAGAAAGTTTAAGGAATACGTAAGGGCCAGAGTTTCTGTCTTGATCATAGTCCTTTTTAGCCTGATTAACTTAATAATTTTGATATACAACAGTTCTACATGATCCATTGATACCATGAACCAGAATAACAACGTTGCTATTATTTTTCATTGACACATATGACCTCAAGTTAAGGTCAACGTTCAAATAACATGACGCCAAAAAACCTGGAAATAGTATAAACTGTGTATTGTTTGGATTTTCACCTCATTTAAAGGTCAAAGGTCAATGAAAACGAACATTTCCTGGTTCATGGAAATAAGTAGAACACATATACAGTATTCAATAACATATTCAAGTAAAACGGCCCAATAAGACTAAGGTCAAGACAAAAAACTTTGGCCAAAACGTCTTTCTTGAACTTTGACCTTGACCTGTTGGTCGTATAAGCTTAACTTTGTTGGCAACTAACTTAAATATGTTTTCCATGTGCCATCAACAAAAATAGAGTTCGACATATTTTTAGTTGACAATTTGACCTAGAAATAAGGTCAAAGTTCATAGGAAATTCGGTTTTTGCCAAATTAATGCCATTTCCAGGTTGTTAATCATCATTTAAATTGACCTTGACCTATTTTCAAGGTCATAAGGGTCACAGAATGTCCCGTGGGGCAACAATATTAGACTAGTATGATTCACGTTTTAATCTTGATTAGTGTTTATCAATATTGTCTATGGATATGTTGTGTCTGATCTCCGTTCAACATGACTCTATTATGCATTCAATTATGCATAAATAAACTAATTTGCATATTCCTCAAATTTGACTGGTCGGGTGAAAAATTGATAATTGACTTAATTGCTAGTTACAACATTACCTACAATTTGATACCAAATTTGACACAATTTGAACAAAATTATGTTTATGTTAATGAAGCCTGACCTTTGACCTTCATTTTGGGTCACAAAAGGTCAATTAAAAAATTGGCGACAT
This sequence comes from Paracentrotus lividus, assembly GCA_940671915.1. NCBI lineage: Eukaryota > Metazoa > Echinodermata > Echinoidea > Camarodonta > Echinidae > Paracentrotus > Paracentrotus lividus. Next base: position 15,706,551 of record CALNVZ010002100.1, read on the forward strand.
ATATATTCTGATTCGTGTGATCAAGTAGAACATATATATAGATGTTGCCAAACATTAACATGACTTGCAAACGAAACGACATAGGTGCCCACACTAAAAGGAGGAATAATTTGTCTATCCGTTCCACATGACCAATCACCGAGTGAATTTAAGGCTGATTTTATATAAATTTATCAAACCTCAAATTTAACACAAAGTCTCAATGAGATGATAATTACAGGTGTGGCGCCTATGACTCCTTTACACACAAGGAAATAATTAATATCAGTAAAAACTGTTGATGGAAAAAACATTCTTGCACTGTACATGTTCAATAACAAAATAACAAACTAACTGTTTGGTAATGGTATAGTCATTACGCTTCCCTCAAAATGTCTAATTGTGTGCAGTACATAAGCCTACATGTAATATAGGTACCAATGCTGCACATTTGTGAAAATGTGACTTTAAGTTTTGCCTTTAAGAAGCCAGTTTGATTGCGGTACATTTTGTAGACCTACCATTTCTTCATGTATTTCTTTCTATATGAATCATAGTTTATATACATATATTGATTATCAGAATGATAACATTTGTTCTTTGCTAATTGTATTCCAATTACATACACCATTCATGTTTTTGTGGCGTTTCGTTTTGCGTCCTAATGCACAGTATGTTTACATTGTGAAATGGATGACTGTGTGTGTATGGTATAACATGTGTGTTGTGTGTGTCTGTGTGTAAACTGACAATGTGCATGCGGACCAAGCTCATTTTGCATGCTCTGACCTCATCATCATCTGCCATTCATCTGTAATGTGTGAGCTGTATTCTACTCACAGCACCTAACCGGCCACAGAAAAAACAAACAGTGCCACCACTAAATACTCGTCCCTAGTTCCGTGCAAGACGTTACCGAATTGGCCTGGGATTTAGAATTCATATATTGATTCTGAGGCTCAGAAATCCAGCAGATGCTTGTTGGAGTGCATGGTTGCATGCATTGTGATGCAGCTTCTTCCAATAAAATATTGCACTACCCCCAAAGACTTGTGAGCCAGGCTTTTGATAAAAGGAAGTGACTTCGTATTGAGGTAAAGTACATGTTGTATCACTTGTGTTTGGGGAAATACATGCATTAGACGTGTCCTTCCGTGAGAGGTCGATCAGGAAAGCTGGGTTGACATTCCTTGGTCCCATTCCTTAGCTGTGCATTCCATTTGACGTTTTACCAGGCATGCATGTTGAGTAGCGTGGGATAGAAAGCTTCGAAGGAGACAAAAGAAATTGGGACCATTTTGTGGTTTAAGTTATCATACATGTAACTCTGTTTTGCTTCATTTCATTTCCAGTTAGAAGAAAAAATATGAAATTATCCTTACTTATCATACGTTTGTGTAATCAATCAGAATTTTTGTAATTCTGATTGTAAATCATGCTGCTTTCTAAATATGGACATACATTTAGATATTTGTTTTAATTATTTTCTGAATAATTAAGGCATTGTTTACATAATTCTTTCTATCTTTGTCTTACATTTACTTCTTTCCTTTTTTTAATCTCAAACAACCAGTATTTGAATATGAACTTTCATACATGTAGCTCTCCATACTGTCCACTTCTAATACATGTAGGCCTAGATCTTTAACCTGAATGAATGCAACTTTATTTTTTGTATATGATTTTGTAATACTGAGGCACTAGATGTGTCTTCATCAGCCTTGAGAAATGGTGCGCTAGCTATTTTACAATTTAGCTCGCCAAACTACAAAATAGCCCGCTATTGCTTTAGTTTTTGCATCAGGCCGAAACAGCTTTTCAGTGCATGCAGTATTAAAGCCACATGAATGTACTAGGTCGTTACAGTTTGCATGTGCATCAATGTCTGACTTACACTTGAAGTACTAGTAGATCATTAAAAAACTTGTAACAAAGTTCAAGCTGTTTAAACACACATTTATGTACGCTTCTGCTGACTTCAAGTATATTCAGGCTGATGAAGCCACACCTAAAGATGATCTGATACTTGAAAGACATGTATGCAAACGATTTAGCAAACCAAATGAAATATTCTTGAATGCAATTCTCAGCCCAATAGAATTTTAGCTTATTCCTTTATTTATTTAAAAAAAAAAAAAATGTATTGGTTCTTCTTTTGCATGTTGTGGAATTCTCATATTTCATAAGGCTTTAAAAAATTTCTTTTGGAAAAATGGCAGTTTGGAATTCTTCATCTCTTGAATTTCACACAAAAATAGAATTATCAGAGACATATGGCTGTGCTTTTATGTGGTAGAAGGGAGATTAATACACATTATGTCTTTATCATTTTTAAATTAACACATATTTTTTGTAGAATTATACAAGAGGATGTTCAACCTTTCTCATATCTTATTACCATTCTCATTGTTTCCAGATGTATTCTGTGCACATTTACCCTCGCTGGCTACCCCTCTTTTGCTCTTGTAATCCCTTATTGCTGATGCTGATGTCTTCTGTATATATTTCCTCAGTTTTCTCTTGTGAATTTTCAAGATTTCTATCAGTTCAGTGGTATCACTTTCCTTCACATTTAATTTCCTCTTTGCTGTTTGTATGATTCCATATCTCTCTTAAGATCTCATAACATACATATATTTAATCAAATGGAAGCTGGCTGACAAACTATTTTGTTTGTTGTATTGCACTTTACTATTTGGCATTACTAAATTAGCATTCAAGCTACATTTAGCTTGCTATACAACAATCTAACTACATTGTACATGTATGTTAACTATTGTTTAGGGTATACTAAATCTAATACTATGATTGATATACGTCCATTTCTGCGAAGTCTCTCTTATAACTGAGCAATTTTGTATGGCTCAGTTTCAGTCCCAAACCATATTATTACAAGTATTCATGACTAGAAAAATTTTGGTATCGTTTTTTTTTTGGTCTTAATTGGAGTGGGGGTTCAATATTGTTTTGAGCAATAGTGAGAGTGTGTGAAGAAGTATTTCAGTCATTTAGCCAAACATATTTGTGTGTTATTTTTTCTTACAATGTACATTAATGTTAGCCTGATCGAGGCTGTCTGCATGATATTGTTCAACCAACAACATATGAATATGATGTATCAGTATTATTTTTTTAAGGATTTATTTGTTTGATTTGTACATTTTTTCTAATTTGTTGCTATAAAAATATATGATTATTGACATTCTTGGATATCTCTGAAATCAAGGATATACATAGTCCACAGAATTGAAACTTGTACATCAAGTTTTAGCATGGAAGAAAATCTTCAATTGTACAAGACGAAATACTATATATCTGTAGCTCACTTATTTTCCTGTTCTCATTTTGTCTCCCCTTTTCCGTTTTGTTCAAACAGGTTTTTTAGTTCACCAATTCATCACCTAGATAGCACTAATATATAACGCTTTTATAGGGAGGTACACATTTGTGTTCCAGAAAAAAAAAAAAACGAAAAAGAAATGTGTGTACTAACAGTATTTATCACATCCATCAACGTGGTTCATTGTGTGTTCATTGCCATGCATTTGTGCTTTCATAACCATTCAAAATTTTGAGGAATACTTAAAAATTTGGGGAATTCAGGAAATGTATTTTTTTTAAAGATATTTAGTTGTTGGTGTTGTTTATAGTTCATTATGATTGTTTGCATCAAATTATTCACTTTTAGTAGATGTTTTCTCATACCTTTATGATCTTCTGGTTAACACTTGATACATTTTTTTCTTGAACAAGCAGTTTTCGATAAAAGAAAGAAAGAATTTGTTTTGATATAGCTGGTTAAATGGGGAGAGGGGGGCTATTTCAGATCTCCTGGGACAAAATTACCATGAACTTTGTTTTTGAGATTAGTCTCCAATTAGAAGAGCAGCTTATGTAGTACTTGGAAAATGTAATATTTACCAAAGCTGTTTCTTAAATAAAAACATTTTTATGTACTTAATGAAAAAAAAAAATCGTGAGCAGATACATTTAGGAGAACAAAGTTAAAATTTCATGAATGAAGTGTAGCATGCTTTCATAATCCATCAATCTATATTTTAATCATCATTTGGTCATTGTATCTCAACTTCCTATTAACTTACTAGGCAATTGCTTTTCTTCAAACAAAGGCAAAAGGGTATCAAGGGTTCACTTCTTTTATAATTCATTTTGTGAGCACATAACATTGACATTGGGAATTGCATTGTAAATACACATTGCAATTACGCACATGCACCCAAATGTACAATAGTTGAAAACTGACAAAATTAATAGATCTATGAATTAGTGAAAATAAATTTGATCACATGCACTCAGAGCATATCTAATAACTTCAATGGGGTATGAGGTAACCTGATTTTTAATAAATATAGAGGTAAATGATTACATTATGTGATGTTTAAATTGCATTACAGTGTTTGTTTTGGGGTGTTAAAAAAAAATCAGTGTTTGGTTTGGGGTGTGAAAAATCTAACTTCTGTCCCCAAAACAGAAACTTGTTTTAAAATCAGGTATTTAGTTTCAAAACAATATGAACACCTTCCTTTAATGTTGATGTTTGCTGCATAATAAAATTGCTTTGAAACTTCACCACACCCTCCCCCCTCCTGAAATGAATATCTGTGTCACTCAGCACACTGCAAATGACATTTGCTATTTGCAATAAATTTTGTTTTGACGTCCTAACTTATTATGTCCATGCCATGCAAGCTTGTGTATCTCATTTGAATTGGCATTTTGTGCTTGGTTTAACCTTTCAAAGTATCAATTTGGTGATATTAGAATGATATTGTATGCATTCATGTCTAGTGATGGTTCTTTGCCCGAAGAATGTAATATAATGGTGTAGGGTTATTAATATCAGATATAAATACATTTTTCAATCAAAAAGTAGCATGTAATGAAAGTGGACAAATAAGAGAAACTGGACTAAACAAATTTGGGGAAAAACAGAGAAAAGGGATATGATTTAAAATTGAATGAATTAAGAAACTGGTACAAAGAAATTGAAAATTATTCCAGAACTTGTGATGTGCAAATTTCTGAATATGTTTAAGTTTTGTTACAAAAACCATTTTTTGGGCCTGAACCATTCCTTTAAACTCTGTGTTCACAGACTTATACCCCAAATGCCTCTTATACCCCTTTTATGAGCATATTTTCATTTAGAAAAAGAAAAAAGAAAATCTTTGGGAAAGGAGTATTTATTGATTATAAAATGGGGAAGGAAAAATAAAATAAAATGTTGCAACTAGAAACTCAAAATGTTAATGGAAAAATACAATGTATGCCTCCATGAATACATTCATGCATAATGAAATGAATAGTGATTTAGAATAAGAATTGGTGAGCCGACTAAATCAGTGGCACTTTTGTTAGATAAAGAAAATAATACAATGAGCGTCAATTGTGTTTCATTTGCCTTTTAGAATTGTTTAATAAATGTTTAAGTAATAAATGGCACCCTTATTGAACAAGAAATCAATGCGCCAACAACTTCAATGGCACCTTCTTTTAGAGATAACAATTTCAGCAATTTCCCAGACAAACAGGTCTTTGATTATTTTAATTGTACAAGTTTATCATTTCTGTTTGTTCATCTGGTGTTTCACATAGACTATTTCTAATCCATCCATAATAATACATGTATTTATAAATTTGTTGCTGTCTATAACCCCATTGCACTTGTACATAGCTGCTTATATTTTACATCATATATCTACATCTGAAACTGTTAAACTTTTCTTCTTTTTCCTTTTTTGTGCTTTTTTTCCCCCAATTCCAACCACCATTCATACAAAAGCAAAAATATAGATTTATTTGAAAAATAGTATTTCTAAGGCTTTATCTAATTTATATTATTTGTGTAAATTTGCCTGGATAAATCAATGCATCCCCTCTGCATGTATTGTAAACTAAGAGTATAGTATTTGCTCTTTCAGGGAGACAACTAGACTGGCAAACGGCTGACAAAATTCCAATTCCGAGTTATTAAGTCTGGAGTCGATTTTGCAGTGTGATAGAATGGTTTTACAAATTTGATTTTACTTCCATTTTGCACTCTGCAAACAGTGTGTTGCTCTTTGATATTAATCTTTATCTAAGTTCAAAATAGTATGCACTTCAACTCAAATAGATCAATAAAAAAATCTATGGAATTTGTAAAAATAGTACAGTTAATATTAAATAAGGAAAGGAATAATCATGAAAATAAATTTCAGGGAAATTGGTCCATCAATATATATTTACAGCCCCCATATTTCTTGAATGTTGGAAATGTATTATCTTGCAGAACAATATAAGTTAAAACTGTAGATCTTTATTCTTTATTTGTATTGTACAATGTGTGTGTTTGTCATTTGATTTGTTTGTATTGTTGCACTATTAACTTGCATGTCTAAACATAGATTTGACAAATTGACCTTATATATTGCGTACATGAAGCTTCAATTGACACTATTACTCTGGCACATATTTAATGCTTCAAGTTATGTATTGCTTTTGATTTCAGAAGTCGTGCCTTCATTTTAGATGATGGATGTCACTTATGTAATCTCAAGAATTACTAGACACAGGTACACACTGATCAATAAACACAATGTATTCTTGTCAAACACATTCTATCCTTCTACAAATGTTTTACTTGAAATCACTGGCCCGAATTCACAAAGGTGGTTTCTGCCAAACCCACGGATCCGTGGATTATGTAGATTTTGTGTAATAAATACGCTTAATTTTAGCGCGTACTGTGAGAAAGGTCCAATATGAATGCGCGATTTTGTCACAGAGCTCTAAATTTACGCTTATCGCTATGGTTTTGCTGCTGTTTATTCAAATTAATTTAAATAAACCGTTGACTCAACAGTGGACTCATTAATTTAAAACAGTGGGCTCATTATGTCAAAACCATAGCAACTGGCGTATATCTCGTGCAAAATGACAAATCGCGCATTCATATTGGACCTTTTTCAATGTACGCGCTAAAATTAAGCGTAATTATTACATGAATATTCACAAATCCGCCGATCCGTGGGTTTGGCAGAAACCACCTTTGTGAATTCGGGCCACTAAGTGCAAGAAGATAGAAAGTTCAACTACAATATCAACCTGTACTTAATCACAACCACCCTCACACACGTCTTCATCTTAATCGTGTTGCAAGAAGTTGTGGTGCTCTCAAACATCTTGTAATCACCAGTCCATTCATTTAAGTGATATATTGTAAATATGATTGAAACAGCAGCATTGTACCAGTAATTGATCGAGTTAGTGTAAAATAAAATCATTTTAATAAAGGAAAACAGAGAAGATGTACAATGATGGATTTTAAAGATTTTTACGATCAACATTCTGTAGCAGTTAGTTAGTATTAGAATTAGAGTAGTTGGTTTCCTTCATTGAATAAGGCATGTTTCTCATTAAAATATTGGGACTTTCCTAATCTTGTGTTCTGGAATGGACTGATTTTGAAGAATTGCAAATGGTGGAATGAACTACCAATTTTTAATGGATACGAGAGGTAATAATTTATCTTTGTATTCATGACTTGCTCCATTTTTTTTTTTTTTTTTTTTTTTTTTTATTATTGTTCTTTGCTATGAACTTCCCTTATTTCAATCTCTCCTTATGAATATTTTGTGGTCAGTAGATATTGTTTACAAACTGGAAATGCTGAAAGTTATTTTATAGCATCAAGTGTTGGGATTGTAATGTGAAATGTTTTCCGGGGTTACTGACCTAATATCTGGCACTTAACTCTCTGTTGGCATATGCGAATGAGTGTCATATTGTACATTGTGTGTTTTGGCATCCCAGTAATAATTAAGGCACAGCATGTTTGAAAAGAATTCACCCATATAGACTTAAGTCGTGTCTGCAATGGTTTGTGTACTACTATCCATATGTATGTGTATGATGACAGATATGCACGAATGTCTCTTAGTATATTAGTTAACCTCATTGCCTCAAGCTCAAGTGCTAGAGAATACGTGAAAGTGTTGGTCAGCTTGATACCGGGTGTTAAATGATCTCTTGTGGAGTGCAGGGTCCAAAGCAGAAAGACACTAATGCATACTTTTTTGATAGAATTAAAACCTTTTGCTTTGGTCCCAGACGCATGGTTCATGTCGGTGACGTTTAGACGCAGAGATTATTTGCCGTGCAATGTCACTGTTCCAAAGATAGTAATTAACGAGGCATGACAATACTAGTAACTTTTCTTTGAAGCATGATGTTTACTGTCTCATTCAAAATATTTGAACCTTTTGATTTCTCATTTTGTTTGTTGCTAATGTGCAAACAGCCATTATAGAGCATCCAATTACATCAAAACTTATTCTTCATTGCCGTTGCATAATTTGCGTCAAAAGATGTTTACTTCTCAAACTTTGCTTCAATCCTGCAAGGCAATGACTCCATGATGTCAAATTCAAGTTCAAAAAACATTTTCAGGTATTCTTGAGCTTTCTTGAGCAGAGCTGAATAGATAATATCGTACAATGTACATATACATTCTTATTATGATAATTTCATCCTTGATTGCCAAACCCACAAAGAAAATGTGACATAAAGATTGTGTTTATTTTATTTATAATGTACATATGCCGTAAGAAAAACCTCCTTTCAGCTACTCTACCAATTTCTATGACCTTTATTCATTTTATTTCTATTTTCTCTTGAGATTAAAAAAAAGTCTTTCTACAAAATAATGACATACATCCTTCAACATACATACTTTATTCATTTTATCATAATGTTTTTTGGTAATAATTTTGAGTTTAATGCTTGCCTTCATTCCCTAATTGGAATATGTATCACTTCCCACAAATGCTCCCTGGTGAAGAAATGTTGATGATAATTTGACACATTTTTTGTAAAGCCCAACATATTCAACTTTTTGTTCATATTGGATCAAAGCAATAATAGAGCTAACTTACGATTATGGCATGATTAAGTTCTGCTTGAATCTGAAATATTCACTTTTATTCACTGAAATTGTGAAAAAATATGTATAAGAACCAGTAATTCTATCATTTTTGTGATCCTCCCTTCTAAGCCCCTTTAACAATCATTAATTGGCATTGTCCAAGTTTGTCAAATTTGTCGGTTACATTCTACCAAACTTCCAAAGTGTTTTTTTTAAAGGACTTGTCACAATGTTATTCTTGTTTAAGCTAACATTGTAACTCTATGTAAATCGAGACAGACTCATGCCAAAACCATTTATTTTATTGAGGAAGTGAATTGTCACCATTCATTTTCCTGTACATACATGTAGTTCCTTCTTCTATTGATATCCAGTTTTTCATAAATGTTTCACAATATCTGTTCTTTCAAATGTGATGTGATGTGTGAGTTTTTCTTAAAAATTTATGAGGTGCTTTCCCGTTATGTGACAAAGTTTGTTTGTTTTAAAAATTGCACTCTTTCTTGCTATCCTCGTCTTTCCTGTTGATTTTTTTTTTTTTTTTTTTTTTTTTTTTTTTTTTTTTTGTTGTTTGTTTTTTTTTTTTTTATTTTTTTTTTTTTGTTTTTTGTTTGGCCCGACTTTGGACATTTGACATTTGTTCCAATGATTATGTACTCTAAATCTTATAATATTGATTTGTATTCATAAATCATGGAATATATCAGATCAGAAATAGTAACTCCATGTCCTTAAAAAAACAAATTTAGTCGTAGTCAGGGATTACCGTAGTTTTTTATATTGATTTACCATCCATAGTGTAAATGTGGGTTTTTTTCTAACTTAAATTCATTTAAAGCACTCAAGCCTATGTGGCATTTCTCCATAATACATACTCATTTACACAACAAACACACCAAGGATTTTCTGTTTCAGAGACGCACTTATACCTGTAAAATGCACATCCTCATAAATACTTTGAAACAACATTTGTTGTGTGTTTGAGGCATTGATGTTTCATCCTCCTTATTTAAAACCATGCTGTTAAAATATTGCTACCAGTTTTTCCAGCTTGTCTTCTATAGGGTTAGCGATTTGGGAGAAAATACTGTGTGATATTTTGCTATAGAAAGAAATATACTTTAAATCATAAGTAGTTATTCATTTAATAAAAAGGTACTCCTGTACCCTATTAACTTTAGCATGAATGGATGTTCATATGATTCTATTTGTAGTCAAAGGATGTTCACATATTCTCTACATGAGTGATTCAAACTTAAATATCCATTTTTCATCTATCTCTCAATGCTGTTGTTGTGCCAAACATTTGTATTTGCCTATCTCAACAATGTATTTCTTGTTCTTCGGCTATCTCTATCATTTCATTATCATTATCAATGTATACTAACAGATGCTAATATTGCATGATCACAGATTATTTTATTTTGTATTAGAGTTCAAGCATAATTATGATAACATATTTTGCATGATGTTATGTTTAAAACTTTATAGATTTTAAATAGTCCAAGGGTCTCCTTGTCTTAACAAACAAAACAACAAAAAAAACTTCAAAAGATTGACACAATATGGGTGGGGGGGGGGGATTCAATAGTATAAAATCCAATTTAGAGCAAATGCATTATGTCTGCCAAACCTTTGAGATATCATTTCTCTATAGAAGTTAAAAGCTATATCCAGATGATTTTACTTAAAAATATATGAATTTATAGGCGAATAAGTGAATGATATTTTCAGAAGCGAGAAGCTGACCCCATTTTCCGAAGCGGCGGTTATGAACATGATAGTTTCAACTTTGTACACAAAATACGTTTGGTACATTTTTATATCCTTTTCTTTTCTATCAGTATGTTTAGCAACATGAAATCAAGCCAGCTTGTAAGTGTCCTTTCTCTTACCTACTCGTTACAAGAACTTTTATTTAGACCTATTTGTTTTCAGGTTTTATTCTGTTTCATTTTGGTGCCTTAATCCATTGTAATGTCTGTCTGTTGATCTTGAGAGCATTTATCAGTAGCAAAAAAAAAAAAAAAAAAAAAAACACATCTAAAGAGATGCGTACGAAATACTAGAAAAGAGTTTGTCAAAAACTGTTCGTGTTAAACCTGTATGTGCATGTTTTTGTTTATGTTCATCTAACTCTTGGTACTTATACAATACACACGCTCCAGTTTCGGGGAGACGCCTTTACAGATTGCATGTCAAATTATACGTGAACATAGGCAATCTATGCACAGCTTATTTCTGTTTCACTCTCTGCTTGTTCATGCTTTATATGCTTTGCATTTTAACCTTTCACCTAATCACAATTATTATATCAAAACTCCAGGAAGAGCAGACTTTTGCAGCTGAAAATATGATTGGTGCATGCTCATGCACAGTAATTATGTCAAACCACTGGCCTGCCTCTTTTGAAAATATACAGCTGAGGTGTTCTATGTGAAAACTTGAGGGGAAAAAATTACATGGTATGTTCTTTGTGATGTAGTTTTGGTCAAAATCTAGTCACATTCATGGATTTCTTGAAAATTAATTTAAAGCTGAATATATTCAAATATAATTACGTATTATATTTTTCTTTTAAAAATATTTTTGAAATTACCGCGAAGGGGAGAGGGCATCTTCATGACCAAGAAAATTCTCCAAGCCTTTTTATAATGAAAATTCCAATAGTTTTACCGGTTTTTAATGGTTTTTTATCATCATTTTTTATCATTATCAGTTTGATAATTTTATGTTCTTTAGATATGAAAGTCCCCCTCTTTTGTCTAAGTCTTTTTTGCTGTATGAACTAATATGGCAATTTATACATGTACATGTATATATTTTTTTCAAACAAAAAGGTAGGCTAGAGGTATGAATAAATATAATCAATTATACACTCCAACCTAAACTGAACATTTATTCTTCAAAGGGAGATATAGGCATTGGGTGGTTAGTGAGAGGGGGTGTCCAATTATGCATTCCCATAATCTACATATGTTTGTTTATACATAATCATTCAGTTGTCCCTGTTAACTTGTGGGTACACATATAATTATGTTTTGGTAAAGTCACAGAATAGGTTTGCTTATAAAATCAGTAGCTTTCATGTAATTCATTATTAAATATATGTACCTGTATGCATTCTACATGAGATATTATTATTATTTCATGCCTGTATTATGTAGACACAAAGCAGGTTTGTTATGTGGAGTAATGTCTGTTTGAAAAATTTAATTTAGAGAAAAATTAACTCTACTGTATATTATTGATCTAATTTTTTGTTCATTTTTTTTTTTTTTGGTGCTTCTGTTTAATAATAGGGGAGATATTCTGTCATGATTGGAATTTTCAAATAAGTATTTTTCAGAGTCTGCTAAAGTTTTTTGTTGCTTTATTGTTATCATAATTTTTTGTTTGTTGTTATATGGAATCAAATGGAGAAGGAATGTATAGTTCTCCAACCTGCTTTGACATATAATGGGCATACATGTAATATTAATATATGGATGCATGCCAACTCTAGGAGGGGCTGTTAACCTGCACAAATTACCAAGTGTTTTTTTACTGACATGACCCATAATGTTGGGAGCTAGTTTGGCGTTACTGTATTCGCTGTTATTTTCGCGCTGACCGGCCTCAAAACATGTTCAGAGGTTCTTAAATTCACGCTGCATTTTTGTAAGCTCACATTGAACCCATGCAATACATGCATAGGAAATCAAGCCAATTATTCGCAGGTTTTTTAATTCGCGCCTGCTGCTCTTTGCGCGAACCCACAAAAATTAATGTACTGCGAATATTTCCACGAATACAGTAACTCAAAGTTATTGCCTTTTCTGGCTCTTCATACATTTAGATACATATTCTGGTGTTCCATAATAAATCTAGAAAGGTTTCCAAAACATAAACCTACTCTTCTGTTTAGGCCAGTATATCGGCACTACTCTATTACTACGCACATTCTACTTTCTACTCGCGTATAGTTTCTTTTAATCAACCTTTGCTTGTGATTGACTTTCAGGGCTTCTTCTATCTATAGGCATGCTTTGAATGTTGCATGAAAAAAATCCCTTTGCTATTTAAAATGAAATAAAACACCATTCTACAGTTGCAGTTTTTGAAGCTAACCAGTTAGTCAACACGGCTTGTGGAGATGCTGACAAAAGGCTTTTTGAATCATGAAACCAGGCTTCATTTAACAATTGACTTGCTGCACATATATGCCTTTTTTCTAGCATGGAGTTAAAGTTCTTTCATTGTCTCCTTGTCATTTTTTCTTTTGAGTTGTTGAATGGGATTTGACATGTAACAGAACTGTCATACGATGAAACATTCAAATTACCATCCATGCTGTGAATGGTTATATAATGAGCCAGTGATTTGTTAAGAAGGTCAAAACGATCTAAAATTGTTTACATGTTACCTTTCGTAATATCATGTGGACTGCATCAAATCTTTTTTTTTTTTAATCTTGAATTTTAGCATATAAGATTTATGAATGTGTTAAATAATTTTCAGAGATTTGTCTCATTTTTATATGATTTAAGGGGGAAAAAAGTGCCAGCAGGCATTCATCTTCAGAAGAAAAAGATAAAAAGATTGCTGTTTGATAATACATGTAGCAGCTTCAAAGTATACAGTACAATGTATGGTCATTGCAATAATTTTTAATCCTCTATTGTGGGTCTGCTGTGTTCGGTTTTAAGTAGCCTTTACATATCTTCATTAATGGCAACTATGCCTTCTATTATTATCTCCATTCTCCTTTTCAAGTGAATATTACTTTCTCCACATGGTTAGTGTAATTCTAAACATCTTTATTTGTATGTTGTACATGTTGCCTAATTAAAACAACTTTTTTTTTTTTTTTTTTTTTCTTTTATGTCACAGATAAATCATGAAAATACACTGGTGCATGCATTGTGATTATACACGTACATGAAACTAAAATAAATAACCATCAAAATGATGTATCTAGACCTTGGGTATGTACAAATGTAGAGATAAAATCATAAAAATTTGCTATAATGCTTTACCCGTGAAGACGCTGCTAGTGTTCATTCACTTGATAGGAATGAAACTGGTATCATTTAAAGGAAACCAATACCAAGGAATAATCACTTTTATAGGAAAGAGCATAATGAGAGGAGCAATTTAAAAAAAATTTCATCAAAATCGGTTTAAAAATAAAGAGCTATGGAAGTTTGAAAAGTCTCGTTGTACCTTCCATGGGGATCCTCAAATTGGCAACATCGACTTTAAAATGGCAGATTTTATGGACAACTCTCCATTTGTTTTGTACACAAATTTTCAGATTTTCCCCATTTTCATTCAAATATATCTTACCTCCTTCTGAACTGTACATAAAAAATTATGTTTGTGAAATATATTTTCCAGTGACATATTATGAGCTCAGAAGTATTAAAATAAGACATAGGTATGTATGTTGAAAGAAATGGGGAAAATCTGAAAATTTGTGTACAAAACAAATGGAGAGTTGTCCATAAAATCGGCTATTTTGAAGCCCATATTGCCAATTATGGGCATCCAATAGAAGTGCAACGAGACTTTTCAAACTTCCATAGCTCTTTATTTTATAACCGATTTTGATTAAACTTTTTTTTAATTGCTTCTCTCATTGTACTCTTCATATAAAAGTGATTATTTCCTTGGGTATTGGTCACCTTTAAGCTACATTAAAATGTTACTTTTTGCATCCAGGTCTTGTTGCATTGAACAATTGGTATTGGCCTTCAAATTTGGCCGGGCAGTACACATCATCCTCATCTCATACTAACTAAACCATCAACATCAGATCACCATACTAACCGCTTGATAATATTAACAAAACCAGACATTCCTAAGTGTATCTTGCTTGTTCTGACAATATTATGCTCATGTATTCATTTGTGTGTCCTTCGTATCTCCATGACAAGTTAACTACAGGTACCCAAGTTGAGACTTATTATTTTTCCTTCTTTGTATCACCTTTTTTTTTTTACAGCAAGATTGTGACGGATTTACCACCATGGTAAAGAATCTACCAAACCACTTTTCCAATCCTTGCTTTCAAATACTGCATCATTGATATTCTTGATACATTTTGTACATGTACAGTCTGTATTTTTAAAAATGGTGCAAGTGGGGAAAAGATGATTTAGGTATGAAATCTTCTCAAACAACATGAGATTTTTCTTGCTGATACACTTTATTTCACATAATTTGGTTTTGCATTTGTTATATACTTAATTTTTGTGCGATGCAGAAAATTGCAGTTTAGTATGAATTTTGTTCACAACTAATGATGTTCAAAACCTGTACAATGCCATAGATACATACATGGGCAAAATGGATTTTTTTTTTTTGGTTGTAGAAAAATTATCCTATTTAAAGATCTACAACACTAAATGTGTTGGGGAAAATGCTAACTTTAGAAAATTTGTTTTTCTTGCTTTGAGGAAATACTCACCACTTCCAAGTTGTGATTGATCTTCATACTTCAAAAAAAAAATTGTTTCCCGTTTGTACCATTTTTATTGATACGGACTGAAGTTTGGAAGACTAGTGTGATGCTGTTGTTGTTTTTATTTATTTATGCTGATTGAGATGAATGGGAATTTCATGAAGCTCCTGAAAAGCTTGCATGTTGTCAAACTTTTTTTTTTCCAGTCAGTCACTATTTATTGATCCACCTTTATATCAGTTATTTTTCACATATTGAAATTTCATGTCAAGTGAGATAACACATCAATAATGCCACAAACATCATGTTGATATTTAATGTGTACATGTATCTGTACATTTGAATGTGTCTTATTTATATTTTCTTTATGGACTAGTGCCATTTATATAAGTGTACCTCCAAAAGTCAATTTGACAGGTATTTTTCAAAGAACTAGTTGATTTTGAATATACCTGGATGTATGTACCAATAAAATGAAAAACTACACAAGAGAAAATAAATGGGTGTTTTAGTGATAGTATTAATTAGTGACTTGTTGGTTATTTGGTTTCGTTCACCAGACTCCTGAAATGCATTCCTTTTATCTTGCACAGAGTACTATTTGCAGTAGATGTTCCACCTCAGAAAGTGCATGTGTTCTGTGGGACGTTGTTTTCATTCTTTTTCTATTCAGTTAAACCGTTTTAGTAGTCATGTGGGATTATTTTACATAATTGTGGATAAATCTTGAAATTTCCCCCCAATTTGCAATTGAATGGGTGTTGATTGTGTGTGCTTATCAAATGTACATTGTTGTACATGTTGGTGCAATTATATTTAAGCAAGTGTGAGTGTTTGTGTGCGAACGAGGAAATTTGTCATATAAATGCAGCTATAACAATTGAATCCTATATGTATTGGGGCTTTTATTTTTGACAGGGCGCATGTGCTTTAACCATTAACATGTGACAAAGTTAAACTAATTAATCAAATGCTCCAAAAGTGTCATTCTTTTGAGACAAATGTAAGCCTTCTATATTGTGGTGTTACTATTTATTGATTCAGTTAGTAGTGGATAAATGAGAGCTATTGGGATAAAGCGCAGAAAACATTGTGAACTTAATATCTAATTAAATTTGAAAGTGGTGTAAGTTTTGAATATTCAAATAAAATAGCAAGGGGCTCACAAGACCTTTCTTTCTACACCATGTTCAGAAACAAAATGTAAATATCCAAAACTAAATAAAATGGCCAGCCATTGTTCGCCCATTGTCTAGCTTTATCAAGGTTTGGTAGTAACATTTTATGTCTGAACACCAGGTTTGATTGCTTATATTTCATTTCTGATATTCTTTTGTTCAATCCTGTTTATTTCTGACAAAGTGGTTCATATTTAAACAGATAATTGTTACTGTTTCATTTGTTTTGTTAATATTGTATTATGAGTATTATTATTTCCTATTATCATCATCATTATTAATTTTTAAAAAGTAGGTTATCATTTCATACATGTATGCTGCATTTCTCATTTTCCCTGATTATCCATCAGACAAAAAAATACATATACTTCAAAATGAAATTAGGCATTGTGTCCAGTGTTTAAATGATCTTATTTATCTCAATGGTCATCATTTAGGTTTAGATTAGTAGCAAATGAGACTAGATTGTTTAAAAACATATTCTATTTTTTTAGGATGATCATCCCATTGGCAAATTATAATAACATTTGATATTTTTTCCCCCACTTGGGGGGGGGGTCTATATTTGTTTCCAACCATAATTGTTAGGTCTCTAAATGAAAACAAATCTATTTCCAAGTATTATGTTTGTGCATATTTTACTTCTTTAAATCTCTAGACATTATGGCCCATATTCGAAACTGGAGGTTAAGTTTGAACAGAGGTCTAGGTTTGCACTGGATGTGTAGGATCGGACAATAGCACCGCACAAATACAAATCGATTTTAAAATTCCTGTGCAAATTTCAACTCTGGTTGAGGATATGGGCCAATCAGTTATACACTGTACATGTTGATGCTTGATTTTATATCACTCTGTCTGTATTTTTATATGCAATAAGGAATTTTTTGTTAATATCAACATGTAGGCCTAATCCTTCTTTAGAGACACATTCAGACTAAGGGTGGTATCTCACTTCACGGAGACGTCTCCGCGACAGAATAGAAGATATAAATGGTGCACAGTCTGGTAAAGTCAATCAGAAATAATACACCCTTGATTGATATTGACAATGACCTTGGGTTTCACTATCTCTTGAAAGTGACCAGGAAAGGTTGAAACATGATTTTGATTTTTAAAGGGAGTCAAAAAACAAAAAAAAACAAAACAAAACAATAAAAAATGGTTTACCGCACACCTTGCAGCATCTATATCTATGGTAGTGTGGGTTAATTAACATGATATGCATCACACATCAGCTGTGGTTATCCTCTCTGAAACCATTAATGTGTATCTACTTGTTTTATGTTCTTTGTGAAGTCCACTGTACTTCAATATGTGTAAGTGTGTGTGTTACTTTCTTGAGTTGAACATTCTTGTGGTTAAATTGCTAATTCATGTATAAATGTTCTCCCCCCCCCCTTCTACCAGCTTGTTTTATTATTTGATAATAGAAATCAGTATTTGCATGGTTCACAATTTTTATATCTAGTTTAAATTACAGGCCACCCTCAATTTCTTACCATAATCACTATCTGAATCTTGAAACTTCTCTTTAATTAATGTAATACATGTAGTATTGTTATTTAATAAAACAAAGGCATTGCTGGACTCTTGGTGTATTTGAGGCTTACAAACTTTAATATACATTTGTATAATTCATCATTTTCTGAATGTAATTCCATTTATAATGTTTCATATGGGAAAATCACTTCCTTACAAGTAATTCACAATGGGAGTCAGTAAATAAAAATCTATATTATATTCAGTTATAATAGAGGAAATAAGAAAAAACATATTCATTCTATAAAGAAGCATTAATAATCTCAGCCAGTATTTCTTTACAAGTGTTTATTACATGTACATTCACACACATAGGTGGCTTACAGGTTATCCTTTCTTTGCATGGTGTATTGGTTCATTCTTTGCTTATACTGGGACAGTTGCAGATTCTGCATGCAAATCAAATCTCTGAGTGACTAAATAGTCTGTCCTCTCATTCACCACTCATTGTTTCATATATTTTAGAGAGATGCAACACTGTGGCCACCAAAATAAGGTCATTTTTATTCCCAAGCACGATAAAATAATGCATTGGCAGTAAATAATCTAAATACATGAATTAATATATTCATGTAAATCCTCAAATTATTAAGTAAATAGAAAGGCATCATATTTATATTGCATCATATAGGCCTAGAATGTCAACTTAGAACATTGGAGAATGAAAAAAAAAATAGACAAAGAAAATTTCAAGTTTGAAGGAAGGATCATAAAATAACATATCAAGTTCCTGTAATACAAGAAAAAAGGAAGTGGATGAGGAAATAATAATACACAAATTCTTCTTTCATACTCTTTAGTTCTATTCTTTGTTTGCAAATGCTTTTATCCATTCTCACCATATCATTCCCTCAGCCCTTGTTTCTGCTTTCATGTTTTTGTTAATTAAGCTGAGAGAATGTATAGTATTTCAACAAAAACTACAAAAAATATGAGAAAGTTTTATTGCTAATTCAATCTAACAAAAAGTATGTGGCATATATCTTATGTTTTCCAGATAGAGGTAAATATGGATCCAAGCATCATATATTTTTAATTGTGTGATTTTTCTGCTTTCAGTTCTGTCCTTATTATTTTTGTAAAGAAGTTGAGGATATGGGTAAAAACTTCGTTAAATTTTTCTTATTGTAAATAAATTTATATTTTCTTGTTTTTTATTGGGTTTATGGAATTTTACTTTTCAAAGACATTCAGATCAAAATCTGAATACCGTAATTAAATTAATGGATCATGAGTTTAGTGGTTGTACATTTGTCATGAATAAAATGATATATCACAAAAATACCAAAACGTTCTATCAAATATACCTATCTATATTAACAGATCTGCAAGAAAATATTGCTGTGTGTTCATATGAACTTGAAGACATACATATTTATAATCACTGTGTACAAATGTAGCTAATATTTAGATTTGTGTCTCAGTAACTCTTCTGTGTTGTAGCATTATAATGAGGTCCCTTTCTTGTCAAATATTTCAGTTTTTCATGACTGCTGGTGCTATATGTACGAGATGGGGTGAGATGAGAATATGCAAATGTTTTGAAAAGTATCTGGGATTTAATTATAGTTTAAAATGAGTGATTGGTGGTTTTATATGTTGCACAGTCATGTCATTAATCAAAAAAATGTTTCCCAATGAATAACAGGTTTAAATCGGCTGAGTAAGTATTACTTCAAAGAACTGCTTGCAGACGATGCTTGTTTGCAAGCTTCAACATCTTCCTCATATTAAAATGTACACCTGTATGACTGAATATATATATATATATATATATATATATCCATAGTATCATTCTCCTATTTTGTCTGCATACTAATGTTTATTCTAATAACTTGTATTTTGTAAAAGTGTTTTCACTGTTTCCACAATTTTTTGGTTTTTAGAATTCACAAATGGTCATATTCAAACTAAAGAGGACATTTAGCTGAAATTTTAATGTGGCGCTGTGCCTTTGAAAATGCAAATTAGGATTTGAAATCAACACAAAGGCTTCTTTACAATACAACCAATTGTTTAAGTTGAAACATGTGATCCAGTTTTCTTACGATGAATAATTGATCAAACAGGAATTTGCACATATGGGACTATGGTGCTTTAAATGCATCTTATTCTTATATCTAGTCACTTTTGTCAGATTTTTTTTGCGTAAAGTAATTATCATGGACTACTCTAACATGGCATATACACACAGGTAATTTCGATCTAGTTATTTACTTCATTTGTTGCATTTAAGGCACTGGTCGTGTCACTCACGACACATAGAGGGGGACTATTTTCCACAGAGGGAATGATTGATAAGGACAATAAATGTCGGAGAGGTACACTATTCATGTACATATACCAGCACTTATGGTACCCTTAGAGATCTACTTGGGCACAAATCCAACCATAACCAATAAGGGTCAGAAACTCATGTCTTTTTTTTTTTTTTTTGTGTGTCACTCACGCACTGTTTTTTAATCATAATTTCCGGGACCAATTGTAAAATTCAAATCCAACTGGTAATGACACATTACTCCACTCCTACATTATAAATAATATGGTAGTCATGATCCATTCTCAACCTACACGTGCGAAGATATGCGCCCTTCTATCAATCCAAATGGCATGTCACTTACGTTTGAATATGACCAACAAATGACACTTTAATAGACTAGGAAAGCTGGGCATATTATTTTTAAAAAAAATCCACATGCAGAGAAATGAAGTAGACTGTCTAATAACAAAGAGGGAGAATATGTGGTCAGGCATTCTTTATTTACATTGAAAATGTAATGATAGATTTTTGAAATACCGTGCAACAAGTTGGGGACAACCCGAAGAGGTTAGGTCACACAAAATGTGAAAATATGATATTTTGATGCCTCATTGCTTGGGTGTCTATTTAAAGCACAGAATATTTTTAATTTTTTAATTTTTAATTTACAATTTACTTGGAGTAAATCAATGAAAGAGTTTGAGTTTCATTTAGTAGTTTTCCCAAGTTGATATATTCATGTATTTCCACAGGTTTCATGGTTTCATTTTCATTTTGATAAATTACCAGCTCCTGCTGTCTATTTGAAACTGATGTCCTATTCATTTTAATGATTTGAAATCTAGACTTTTTAAGAAATATCTAGAAATTTGTTAGTGTGCCATATCTTATCATACAGTCCAATCCTGTTATAATGAATACTGTACGTATACGAGGTATAGGAGATTTGATCACAACAAGGCAATTCTGGACCTAATTCCAATCAGTCCTCTGCAAATATACATTGATTAAGAGTAAATTATTCTTACAGTAGTGGATCCTGGATTTAAAAATTGAGGGGGCGCCAGGCCCAATAAGGGGGTGAGCCCCCGAAATTTTGAGATTTTAACATGTTCAGTCAATGAGTGGTTTTCAAATTATAGAGGGGGCTTGCATCCCCTTCGCCCCCACCTGGATCCGCCACTGATTCTTGAGAGGTAATTGGTTTGGTCACAAACTCCTTGTTATAACAGGAGTGGACTGTATGAATGCAATTTGTAATTCATCATAAATAAAATGAATTTAAAAAGTTGTATTCATCAATAGAGCTATAGCACTAACACCGTCACATAACATGCCATCATTAAATAGTGTATTTTGTGGAACATCAAAACCAACATGCTTCTTGTATAAAGTTCAAAGAACATCATATAACCTTACCAATTTTGTAAAAGTACTGTATGTTGATATAAATTGGCAAGCTTCTTTTTCATTTTCCCACACAGAGTCTAGAAAGAGGGCCGCGACCCAGAAAGCCGCCAAAGAAGGCAGCAGTCAGGTGAAGCAGAAAGCAGCTAGCCTCAAGGTATATACTTGTCCATTTTGTTTTTGAAATTTGGGAACCTATCTCAACCCCTCAAAAAAAAAAAATTGCAGCACAACTTTGGGCTCTGCAGGCCTTTTTGATTAATGTTGATTTTTATGCCATTTGTAAGGTCATTTATTTCTTGTTCTTGATATCTTTTTTGAAATTGTGATGTTTTGCTTGAGAGCACAGAACATCTGAATATTAGGACAAGTAAAAAATGAAGAGTTGCAAAATTGAATGCGTATTAGGACCATTGCTGCCTGTTCCCAGTTATGCATTGTCAGCAATAACAATTTTGTAACATTTTACTTTGCCTTACATCCGGACTTGTATGCATTCAAGCATGCTATCCTTTTTACAAATAGGGTATCAATTAAAAGAGGAATAAATGAACTTTTCACTGGTATTAAAATTAAGAATTCCTAAAATGCACACTTGAACATATCAAGCCTGAAAGCTGTGTTGCGGAACTTCTATTGAGTGGTGTATATATCCCATTTTTAGACAAGCACCAGGATACAACCTGTAATCTTTCATTTTAAAATGCTTACAATATTATGTAAGTTGCTCTACGAAATGCATTTGTTGCCAAATGATAGAAGAAAGGTTAAACCTTAATATGCTGCACTTAATATTTCATTAATTTCTTGCTCTCATCAAGACAAAAGACTACCCATTTGATTTCAGCATTTTCTGGGACATCTACATGTAGATCTAAAGATCTAATCATACTGTATCAAGTATTCTCTCATTTTTTCCTGATTTTTGCGTTGACCTATGACAGCTCTTTCTCTTTTCTTCCTGGGAGAGTTCATGCATGTATAATACAATGGAATATATTTGTTTTCAAAGTCTAAATTGAATGGTACTTAGTATTATTTCTGTACAGATGCATTTTTGAAGGTTGTAGATTTTTAAAAAAAGAAAAAAAAAGTTAATGTGAATAGAATATATCTGTATGAATAACTGATTTCCTGTAATTATGCAGGATGATAATCATGGGCCCACATTCACAAAAACTTTACTAAAGCTTGTTGTCAACTAATTATATAGAGAACAGTACAGAGTTAGGTGATAATTGGGCCTATGAATATGGGCCCTGAAAAAGAGGGTTCATTCTCAACATTCAAGCACACAGGACATATATTATTATTTCATTTCATTGAGAAGCCTTGAACAACTTTTCAACTTGAGCCTATCATGTGAACTTTGACCTGTAAGAGAAGATTTAACCAAACCCTCTCTATGTTAACAGGCTACAGAGTCCAAGGTGAAGCCTGGAGCGGATAAGAGCACTGAAGATGCTGGCACGAAGGACAAGGCCAAACCTGCATCGGAGCCAGCAAGTGGACCTCCAGAGAAAAAGTAAGATTTTCCTGGATTTTTATATTGAAATTTTCAGTAGGATATTTGACCTCTATTACCCTGATTCAGGGACTTGATGGCTGGAGGGTGGGGGGGGCATGATGTGCCCCCCCCCCTCGACATTTTCCGCAACCACTCCGCCGCACGAAATTTTCTGATCGCGCCACTTGCTGACTATTTACTTTCAAGTCTCGCGCATCTTTTAACCATTTTCGCAAAAATCCGGTCGTAAAGTTACGACACTGCACGATTTTCAAAATATCCATCAGACCGAAAATGGCTCAAAAACGTGATTTTGTGTACAAAGTCATGCAAATTGAGTTTTCTCACCTAATTCATAAAGATATGATTATTTTAACTTTCATTGGCTGAAATCAATTATTTGCACATTTATGCTTAAAATGGTTCTTAAATGATTTTTGCGTAAAAAAAAGAAAACAAAAGTCGAAAAACAAAGATACATAGAATTCATAAACAATAAAATACATCAGAAATTAATTTTGAAACGAGAATTTTTTCTAGTACAATTGTTAGGAATGCTATATAGAATAATAATACACAAAATTAGCATT
This sequence comes from Paracentrotus lividus, assembly GCA_940671915.1. Classification (NCBI taxonomy): domain Eukaryota; kingdom Metazoa; phylum Echinodermata; class Echinoidea; order Camarodonta; family Echinidae; genus Paracentrotus; species Paracentrotus lividus. The sequence goes on from CALNVZ010002100.1 coordinate 15,730,385, forward strand.
CTAGGAGCTTTACTTTTTCAATTAGAGCAAAAAAGTATGATTTCATGCATAAATGAGCATATTAATCAGGCATGATTTTCTCCGCGGATCCGCGGATTTCCGCGGATTTTGAATTCAAAAAAAAAAAAAAAAAACGATTTTATTTTTTTTTTTTTTTTTTTTTTTTTTTTTTTTTTTTTGTGCATGTACATAGCGGAGGTGTTTCGGCGGTGTTTTCATTGTGTTCCGGAAAATATTTTCGCTCTCATGTGTGTAGAACTTGGAACACAAGATTGCTTTGACGAAGTTGCAGCCAAAGAAATCATGAATTTTCTATACCTAAATTTGCAAAATTTTCGAACCCACCCCCAGGAAGTTCGGTCGCTCCGCTCCCTCACTGGTAGCAATTTTCCTCTTTTTAAAAAATTTCTCTGTCTCATGCCTGTTAATTCATATAAAAAAAATTCATATTATTTTGGAAAAATTAACAGCGCAGTCTTGTAGATTACATGGCTCACTACCATCGTGCAAATTTTCGGCGCGGTCGCGCGATCAGCGGCCGAGATCTTAGGGGGGGCCATCATTGGCCCCCCCCCCCCCCCCCCCCCCCCCCCCAGTCTTGACAGCTACCAAAACACCCCAGTCTGATTAGGGTTAAGTCTTAACCCTAACTAGGCCGGGGTATTTTGGGAGTTCTTAGAGCTGGGGACGGGCCTCCGAGGCCCACCCCCCTTCAGATCTCGGCCATTGATCGCGCTGAAAATTGAACACACTAAAAACTGAAGTGCTAATTTCTGGGTGCTCGTATAGTGACTGCACTTGAAGAGCTAAATCAGCACCTGAAGTGCTGTTTTAGCACCTACCCAAGTGCTAATTTATCAAAAAAGAATGTTTAATGTCGGTATGGGATTCGAACTGGGTTCACCTAGACATGGAAGAGTACCGCTGACATTACCAATAGACCAACGGAGATCTCTCTAACTTGCCTGAATTATGAAAGCATAGTAGATAATTATGGCAACTTTGAAGAAAGTTCATCATGAAACAATATGATTTGCTAGCAATCGTAAGATGTGAATTGGTCTAATGTGCTCGTCAGCGCTTCTCATGCAGGGGACCCAAGTTCGAATCCCAACGAAGTCACGCCGTTTTTGCCCATTTTTGCTGGAAGTTCAGCTCACGTGAAAGTGCTAAAACAGCACTTTGAGTGCAGTCACTATACAAGCTCTTAAAAAGTGCTGATTTCAGCCTCTGAAGAGCTAAAAACAGCACTTCAGTTTTTAGAGTGTACGTCCCCTGTTGCGTTCTGCATCGTTAATTTTTCTGAAAAACGTTTCGTTGTAATTGCATAATCCTATATTTGCTTTAATTCTCTAAATATAGCTCCTAGAATGCTAATTTTTGGTGTAAATATTCCTTATAGCATTCCTAACAATTGTAATTAAAATTTTATTTCAGTATTGCGTTCCATTTCTTATGTGTTTTATTGTTTTTTGAATTTCTTATGTATTTCTTTGTATTGACTTTGTGCATAAAATCACGTTTTTGAGCAATTTTGGGTCAAAACTGTGCGTAACTCACCAACCATGTACCTGGGTGTCACAAATTTGGTCTTAAAAGATGCGGGAGATTCGGAGGAAAAAAGTCATGAAACATCGCGGCGAGAGCTTGGCACGTTGTGAACATATTGCGCAAAACGTTGAGAGTGGGCCTGGGAGGCCCCACCCCCCGGCCTAGTTAGGGTTTAATAATGGAAGTTTTATCATGCTTTATATGGCACATTCTTTCTATTCCGGGGCACTCAGGGAAAGATAAAGGTGAAACAAAAGATTCCATTTCAGTGCTATACATGTGTGCCAATCATTCCAACACCAAAAATTTTCAAATTTGGATTTGAACTTAATAAGGATTTTTGTAGTAAATTCATCAGTAGTTAGCCAACAACACTCTATTAATGTTATGAGTATAGGAGGGTTTGACTCCCTGCTGAGACATTTTCTGTTTAGCATATATGAGGACCTTTTCTTCCTCTTATCTGATATTGGAAGCGAGAGAGGTTTTGCTTGTTAAATGTTTAACTGTCTTGACTTAATTTTTAGTGAAAATTTTGATATATATCACATGATTTGGATATATGCATATTGGAAATAAATCAAACTACGTGAATTTCTCACCCAGTGTACATCGAAATTGTACTAAAAATTTTGTTCCTCTTATGTGTGCTTCGTTTGATTAATTTCAGGCCCAAATCTACCAGATCAGTGACTACCCGTAGCACAGCATCATCGCAGAGCCTGAAACCCCCGGCAGTTCAGATGGAAAGCGAGCCTGGAGGCAAACCAAACACCATACCCGTGAACATTAGTAAGAAATCTGTGATTCGCATCACCAGAAACACTGACACTCAAATCAATGATACCCTCAAAACTACCAAAGGAGGCAAGACCAAGAATGAGAAGAAGCCCGATGGTAATGATCTTTCTCACGGACAAAATCTGGCTAAAGACATGAAGAATAGTACGTCCACTGTGGGCAAATCAAATGGTAGGACAAAGTCTGATGTTGCCAGTGAGAACAGTGCCAAAACCAGATCTAGCAAGAAACTAAGTGCTCTTCATTCAATACCCGTCCCTCCAATCAAACCTGAACCGAAGTCAACAGGCGCTGGATTGAAAAGTACAGATGGTCAATCAAAGGGTAGTGGAAGAACCTCTCCTGCAATTAAAGATATCAGTTTGAGTATTGGTACTCTTTCAGCAAAAGATATTCCTTTGCCACCTGAAAATCCAGCTCCAAAAACCCCTGTGGTAACTACTCCCAAAACCACTGCTGTCGTTACTCCCAAAACCACTGTTTCCATTGCTCTAAAGAGCTCAGTTCCCAGTACTCTCAAGTCCACTGTTCCCAATGCTCTTAAAATACCTATTCCTGTGACTCCTCCTAAACCCAGTATTCCCATTACTCCTAAAGCCACAATCCCAGTTGCTGCTAAAGCTACTCCAACAGGAGCTCCTAAAACCCCTGATCCTGTTGTTCCAAAGATTCCTCTACCCATTGTTCCTAAGGCCATAGTTCCTAATGTCCCTAGAACTGTTGTTCCCGCTGCTCCTAAAATTGAAAGTCCTACTCAGAAGGAAAGTACAGAAAAAGAGGAGAGTAACACAGAAGCTCCAGCAGCCATAGAAATTGTAGAAGAGAGTATAGAAGAGTTCTATAAAAGGCATGAAACAGAAAGCTTCGCTGACTTAGAGAGTGAGTTGAAATCTATTTCATTTCCTGTAAAATTAGGTAATGTTGAAGAGGGCTATCTGCCCGTCCTGTCTAAAGATTTTCAGAGAACTTTGTCATGGCCCACAGACATGATTGTCCACACTAAGGCAGCTCCTCCGTTGGCCTACAGTGTGAATCCATTGTCATATGATTTCAAGAGCATACTTGGTAAGGGTAAACAAAAATCAGGTGAAAGTACATTGAAGAATGGAGAGCATTCATCTGAGAAAGTGAAAAAGAAAAAGAGAAAAAGAAAGAAGAAGAAAAGATCAAAGAGTCATCGCACACATGGTTCTGGATATGAATCTGATGCTTCAGACGGTGGCCATAAGCATAGAAGAAGGAAACACAGGAAAAAGAGTCATCATTCATCCAAAGACAGAGGACATAAAAGAAGCCATGAAAGTTCAGATGACCATTATAAATCAGGTCATTCTAAGAAAAGAAGAAGCCGATATTCTGATAGTGAGGACAGTTCTGATGATGATAGGAGGCGCAGGAAAAGTTCTTACAGTGACGATGATTACCGGAAGTCCAGCAGCTCTAAACGAAGACACAGGTCTTCCAGCTACTCCTCATACTCTGACAGGGATGATAGATCGTCTAGGAGTAGAAGACAGCGCAGCTATCATAGTGACAGCTATAGTGATGACGATAGAAGTAGAAGTAAAAGATCCAAACGTAGCCGTAGTGTGTCACGGTCTCCAAGAAGGCATAGACGCAGCTACACCAGGTCCAGAAGTAGGTCTCCAACAGTTGATAGAGGGAAAGGAGTTGTGCAGGAAAAGATGAAGCAAGACATTAGCAAGATCAAAGCTACTGATCGTGCAGGCAGTTGTGGCGCTCTGAAAGAATGGGTAAGACAAGCTCTTAAAGAAAGTAAAGCTTCTGACCCCGCTTTGCAATCTGATCGTCCTTCTACATCAATCTTGAGTAAGACAAAAGAGAAGATTTCAGATTTGATTCAAACATTGTCCAGTGTTGAAGATAAGACACATGTTCCTGAAGGTAAAGGACTTATTGTAAAACAAAGTAAGACTGGTAAAACTCACATTTCTGGAAAACCTATTCCTGATCCACTTACACCAGCTGGAAAGCAGGAAGGTCAGAAAATGCAAAGTAGTTGTGCTTTTCAGAATGCTGAATCAGATAATAAAGCAGGAGTTGATGGAAATGGTGATCAATTCAAAGTTCCTGATGTACCAGGTATTAAAGAAGAAGAAGGAGCCAAGGAGAAATCTGAAGACGATGGTCCGGTTTCCATTCCTCCTGAAGAAATGGAAAAGTATAAGCAATTAGAGCAGCAAGCTAGGTTACATGTTCAGCAAAAGTTAATGCAGGCTCAAGGTCAGGGCACAAGTCAATCCTCTCAAGGCTCTCCACATGCTGTTGCTGTAGAACAACAGCAACTTCTTGCACAAGAGGGACAAGTCGAGACAATTGTACAACCTCAAACCCTTGTACCACAAGCAACTCTTGTTCCCCAACCAACTCTTGTTCCCCAACAGGCTTTAGTTCCCCAACAGGCTCTAGTTCCGCAACAGTCTCTTATTGCCAGGCCAACTCTTGTTCCCCAACAGGCGCTTGTGCCGCAGTCAGCTATTGTTCCTCGGCATGTAGTTGTTCATAGGCCTGGGGTTCCTGGAATGACACAGTTGATTCCTCAAGCTGTCGGTCTTCCCAGACAAGTGTTGATTCCCAGACAAGGTTTCCCTCCAGGTACTAGATTCATTAGAGCTCCATTGCAGCAAATTCAAGATGCACAGTCGGCACAGGCTGCACAAGCTGCACAAGCAGCACAAGTAGCACAGTTCCGTGAGGCACAACTAGAAGCAATGTTGGAAAACCAAGTACAGACTGTCCAAGAAAGCAATGATACTGGTGAAGAGGAAGAACCAGATCGGCCACCAGGCTTTATTGGTCCCATACATCCAGGACTTCCCCAAGAAGCTTCTAAAGAGCAGGAGCAGCAAAGTGAAACAGATGCACGTCCACCATCTCGTTGTTCATCAAGGCAGTCTGGTCATCATATAATGTCACCACATCCTACTATGTCTCCACATCTGCTTCCTTCAGAAGCACACAGTAGCCCCCAAATGACACTTCTTCAAATGCCAATGATACGTCCAAATACACCAGTTCCTATGTCAAGTCCAATGGGTGTACAACTTGTTAGAGTTCAGACTCCACCAAGCTCAACAATATCCCCCATGCAACTTGTTCATATTCCAGGTCAAGGGGTTGTTATGCAGGGTGGTGTACCTTTACAAGGTGGAATGCCCATGCAAGCAGGTGTAGGTGGTATCCAAGGTGTACAGGGGATGCAGGGTGTGCGGGTAATTAGCCCAGCCAGTATGCCTGGTGCTTCTGGCCATATCAGACCAATGACACCAGCCGGTATGCCAGGAGCTGTACCAATGCGGGTTGTCACCCCTGAAATGCTGCAATCAGGGGTAGTAAACATGTCTGGCGTGAGACCTGGGATTTCACTATCGGAAGCACTACAGATGCAAGCCAATGCATCAGCAGCAATGCAAGCCAGCTCTCCATTGAGTGCTTTACAGCCAAGGATAGTTACTTCAATGGCACCACGTGGAATATTACCAGGTTCAGTCCCTCCAGAAGCAATGCAAGCCATGGTACCAGGGCCTATTCCAGGTACACTAGTACCAGCAAGTTCACTGGCTGCATCTTCTTTACCTGCTGGGGTGATTCCTGCCGGTGCTATTCCTGGTAGTGGAATTCCTGCATCAGCATTTCAAGCTGCTGGAATTTCAGGAGCTGCTCTGCAAGCTGGTGGAATTCCTGCATCAGCACTTCAAGCTGCTGGAATTACAGGAGCTGCTCTTCAAGCTGCTGGAATTCCAGGGGCAGCGATACAGCGGTTGCCAGGAGGGGCGATTCCAGCTGGTGCAGTTCCAACAGGCGCAATCCCAGCTGGTGCAATTCCAGCTGGCTCAATCCCAGCTGGCTTAATTCCAGCTGGTGCCATTCCACCTGGCGCAGTTCCAGCAGGAGCCCTTCAAGCCAGTGCAATTCAAGGAGCAGCAATTCAGGCAGGTGCAATTCCAGGAGCAGCTGTTCAAATGGGTGGAGTTCCAGCAGGTGCGGTTCCAGGAAGTGCATTACCGGGAGGTGTCATTCCGGCAGGAGCACTTGCTGGTGGAGCATTAAGTGGGGGTGCAATACCAGCCGAGGCACTTAGAGGAGCTGTTCCATCTGCTATGGTGCCAAGAGGTGCCTTTCCTTCAGCAGCCTTACATGGAGCACTGCAAGGAATGCCAATTGCAAGAATGACTGG
>CALNVZ010002100.1:15740028-15776059 GCA_940671915.1 Paracentrotus lividus
CCTTTCTTGTCAAATATTCAGTTTTCATGATGCTGGTCTATATGTACGAGATGGGGTAGATGAGAATATGCAAATGTTTTTGAAAAGTATCTGGGATTTTAATTATAGTTTAAAATGAGTGATGTGGTTTTTATATGTTGCACAGTCATGTCATTAATCAAAAAAATGTTCCCCAATGAATAAACAGGTTTAAATCGGCTGAGTAAGTATTACTTCAAAGAACTTGCTTGCAGACATGCTTGTTTGCAAGCTTCAACAATCTTCCTCATATTAAAATGTACACCTGTATGACTGAATATATATTATTATGTATATATATCAATATATATCCATAGTATCATTCTCCTATTTTGTCTGCATACTAATGTTGTATTCTAATAACTTGTATTTTGTAAAAGTGTTTTCACTGTTTCCACAATTTTTTGGTTTTTAGAATTCACAAATGGTCATATTCAAACTAAAGAGACATTTAGCTGAAATTTTAATGTGGCGCTGGTGCCTTTGAAAATGCAAATTAGGATTTGAAATCAACACAAAGGCTTCTTTACAATACAAACCAATGTTTAAGTTGAACAACATGTGATCCAGTTTCTTACGATGAAAATAATTATCAACAAGAGAATTTGCACATATGGACTATGGTGCTTAATATGCATCTTATTTCTTATATCTAGTCAACTTTTGTCAGTATTTTTCATAAGTAATTATCATGGACTACTCTAACATGGCATACTACACACAGGTAATTTCGATCTAGTTATTTACTTCATTTGTTGCATTTAAGGCACTGGTCGTGTCACTCACAGACACATAGAGGGGGACTATTTTCCACAGAGGAGATGATTGATAAGGACAAATAAATGTCGGAGAGGTACACTATTCATGTACATATACCAGCACTTATGCGTACCTTAGAGAATCCACTTGGGCACAAATCCAACCATAACCAATAAGGGTCAGAAACTCATGTCTTTTTTTTTTTTTTTGTGTGTCACTCACGCACTGTTTTAATCATAATATTTCGGCGACCAATTGTAAATTCAAATCCAACATGTAATGACACATACTCCACTCCTACATTATAAATAATTGGTAGTCATGATCCATTCTCAACCTACACGTGCGAAGATATGCGCCCTTCTATCAATCCAAATGGCATGTCACTTACGTTTGAAATATGACCACAAATGACACTTTAATAGACTAGGAAAGCTGGGCATATTATTTTTAAAAAAAATCCACATGCAGAGAATGAAGTAGATGTTAATAACAAAGAGGAGAATATGTGGTCAGCATTCTTTATTTACATTGAAAATGTAATGATAGATTTTTGAAATACCGTGCAACAAGTTGGGACAACCCGAAGAGGTTAGGTCACACAAAATGTGAAAATATGATATTTTGATGCCTCTTTGCTTGGTGTCTATTTTAAAGCACAGAATATTTTTTAAATCTTTTTAATTTTTAATTTACAATTTACTTTGGAGTAAATCAATGAAAGAGTTTGAGTTTCATTTAGTAGTTTTCCCAAGTTGATATATTCATGTATTTCCACAGGTTTCATGGTTTCATTTTCATTTTTGATAAATTACCAGCTCCTGCTGTCTATTTGAAACTGATGCCTATTCATTTTAATGATTTGAAAATCTAGACTTTTTAAGAAATATCTAAGAAATTTGTTAGTGTGTGCCATATCTTATCATACAGTCCAATCCTGTTATAATGAATACTGTCGTATACGAGGTTATAGGAATTTGATCACACAAGGCAATTCTGGACCTAATTCCAATCAGTCCTCTGCAAATATACATTGATTAAGAGTAAATTATTCTTACAGTAGTGGATCCTGGATTAAAAATTGAGGGGCGCCAGGCCCAATAAGGGGTGAGCCCCCGAAATTTTGAGATTTTAACATGTTCAGTCAATGAGGGTTTTCAAATTATAGAGGGGGCTTGCATCCCCTTCGCCCCACCTGGATCCGCCACTGATTCTTTGAGAGGTAATTGGTTTGGTCACAAACTCCTTGTTATAACAGGAGTGGACTGTTATGAATGCAATTTGTAATTCATCATAATAAATGAATTAAAAAGTTGTATTCATCAATAGAGCTATAGCACTAACACCGTCACATAACATGCAATCATTAAAATAGTGTATTTTGTGGAACATCAAAACCAACATGCTTCTTGTATAAAGTTCAAAGAACATCTAATAACCTTACCAATTTTTGTAAAAGTACTGTATGTTGATATAAATTGGCAAGCTTCTTTTTCATTTTCCCAACAGAGTCTAGAAAGAGGGCCGCGACCCAGAAAGCCGCCAAAGAAGGCAGCAGTCAGGTGAAGCAGAAAGCAGCAGCCTCAAGGATATATACTTGTCCATTTGTTTTTGAAATTTGGGAACCTATCTCAACCCCTCAAAAAAAAAAAATTGCAGCACAACTTTGGCTCTGCAGGCCTTTTTGATTAATGTTGATTTTTATGCCATTTGTAAGGTCATTTATTTCTTGTTCTTGATATCTTTTTTGAAATTGTGATGTTTTGCTTGAAGCACAGAACATCTGAATATTAGGACAAGTAAAAAATGAAGAGTTGCAAAATTGAATGACGTATTAGGACCATTGCTGCCTGTTCGCCAGTTATGGCATTGTCAGCAATAACAATTTTGTAACATTTTACTTTTGCCTTACATCCGGACTTGTATGCATTCAAGCATGCTATCCTTTTTACAAATAGGGTATGCATTAAAAGAGGAATAAATGAACTTTTCACTGGTATTAAAATAAGATTCCTAAAATGCACACTTGAACATATCAAGCCTGAAAGCTGTGTTGCGGAACTTCTATTGGAGTGGTGTATATATCCCATTTTTAGACAAGCACCAGGATACAACCTGTAATCTTTCATTTTAAAATGCTTACAATATTATGTAAGTTGCTCTACGAAATGCATTTTGTTGCCAATGATAGAAGAAAGTAAACCTTAATATGCTGCACTTAATATCATTAATTTCTTGCTCTCATCAAGACAAAAGACTACCCATTTGATTTCAGCATTTTCTGGGACATCTACATGTAGATCTAAAGATCTAATCATACTGTATCAAGTATTCTCTCATTTTTTCCTGATTTTTGCGTTGACCTATGACAGCTTTTCTCTTTCTTCCTGGGGAGTTTCATGCATGTATAATACAATGGAATATATTTGTTTTCAAAGTCTAAATTGAATGGTACTTAGTATTATTTCTGTACAGATGCATTTTGAAGGTTGTAGATTTTAAAAAAAGAAAAAAAAGTTAATGTGGAATAGAATATATCTGTATGAATAACTGATTTCCTGTAATTATGCAGGATGATAATCATGGGCCCACATTCACAAAAACTTTACTAAAGCTTGTTGTCAACTAATTATATAGAGAACAGTACAGAGTAGGTTAATAATGGGCCTATGAATATGGCCCTGAAAAAGAGGGTTCATTCTCAACATTCAAGCACACAGGACATATATTATTATTTCATTTCATTGAGAAGCCTTGAACAACTTTTCAACTTGAGCCTATCATGTGAACTTTGACCTGTAAAGAGAAGATTTAACCAAACCCTCTCTATGTTTAACAGGCTACAGAGTCCAAGGTGAAGCCTGGAGCGGATAAGAGCACTGAAGATGCTGGCACGAAGGACAAGGCCAAACCTGCATCGGAGCCAGCAAGTGGACCTCCAGAGAAAAGTATTTCCTGGATTTTTATATTTGAAATTTTCAGTAGGATGACCCTATAAACCCTAATCAACTGGGGGGGGGGCATGATGGCCCCCCCCCCCTCGACATTTTCCGCAAACACTCCGCCGCACGAAATTTCTGATCGCGCCACTTGCCTGACTATTTACTTTCAAGATCTCGCGCATCTTTTGAAACCATTTTCGCAAAAATCGGTCGTAAAGTTACGACACTGCACGATTTTCAAAAATATCCATCAGACCGAAAATGGCTCAAAAACGTGATTTTGTGTAGCAAAGTCAATGCAAAAATTGAGTTTTCTCACCTAATTCATTAAAGATATGATTATTTTAACTTTCTATGGCTGAAATCAATTTATTTTAGCACATTTATGCGTTAAAAATGGTTCTTAAATGATTTTTGCGTAAAAAAAAAAGAAAAACAAAAGGTCGAAAAAACAAAGAAATACATAAGAAATTCATAAAACAATAAATAAATCAGAAATTAATTTTGAAACGAGAATTTTTTTCTAGTACAATTGTTAGGAATGCTATAAGGAATAAAATACACAAATTAGCATTCTAGAGCTTTACTTTTTCAATTAGAGCAAAAAGTATGATTTCATGCATAAATGAGCATAATTAATCAGGCATGATTTTTCTCCGCGGATCCGCGGATTTCGCGGATTTTGAAATTCAAAAAAAAAAAAAAAAAAAAACGATTTTATTTTTTTTTTTTTTTTTTTTTTTTTTTTTTTTTTTTTGTGCATGTACATAGCGGGGTGTTTTCGGCGGTGTTTTCATTGTGTATTCCGAAATATTTTCGCTCTCACTTGTGTGTAGAACTTGGAACACCAAGATTGCTTTGACGAAGTTGCAGCCAAAGAAATCAATGAATTTCTATACCTAAATTGCAAAATTTTCGTAACCCACCCCCAGGAAGTTTCGGTCGCTCCGCTCCCTCACTGGTAGCAATTTTCCTCTTTTTAAAAAATTTCTTCTGTCTCATGCCTGTTGTAATTCATATAAAAAATTCAATTATTTTGGAAAAATTAACAGCGCAGTCTTGTAGATTACATGGCTCACTACATCGTCGCAAATTTTCGGCGCGCCGTCGCGCGTGATCAGCGGCCGAGACTTAGGGGGGCCATCATTGCCCCCCCCCCCCCCAGATCTTACAGCTACCAAAACACCCAGTCTGATTAGGGTTAAGTCTTAACCCTAACTAGGCCGGGGTATTTTGGGAGTTCTTAGAGCTGGGGACGGGCCTCCGAGGCCCACCCCCTTCAGATCTCGGCCATTGATCGCGCTAAAATTGAACACACTAAAAACTGAAGTGCTAATTTCTGGGTGCTCGTATAGTGACTGCCACTTGAAAGGCTAAATCAGCACCTGAAGTTTGCTGTTTTAGCACCTACCCCAGTGCTTAATTTATCAAAAAAGAATGTTAATGTCGGTATGGGATTCGAAACCTGGTTCACCTAGACATGGAAGAGTACCGCTGACAATTACCAATAGACCAACGGAGATCCTCTCTAACTTGCCTGAATTATGAAAGCATAGTAGATAATTATGGCAACTTTGAAGAAAGTTCATCATGAAACAATATGATTTGCTCTAGCAATCGTTAGATGTGAATTGGTCTTATGTGCTCGTCAGCGCGTTCTCATGCAGGGACCCAAGTTCGAATCCCACGAAGTCACGCCGTTTTTGCCCATTTTGCTGGAAGTTCAGCTCACGTGAAAGTGCATAAACAGCACTTTGAGTGCAGTCACTATACAAGCTCTTAAAAAGTGCTGATTTCAGCCTCTGAGAGACTAAAAACACACTCAGTTTTTAGAGTGTACGTCCCCTGTTGCGTCTCTGCATCGTTAATTTTTCTGAAAAACGTTCGTTGTAATTTGCATAATCCTATATTTGCTTTAATTTCTAAATATAGCTCCTAGAATGCTAATTTTTGGTGTAAATATTCCTTATAGCATTCCTAACAATTGTAATTAAAATTTTATTTTCAGTATGCGTTCCATTCTATGTGTTTTATTGTTTTTTGAATTTCTTATGTATTTCTTTGTATTACTTTGCATAAAATCACGTTTTTGAGCAATTTTGGTCAAAACTGTGCTGTAACTCTCACCAACCATGTATCCTGGTGTCACAAATTTGGTCTTAATAAAGATGCTGGGAGCAGATTGCAGGAGAAAAAGTAGTAAAAGCAGTGGAAACTAGGCACAAGTGGTGAATCACTCGTTAAACTGATTGCGCAAAATGATGTGGCCTGGGGGCCTGGCAGGCCCACCCCCGGCCTAAGTTAAGGAGTTTAATAATGGAAGTTTTATCATGCTTTATATGGCACATTCCTTTCTATTCCGGGGCACTCAGGGAAAGATAAAGGTGAAACAAAGAGTTCCATTTCAGTGCTATACATGTGTGGCCCAATCAATTCCAACACCAAAAATTTTCAAATTTGGATTGAACTTAATAAGGATTTTTGTAGTAAATTCATCAGTAGTTAGCCAACAACACTCTATTAATGTTATGAGTATAGGAGGGTTTGACTCCCTGCTAGACATTTTCTGTTAGCATATAATGAGGACCTTTTCTTCCTCTTACTCTGATATTGGAAGCGAGAGAGGTTTTGCTTGTTAAATGTTAACTGTCTTGACTTAATTTTTAGTGAAAATTTATATATTATATCACTGATTTTGATATATTGCATAATTGGAATAAATCAAACTACAGTGAATTTCTCACCAGTGTAACATCGAAATTGTACTAATTTTGTCCTCTTATGTGTGTGTCGTTGATTAATTTCAGGCCCAAATCTACAGATCAGTGACTACCCGTAGCACAGCATCATCGCAGAGCCTGAAACCCCCGGCAGTTCAGATGGAAAGCGAGCCTGGAGGCAAACCAAACACACATACCACGGTGACAATTAGTAAGAAATCTGTGATTCGCATCACCAAGAAAACACTGACACTCAAATCAAATGATACCCTCAAACTACCAAAGGAGGCAAGACCAAGAATGAGAAGAAGCCCGATGGTAATGATCTTTCTCACGGACAAAATCTGGCTAAAGACATGAAGAATAGTACGTCCACTGTGGGCAAATCAAATGGTAGGACAAAGTCTGATGTTGCCAGTGAGAACAGTGCCAAAACCAGATCTAGCAAGAAACTAAGTGCTCTTCATTCAATACCGTCCCTCCAATCAAACCTGAACCGAAGTCAACAGGCGCTGGATAAAAGTACAGATGGTCAATCAAAGGGTAGTGGAAGAACTCTCCTGCAATTAAAGAATATCAGTTTGAGTATTGGTACTCTTTCAGCAAAAGATATTCCTTTGCCACACTGAAAATCCAGCTCCAAAAACCCCTGTGGTAAACTACTCCCAAAACCACTGCTGTCGTACTCTCCAAAACCACTGTTTCCATTGCTCTAAAGAGCTCATTCCGAGTACTCTCAAGTCCACTGTTCCCAATGCTCTTAATAAATACCTATTCCTGTGACTCCTCCTAAACCCAGTACCCATTACTCCTAAAGCCACAATCCCAGTTGCTGCTAAAGTACTCCAACAGGAGCTCCTAAAACCCCTGATCCTGTTGTTCCAAAGATTCTCTACCCATTGTTCCTAAGGCCATAGTTCCTAATGTCCCTAGAACTGTTGTTCCCGCTGCTCCTAAAATTGAAAGTCCTACTCAGAAGGAAAGTACAAAAAAGAGGAGAGTAACACAGAAGCTCCAGCAGCCATAGAAATTGTAGAAGAGAGTATAGAAGAGTTCATAAAAGGCATAAACAGAAAGCTTCGCTGACTTAAGAGTGAGTTGAATCTATTTCACTTTCCTGTAAAATTAGGTAATGTTGAAGAGAGGCTATCTGCCCGTCCTGTCTAAAGATTTCAGAGAACTTTGTCATGGCCCACAGACATGATTGTCCACACTAAGGCAGCTCCTCCGTTGGCCTACAGTGTGAATCCATTGTCATATGATTTCAAGAGCATACTTGGTAAGGGTAAACAAAAATCAGGTGAAAGTACATTGAAGAATGGAGAGCATTCATCTGAGAAAGTGAAAAAGAAAAGAGAAAAAAGAAAGAAGAAGAAAAGATCAAAGAGTCATCGCACACATGGTTCTGGATATGAATCTGATGCTTCAGACGGTGGCCATAAGCATAGAAAGGAAACACAGGAAAAAGAGTCATCATTCATCCAAAGACAGAGGACATAAAAAGAAGCCATGAAAGTTCAGATGACCATTATAAATCAGGTCATTCTAAGAGAAAAGAAGAAGCCGATATTCTGATAGTGAGGACAGTTCTGATGATGATAGGAGGCGCAGGAAAAGTTTCTTACAGTGACGATGATTACCGGAAGTCCAGCAGCTCTAAACGAAGACACAGGTCTTCCAGCTACTCCTCATACTCTGACAGGGATGATAGATCGTCTAGGAGTAGAAGACAGCGCAGCTATCATAGTGACAGCTATAGTGATGACGATTAAATAGAAGTAAAAGATCCAAACGTAGCCGTAGTGTGTCACGGTCTCCAAGAGGCATAGACGCAGCTACACCAGGTCCAGAAGTAGGTCTCCAAAAGTTGATAGAGGGAAGGAGTTGTGCAGGGAAAAGATGAAGCAAGACATTACAAGATCAAAGCTACTGATCGTGCAGGCAGTTTGGGCGCTCTGAAAGAATGGGTAAGACAAGCTCTTAAAGAAAGTAAAGCTTCTGACCCCGCTTTGCAATCTGATCGTCCTTCTACATCAATCTTGAGTAAGACAAAGAGAAGATTTCAGATTTGATTCAAAACATTGTCCAGTGTTGAAGATAAGACACCATGTTCCTAAGGTAAAGACTTATTGTAAAACAAAGTAAGACTGGTAAAACTCACATTTCTGGGAAAACCTATTCCTGATCCACTTACACCAGCTGGAAAGCAGGAAGGTCAGAAATGCAAAGTAGTTGTGCTTTTCAGAATGCTTGAATCAGATAATAAAGCAGGAGTTGATGGAAATGTGTGATCAATTCAAAGTTCCTGATGTACCAGGTATTAAAGAAGAAGAAGGAGCAAGGAGAAATCTGAAGACGATGGTCCGGTTTCCATTCCTCCTGAAGAAATGGAAAAGTATAAGCAATTAGACAGCAAGCTAGGTTACATGTCAGCAAAAGTTAATGCAGGCTCAAGGTCAGGCACAAGTCAATCCTCTCAAGGCTCTCCACATGCTGTTGCTGTAGAACAACAGCAACTTCTTGCACAAGAGGGACAAGTCGAGACAATTGTACAACCTCAAACCCTTGTACACAAGCAACTCTTGTCCCCAACCAACTCTTGTTTCCCCAACAGCTTTAGTTCCCCAACAGGCTTTAGTTCCGCAACAGTCTCTTATTGCCAGGCCAACTCTTGTTCCCCAACAGGCGCTTGTGCCGCAGTCAGCTATTGTTCCTCGGCATGTAGTTGTTCATAGGCCTGGGGTTCCTGGAATGACACAGTTGATTCCTCAAGCTGTCGGTCTTCCCAGACAAGTGTTGATTCCCAGACAAGGTTTCCCTCCAGGTACTAGATTCATTAGAGAGCTCCATTGCAGCAAATTCAAGATGCACAGTCGCACAGGCTGCACAAGCTGCACAAGCAGCACAAGTAGCACAGTTCCGTGAGGCACAACTAGAAGCAATGTTGGAAAACCAAGTGCAGACTGTCCAAGAAAGCAATGCATACTGATGTGAAGAGGAGAACCAGATCGGCCACCAGGCTTTATTTGGTCCCATACATCCAGGACTTCCCCAAGAAGCTTCTAAAGAGCAGGAGCAGCAAAGTTGAAACAGATGCACGTCCACCATCTCGTTGTTCATCAAGGCAGTCTGGTCATCATATAATGTCACCACATCCTACTATGTCTCCACATCTGCTTCTTCAGAAGCACACAGTAGCCCCAAATGACACTTTCTTCAATGCCAATGATACGTCCAAATACACCAGTTCCTATGTCAAGTCCAATGGGTGTACAACTTGTTAGAGTTCAGACTCCACCAAGCTCAACTATATCCCCCATGCAACTTGTTCATATTCCAGGTCAAGGTTGTTATGCAGGGTGGTGTACCTTTACAAGCTGGAATGCCCATGCAAGCAGGTGCAGCTGGTATCCAAGGTGTACAGGATGCAGGGTGTGCGGGTAATTAGCCCAGCCAGTATGCCTGGTGCTTTCTGGCCATATCAGACCAATGACACCAGCCGGTATATGCCAGGAGCTGTACCAATGCGGGTTGTCACCCCTGAAATGCTTGCAGTCAGGGGGTAGTAAACATGTCTGGCGTGAACCTGGGATTTCACTATCGGAAAGCACTACAGATGCAAGCCAATGCCATCAGCAGCAATGCAAGCCAGCTCTCCATTGAGTGCTTTACAGCCAAGGATAGTTACTTCAAGCACCACGTGGAATATTACCATAGTTTCAGTCCCTCCAGAAGCAATGCAAGCCATGGTACCAGGGCCTATTCCAGCGTACACTAGTACCAGCAAGTTCACTGGCTGGCATCTTCTTTACCTGCTGGGGTGATTCCTGCCGGTTGCTATTACCTGGTAGTGGAATTCCTGCATCAGCATCAAGCTGCTGGAATTTCAGGAGCTGCCTCTACAAGCTGGTGGAATTCCTGCATCAGCACTTCAAGCTGCTGGAATTACAGGAGCCTGCCTTCAAGCTGCTGGAATTCAGGGGCAGCGATACAGCGGTTGCCAGGGGCGATTCCAGCTGGTGCAGTTCCAGCAGCGCAACTCCAGCTGGTGCAATTCCAGCTGGCTCAATCCCAGCTGGCTTAATTCCAGCTGGTGCCATGCCACCTGGCGCAGTTCCAGCAGGAAGCCCTTCAAGCAGTGCAATTCAAGAGCAGCAATTCAGGCAGGTGCAATTCCAGGAGCAGCTGTTCAAAATGGGTGGAGTTCCAGCAGGTTGCGGTTCCAGGAAGTGACATTACGCGGGAGGTGTCATTCCGCAGGAGCACTTTGCTGGTGGAGCATTAAGTGGGGGGGTGCAATACCAGCCGAGGCACTTAGAGGAGGCTGTTCCATCTTGCTATGGTGCCAAGAGGTGCCTTTCCTTCAGCAGCCTTACATGGAGCCACTGCAAGGAATGCCAATTGCAAGAATGACTGGTACTTTACCGTTGGAGCTGTTCCTATTAGCATCTTTTCATCCTGGAATGGTTCAACGTGGTCCTCAACCCGTCATGGTAAGATTACCCTCACCTCAATTACAGGGCACTCCTCTGGGACCAAGATTAATTGGTAGTCACCATAGCAGTCCTTCCCCAGTTATGCAACAGAGAGCATCACCTCAAATCTCTCTTCTTGGAGGAATGAGATCTTCTCCTTCTCCTGGCCTACCTATTTCTTCAGAATCATCACCAAGACCAGCTGGTCAGTTAATACAACCAGTGGCCCTTACACCTGGCCAGAATAATGTTTCAGAGAGTCCAACAGTATCCCCTGCACCTCCTGTGCAAGATAACAATCGTCCTGAAACCCCCAGCAGTAACACTAGGTCACCAAAAAGTACTCCCATAGCTGAAGATCCTGAACCTCAAAGGCCTATGGTACCGATATCAATTAGTATTGGAGGAGTTCCTGTGAGCGTTGAAATACCAATGCCAGCTGATGGTGTAATTCATTCATCATCACCTGCACCCTCTCAAAGGAGTATTTCACCTACTCCATCTGACACTGGTTCAAATATACCAATGCATAGACCCCCAAGACCAGCTATGATGAGACCACCAAGATTTCAAGGACCGGGTATTCCGTTTCATGCTCGAGGTGCTATGGAACAAATGATTAGACCTCCTATGCGAGCCATGACACCAGAGGCTATGATGAGGTCAGGCATGCCTAGTCCAAGGCCCGGTATGACTATTCCAACCCCGGAACCACCAGAAATGGGACATCCGTTTTCAATGCGAGGACCCAGAATGCCTCCAGGAATGCGGCTGCCAGTGCCTGCTAGCATGCAGGAAGAATTGCGAGGAATGTCTGCTGGTTTACCTCCAGGTGCAATTCGATTACCTCAAGGGGCAATTCGCCTGCCTCAAGGTGCAGTCCGCTTGCCACAAGGTCAAATCCGCTTACCACCTGGTTCTGTACCCCAGGAAGCAGTACGTTTGCCTCCAGGGATGATCCAGAGGGGTCCAGGTCCTGTGCCACAAGGCGCCATACCACCAGGTGCAGTTCGTCTACCTCCAGGTGCATTTCCGCCAGGTGCTGTTCGTATGAGACCTGGCCAATTACCTCAGGGAGCAGTCCCTCCAGGTGCTATACGTATGCCCCAAGATGCGATTCGTATGCCTCCAGGTGGTGTACCACCTGGTGCCATGCGTATGGCACCCCCTGGTGGTATACGTCCTCCACCAGGTGGATTACCTCAAGGAGCTATGCCCGGTGGTCCAATGCGCTTGCCACCTGGTTTACCAGGTATGCCACCAGGTGTTCAGCTTCGTCCTGGTTTCCAACCTGGTGGTCCTAGAATGCCATTTCCTGCTGCTGCTCTTATGGGAAAGCCACTTATCAAGCCAAACAATCCTAGATTTCCATAGGTATTTTCACAATTTGATAGATTTTTAAGTAATTAAACAATATAAATGAGAAGGTATGTACCACGTCTTGTGTGCTTGAGGTTCGTCTCTAGTGCTGCACTATAAGTGCAATTCAGTTCTTTGTGGTATAAATGATGTTAAACTCGCTGTGTGATTCTTTCCCTCCTAGTAATGACCTACCTAGTATTGTACACATTGGGTTTGAATCATCTTTATAGGTGTACTGTACATGTGTTTTATTGCTTAGTACTGATCATAATGTTTTATTGGCTTTAACATTTGTATGACTGTTATTAGGAGAGCATTTATATGACGAGAAACTCTTAGTTTGAAAAATTGATTGTATAGTTGTTTCAGTTTATTATGACATACATGTATGTACATAAATAATATTTTGAAAGTGCAATGGTGTGTGAACAGCTGGGTTAAGTATAAGATACTATACTATCGGGCTTGTGTGCAACGCAACCCACTATTGTGTATGTGCCATAAAGAGTTCTCCTCTTTCTGTTCAAATACTTTTTACTTTGAAAATTTTTGTGTGAATTTCTGGGTAGAGGGGATGTATGTAAGTGATAGGGATTGCAGAATACGAAAGCAGATTTTGAAGCCATAGGGTAATATTTTTAAATAAAATGTAGGAATGAGATCTGACCACACCCCCTTTGTATAAGAATTTGTTATACTGGGTGTTTATTTTACACTTCTACATTTAAAATGAATGATTTTTCATGGTTGGATTGAGGTACCCTCTTGTATTGGTAGCTAATTTTGAGCTCTGGTTAAATGGCTTGAATAAGAGCTTCATTGAATCCATTCTTTAAAAATAAAAAAAAAAATTAAAGATGAAACTATGTGCAAAAAGTATTTACCAAACAAAGTTGAAAAGAAACTGTGTAGTGTATTGCCAATGATTATGAGAAAATATCTGTTTAGACTTACAATATAATTACAGTTAAATAATGGTAGCTCACTATAAACCTTGTTACTTTTATGAAGGGCCTATCTCACTTGCAGAGACTTTACCGTGGCTGATCAGTTGCAGAGACTCTGGAGACAAAATAACTTTCACAACTTTTTTGTTACTAAAAAAAGTTTCTGAAAAAAAGTTCAAACACGTTAAAATTCCTGAAGCATCTCCGGGACTACAGACACTCATTTTGCAAACTGGTCTCATTGTCAGTGAGATAGAGCCCTTGCTGTTTTTCTTTTCTTTTTCAAATGGTTTTATAATATGTATGGATTCATGTTTACTAAATACAGTCAACCATTGTTATAATGAGCATAGACACAAGGTTTTGTTAGTCGAATCTCCCTAGTAGTTGAAACATGCAGGTCTATGTGCCAATCTGTTCAGTATAACAATATTTTGGTATCAAGACTTAATTGTTTCGTCCAGGGGGCGTTTCATGAAAGGACTTGTTGGACGTTTTATCCGACAAACTGTTATAAGCTACCGAAATGCTTGCATCTGATTGGCTAAGAGCAAATTTGTCGGATAAAATGTCTGACAATTTCTTTGATGAAATGCCCCCCCCCCCCTGATCTATGAGGCCCTCATGATAACACAAACAGGAGTGGACTATAGTTAAAAGCTCTTCTGGATAAACTTGAATCCCTGACAAATCATGTCAGATATGAAGAAATAGTTGATTCATTTTGTCATCTCTTTGATCTAATTTTATTACCTTTAAAAATTGATTCACTCTCCTTGCATATTTTTGTGTTCATCATTAATCAGAATTAGTGACAGGTACAAGTGGTCTTTATATATTGATAGAGAAGTGTGAGATCTTGGTTTTAACAAGATCCTGTGTTACATAATCATGTGACAGTACTAGGGCAATAAGCACAGATGATATTTGCAGGTTTAGAAATACTTAATAAACCTGGTAATGAAATTATTTTGAATTTCTTATTTGGATTTAGTTGATTTAAATTTTGTTTGATTACTTGATAATTATTCAAAACATGCCAAGTCTGTAAGCAGATTTTTAAAGAAATGACTATATTTGAATTTAACAAGGCTTGTTTGTATCAAGAGTTATAAACGAGCTATTAAAAGTGAATATAAATAGAATGAATACTGTTCTAATAAATGAAATAGGTGATTAAATGTTTATTGTCTGTCGGTAGTTAATGCGATTTGATAAGTTCTATCATCTTTATTTACTCTGAGTGATAATTTATAATAGTTATTGTATTATTTCACTTTGGTCCTATTTGAAATTCAATCAATGCCATTGTGCTTATTCAAATTGGAATTCTAATGTACAGTGTATAACTTTTTTTTTTTTTTTTTTTTTTAACTTATCTTATTTTACATGTCAAAAAATGGTCTCAACGTGAAGGTAGACACATTGATTTCTTCTTGCAAAGTCAGATTTAAAGCAAGGTGTATGACATTTGTAATGATTGCTGCACAATTCCTGCGATATGAAGCAATTGAAATTTATTTGAATGTTCAGTATTGAATTTCTGATTTTCTTCATTTTTTAGCTCACTGAATGTGTATTTCGATAAGACTAATCTTAGTGAACAGTGAGTTAATGTCCCAAGAAATGATAGAGACATAATTTTAGGAGCAGGAGCTTTTTTTTTTTTCCCCTCTTCACAGTTTGTGGTAACTTGTAAACTAGAGTTCCATATTTTAGTTTATATGATGAAAGGAAATGTTGAATTTATATACAGCAATAAAAGTGTTATCCACTGAAGTGAATCTTCTGCAATCAAGTGTTTTGTTCTGTAACGCGGGACGTTTTGCCAAAATATTATTTAGTTATGCCATACTTAATGAAATAACTTGAATATTCAGAGCCAAATGAGATGCGCAAGACTCTTATTTCCCATAATTTTAATTAGATTATTGCTTAAATATCCTTCACATTCAAAACGATTGCTTATGTTCTTAAAGCTGCATTTTTGTTTTTCGAAACAAAGGTAAACAAATTCTTTTTGCTTAATTGGTCATGGGCCCTGCAGCCACTGAGCAGCACCAGATCAACGTTGCTGTATCCCCTTTCTTGTTGAACGCCAGACAGGTAGCAGCAACTCCCATCTTCTAATGTCTTTTGGTATGATGCAGATTATGAGGCGGACGCTCTATCCACTGGGCCAACACATGGTTTATCTATATCTGTATCTTTTAAATTTAACTAATGTTACAAAAATTATTTGAGCATCCATTTGGTTCTTAATATTCAAGTTGTTTATAGTTATGTAAAACTTAGAAACGGCTTTTGTGAATCGTTCCTCCATAATTCTTTTTACTAAACCTTTACAAGTAGACAGACAATCATTCAAACAAACATGAGAAACGTAGCATGCTTTTCAATGTGATGTCTGAAATGAAATGCTGGCCTGATAATAGAGAGACCTTATTACACAAATTTACTTAAACAGAAAAGTTATCTTGAGCATACAAATTCTTGCTATTATAATTAGGCAACGGCTAATTACAGTCTACCTCCATTACAGCAAGCATAGACAGAGTGATAATAAGGCAAATCTCACGGTTCCAGTTTCAAATGAGGCACACCTGTTCTTTAATATAAAATATGAGGTAACTGGATTGGTCCAGAGCACCTCATTCTAACAGGAGTGGACTTTCCTTATTACATTGTATTATATCATTATACTGAACAGATAAAAAAAGTGCATATGTTTGAAATTGAGACTGGGATATTTGCCTCATCTTATAACAGTGCTTGTTGTAATGGGTGTGAACTGTACTTGCCATCAAATAAGCTCTGAAATATTAACTACAAATTTGTAAATTTGAAAAAATAATTTTTTAGGGCAAGTCCAAGGTATTTGTGAAACTGTCCTATGTGTTACCAACGAATAATTTACCATAAATTAATTATGAAATATTCATCTCAATTATTTTTCATTTTTTGGGTTAATGTTAAGAAACTTTACTCAAAACATGAAAAATATTTGAGATGAATCATTTCATAATTAATTTATGGTAAATTTCTTCGTCGTTTACACATGGGACAAGCAGCTTGGACTTGCTTGCAGTCAAAAACATAAAAGAGCACATGTGTCTGAAATTTAGTTGCAGTGGAATATTGATGTCAATATAGTTATGATATAAATAGCTAGGGATAAGGTCAAAGGTCATTTTAGTGCAAACGTTAACTTAAACACGTAACTTGACAACTGTTAGTCCAATTGGCAACTTGGTGATAGATGCTAGCACTCGGGCCCAACATCGTGTTGTGGTGCTGTCGGAGGTCTTAAAGGTCCTTTGAGGTCAAATGTTATAAAGTAGTGCAAGAAAACTCCTTATTTCTGTGTCTACTCATCTTCCTTTATTTGTAGCTAATTTCCTTTTATTTCTCTAAGAACACACCATCAAAATAATTATGACAATATGCTTGGTTCTCGTGCAAAAGTTAAAAGCTGAATTATGCACAATTTGACGATTAGGCCGTGAAAAAAAACAAACAAACAAACAAAAACGGTCTTCAGCTTTAGATCAATTTGAAAGTTGCGAAATCCACCAAAAATTGCGATTAATGTCATTATATGAAAGACCCGCTGTCGTTACCCAGCTTGTTTCAAAACCAACCAGGGGGCTGTCATTTTTTTTTTTTTTTCATTGTTTGTGCATTTTACTTTAAAAATAAAACAAATCAACAACGTTACCTATATTTCAGAGGTGAAATGAAATGAAAAGGAAAATTGATTTTTTTTTTTTTTTTTTTTTTTTTTTTTTTTCTTCCTATCAAGAGGGATCGAAGCATTGCCATTTAAAATCATTTTGAAGATCGATATTGAATTTTCTTATTTTTTAAAGTCCGCCCTCATGCATTAAAACCCCTCACAAAATATTTCGCAAATAGACTTTGGGCATGATAACTTTTCAGGTACGCTGTAGTTATTCCTGATATTTATACCATTGGAAAGATAATGTATTCCCCTTTTTATTGATATCCTACTTGTAATGATTATTTCATGCTTCAATGCACAAAATATCAGAATATGGAGAAAAGTAAAATACAAATGTTGCAAAAATGCATTTATCAAAGCGAAGTTCCGCAACTCGACTTTAGGCTCTGATAAATTTTGGGGTATTTTTCTAATTTTTGTTGAATTTTAGACCATTGTCAGAAATTAATTCCTCTTTTCGATGACATCCTTAATTGTAACGATAGTGTTGTTCCTGCATGGACAGAACACCTGAATGTTAGGACAAGTCAGAAGTTAAATGTTGCAAATTGAATGCCTATTGTGAGTATTATTGTCTGTTGCGAGCAAATAACAATGCATTTCGCAACTTTTCACTTTTTACTTTGCATTATATTCGTGAGTTAAGTGCATTCAAACATGATGTTACTATTGCAAATAGGGTATCAATAAAAAGAAGAATAAATGAACTTTTTAATGCTATAAAAATTGACAATGATTAAATCTCCACGTTAAATGTACCAAGGTTCAGAGTTGTGTTACAGAAATTTTAAACTGAAAATTATCTTTTCACTTTGTCATGTATTCAGGGGTTCTGTGGACCCAGGCATGACATCACCATGACAAATTAGGTATCAATAAAAATATGAATAAATCAACGTGACAATGGTATAAATTCAATAAAAATTAGAAAATATCCCAAGTTATCAACACCTAAAGTCACGGTGCGGAACTTTAATGTGATCCAATAAAAATGCACTTTACAACATTTGATTTTTACTTTTCTCCAATTCTGATATCTGTGCATTGAAGCATGATACAATCATTAAAATAGGATATCAAATAAAAAGGGGAATAATCTTTCCAGTGGTATGAATAATTCAGGAAAAAGTGAAGCGTACCTGAAAAGTTATCATGGCCCAAAGTCGACTTGCGAAATTTTTGTGAGGGGTTTACATGAAGTTTAGTGAATGTACATCACAATCAAACCTTTCCAACAAAATGAGAATTACAGAAGGGAAAAATAATGCGATTTGTACTGGTGCGCATGCACGGTACTTTCTTTATAAATAAAGGGAGCGTTGCCTTTATATAGCAATTTTCTAAGACTCATAATTTTGAATTCATATTTATAACCATTGATTTTGATTTCAAAACTGTCGCAGTTACAAATGCTTGATTTATTTCTGAACACAGTAAACAGTCTCGTAAAGTAATGAAATGAATGAATGAAAAAATATATTGTAGATATAGCTCGACCAATTAAAAAAAAGAAGATAATATAACTCGGATCACAAGAGGCCTGCGCCCCTCTGTTTAATAATTCTTGGTGGGAGGGGGGGTCTACAAGAAAATCGTTTTATGGAATGCAATTAAGAGTTCATTGTCATCTTGTTTAGTATTGAATGACAGTAAATCAGTCACATATAATCAAATTGACATTACTAATATCTACATTTTTTAAGCTGAAATTCAATTAGTTTGTTTCAGGCGTGCAGATACAATACAATACAAACCCAGAACTTATTCTTCAGAACAAACACTCATTCCAAAAAGGATCAACTCCAATTTTGTTACTTCAGAGAAAAAGGTTTTCGGGGTCTTGAAAGGTGATCATTATTTAAAACGTGTATTTTTGTTGTCATTGCTCTCACAATTTCATTTAGTTCTTTTTCTTCAAGAGACCAATTTCTGAAAATTGTCTCTTGTATATAAATTAATTATATAACGTGTATTTGCTTTATTTGTTTATTATTTATTTATCTATTTTTTTAACTCTCCAAGTAATGCAACAACAAAAAGATATTCAAGCGCGAAATGAAGCAAATCAAACATCATAATAAACTTTGTACATATACCTCGATGATCGTTTAAAATTAAACTTTTTTTTTTAATGTTTAATTAAGGGATATATATTTATACGCTGAGAAAGTGGCATCAAAAGATGAAACCGAAAAATATGGGACCCCGTCCCACCCCCCGCCCCGCCCCACTATTGGTTATCCACATAATCTTCCATCTTCAGCCTGTTCAGTCGTTCATTGAAATTCATTAAAACTTCATGTCAATATTATGTTCCTTTAATTAGACTAAACGGACTGTTATTGCCATTACTAATATTAATCTGAAGAAAAGCCGATAGAAAAATATTCATCCCCTAAATGTTATACTGTTTATTTCAGTTTGCGTGATTGTTTGGAATCACGAATATATTGAATTAAAAATACTTGGTAAAATATAAATACTATTCATCAAGAGTAAAGTCTATAAAATCTCAATTTAAGGCGGAACTAATACAGAACACATGAAAATGTTAAGCTTATTAAAGGAAAGGCCCCTCACATGACAATGAAGCGTTTTCGGTGAATGCAGTTGAAAAAATTATATAGTCGGCTATAAACAGCAGAACTAATTCCCTGGCATTTAAAAGGGCTTTTTTGGCTCTTCATATTTTGATGGCGCTTCGGTGTTGGCAGCCAAATCCATGGAAATCCCACTCATAGGGTCACGTGTTCAAAACCAATAAGAAAATAAATGTTTTAATATCATGAATTATCATCTGATTTTACAGGCAGTTATTATATTTCATTTTTTGTGTTTTGAGTTATTATCTTTGGATTCAGCAGGCTTTGTTTATATTTTAATTTGATTTTTTTTTTCTTTTTTACAAAATATGAACTTGATTACAAAACATTGTTTAGGGATAAATGTAGTGAGAGATGAAGTTAAGTATTTTTTTTATTATTATTATTATATTATATTATATAAAAAAAATCTATATTTGGAGTTGTGAGCCGATTGTCCAAAGAAGAATTCATTAACGCATATACAGTATTCTTATATGTTTTATGAAGTAAGCGTTTCCATAGAAGCCTATGAGGACGGGAGGGGAGCATTTGGAAGATTTCTGATATTTTTACAGTGGAAATGTCCTCCTTGACTAAACAAGAAATATTATTGGGCCTATAACTCCGTTTTGTTTCATATTGATTAGAAATGAGGAAGATGTTTGACAGTTGTCAAAACGTTCCCTCGACCCAGCTTATATAGCTAAAAGATTGTATCTTTATATTCACATGATAAGATATTCATATAGATTGTGTAAAGAAAAAATCTGACATATATTCTAATGATCATTAATATTATTGTAAACGTTATATTGAAATCCAAAACTTTAAACAATAGACTTTCTGACTCGGTCTGGGCTTTTAATACTATCATTCGCTTATATCCCATGAGGTTTGTATTATCGAGTCGTCTGATTGTTTTTGCCCCCAAACCACAGCCATTTATTGCATCATCCAGAAGAAAAAAAGTCCCACAAAAAAATTATCAAACGTAATAACTTGCTTTTAGTTTTAACAGTTTTTATTATGCTCTATGCTATATAAACATATTACATGTTGATATTTCACGTTCATTCGTCTTTAAGCAAATTTTTCATTTCTAATTTGATACAATTATTTAATTTTTTCTCCAATTTTGAATTACGATGAGCTAATTATCCCTGGCAGGTTGGTTACTATGATAATAGCAGATGGCTTATACTCTTATGTTCTGTCAACAGCAGTAAAACCATCCGCCTCCATTATTTTCTCGGCGCTGAAAGGTCAACTATAAAACAACAACTCAAACAAATAGAAATAGAATAAAAAAAAAAATGATAAATCAATGTGAAATGTATGCACATGCCACTTACTGTATATGTAAACTTTAACTATTTTGTGGAGATAAGTGAACATATGATATTGTATATGAATTTGAATTTTAGTCCGTACGTGAGAAAAGGGCTTTTCCAGTCTCACGTGCTCACTGAAACATGAATTTGTAAATAAATGCCAGGATCATTGACACGTGCTCAAAGAATATAAATAAACCCCAAAAATGTTATTGAATGCTTTTCTAGTGCATAAATAACTACAATGACTCTCGTAATTCTAAAATGCCCTATTTTTGTTTGATTGATGGGTTCATTCAACCGTGAATGAATGGATATTGCTGCATACACTCCAAAACAGGAATTTCCTCACATTTGATCGGTTATACCATGGCAAAGAAGTAAAAATCGCAGTTGTGGGCAATTTTTGCTGCATTCTCACTCAACCGTGAAATTTGACACAAATTTTCGTTTCCGTATATAGGGAACACAGTTTTGTATACATTCTGACGTGTAAAAAATGTTTAAAATCTGAAAATGGGTCCGTTATCATTGAATCAAAGTTGCTATATTAGGCTTGTGAACTTCTAAAAATGTCATTTTCATTCAACCATTGCTCACTGAAAGCATGACTGATGATTTTTTCCTAAAATTCCTTCCCATTGTAGTTATTAAAATTCCCTACATGGACATATAATTAATTTTTTAAATTCCTCCTGGTTAAAAAAATTATTGATATATGAAATAGGGCGAACTTTCTTTTGCTTGTGTGTTTTATATCTTAAAAAAAAAAAAAATTAATTAACAAAATCATTTCTAACATCTAAACATGTCTGAGGCCTAACATTCTGAGATATATGATTGCCATCCATATCTCTCAAAGTTTTAAATATGCATAAAAATAAATGTCTCATCTAATTAAAACCTTTCGAAAATGCACCCGCTCTTACATTAATATCGATACTTAAATAAAAAACATTTTGAAAATAACGTTTGTTTTATGTATAAATAATTCTATGATAACGAATGCATCATATTTTTTTCTTTCTCAAACAGTAATTGTTGGTGGAAACTCGTCATGCTGGTTTTGGGTTGGGAACGAACAAAAATGAGGTATATAATGATGAAAAAATCAATGCACTGCACTGGGTTTAGTAGGAACGAAGTATCATGTTCTGACCAGAACTGACCAGCCATTTATTATTTCAAAGTTGCGGTCACGCTTTAAAAAACCTTTTTTTTTTTTATTTATTTTTTTTTTTTCAATTTCGAATATTAACGACATAAACGTTCTTTTATCCTCATTATTTTATATACCTAGAGATCGCGGAGGTGGAAAAAAAGCATTTTGGACGTACAAAATATACTGATCGGCATTATTATGAATGACTTATTGACAGAACTTAACTGTCGAGGGGTGTCGCATTAGGTAATAGTGGCGGATCCAGGACTTCAAGAAAGGGGGCCCCATTGAGATTTTCAGATTTTATTTTGATACACCCGATTTTTTTTCTCGTCACCTCAGACGAGCAAAAAGGTACGTCCATTTTTTAGGCGGGGGGGGGGGGGGAGGCCGGAGGGGGAAGGTAATATTTTTTTTTAAGGTCATCAAGTCTCGTCCTTATGGTAAAGGCCACCGCACAACTTACGATTGTCTGCGACCCGATTGGAATAAAACGTCATAACATTGATGGGAGAATTATTAGAAATATAACATCATACTGTGCAGAGTCCTAAATCATCTCAGGAATACTAATATGTTCAAATCAGTAATTATGTAACCTCCTTATTAGAATAAAAGCGAATTCAATACCTAATCGTAATGACGTCACAGCAATCGCACGACTGGCTACGATTTCAAACCAATTTGCCTTTACTCTAAATAGAGACTTGCAATTTTCCGAAATTCGATATCAGTATTCTTATGGTTAATTTAAACCTCTAATGATAAGATCCTATTCATTCATACTTTGAAATAAAAAAATGCGATTTGTTCCAAAATCGGATCGTAGACCAGTCGTAAGGTGTGCGGTGGCCTTAAGGTCCATTGTTCAATAGGGTCAATCGTTCATTTTACCCCCTTTTTACTTTTTTTTTTTTTTTTTTTTTTTTTTTTTTTGCTAATGGGCCGGGGGCGGAACCCCCCCCCCTGGATCAGCGCCTGGGTGACACGGCACTTGCTCCGGCGACCTTTTAAGATGCATGAGTAGTACTAGGAAACTGTTGCAATAGGGTTTTATGTTACGATTAGGGTTATAGGTTTAGGATAGGCTATAGTGCTGGGGCAGGTTAAAGTTAGAGTGAATGTATGGAACAGTGGAGCAATATTGATGCCCTAGCAAATGTCCCAGCATCTCACCGTTCCCTTGTATACTCCCATCCCCATCAACACGGAGGAGTTATCATCTTTAATGTTTCATACATTTAATTTCCTTTCCATGTTTGATACACGTATAACATGCACGAAATGATTTTTTTCTTTATTACGATTAATGCTAAAAAGTTCTTTATAAAACGAATTACGATCTTACATATTAATGTTGTCATATGAGATTGATTCCAAGGGGACACAATCCAAAGAAATCGAAATTGTAAAATTCATTACAAGATTAAGCTTGATAAATTATTGATGAAGACAAAATTGACAATGTAGGATTGGAACTTTATAAATATTGATTTGCTCGAGAAAAGTCGTTGTTTCCCCGCCAATAATTGATTTAGTTTGCATGATTTATTTTGACGATTTCATTAAATTGTACTTCATTAATGATTAAAGATCATTGTATCATGCTTCCGGTTATATAAGAGAGAAAAACATTGTTATCCAAAGCAACAAAGTTGCTTCTGTATCTTTATGTATAATCTGCATTCAAAGATTTATTTTTCCTTCGAATCAAGTATTTATGATGCTTCTTTACGTCTATAGATTCAAATTTCCTTTATCTATCCCTTTGTGAAACGTCAGCATCACTTCTTATGTTTCATTTGTGACGCCCAAATATACGTGTTTTATAAAATTACTATAGAGGTACTCATTGTGAACAAAAACCCTTTGTATATTATGATCATGATGATAGATTAAAGGGATGACAATTGATGACTTTTTCAAAGGAGTTCTGTTTAAACTTTCCTTTACCACTTATATCAAGAAGAAGATTGCTTGTTTGAAGTGGCCAACAGAGTGCCATAATTAGACATCACAATAATGATCTGTTTCGCCAGTCAACAAAAGGGGGTAGGATTTAGTACCATGTCATTACAGTGAAACCCATAGAATGAAGGTTTAATTTCTTAAAGGTATTATCCATGGTTAACTGGTACTGAGATCCTTGAAAATTGGGTGATAATGTCAGTCTTGTTAGAGTAAAGAGTTAACGTAACGCAAAACGATGGCCATTGTAATCTGTTGTCTTTCGACAAAGAAGATAGAATCAGCACAACGTGTTTTTCACTATCTCTAACAACTTAGCCCGCTTCGCTATTCAGCCCAAATTCGCCCACAATGACTAACTTTTCTCACATGACCGCGTCGCAAATCGGTGAAACAATGAAAGCCAATACAAATTATCATGGCGGCTTTTTACAAAAGAAATTGACAAGAAGGAGGGGGAATACTACTTCAATTGTGCGGGGGTAGGCATGGTGGATGGTTAAAGTAGAATGAGTTTTGGAAGAACTGTCAGTCTGTTAAATTTTGTTAGTGCTGTTCAGTCACGGTGGTCCTCAATGTTGTCTTTCTTCTTGGAGGGAAATTTGTGACATTTGAGGATAATTTACAGCGTTGATATGTACTCATCCGACCATCTGACCAACGTGAAGTTTCTTTGACTGGTAAGTGTAGTAAAGCATCCCATATTTTTCATTTCCCCCTCATATTTTATATGTATATCATTTGCGTTCTCACACTTCTTTTTGATCGATTATCGTAAACATAAATACGAATAAATCTCAGAGGGAAAGTTTAATGAAATAGTATTTTTGACAAAGTCAAAACAAAAATGCACAATTTATCTAATTTCTAAGCATTTTGTTCTATTTATATCATTTTTGAAATAGATTTCTATGTTATTCTAACCAACAGGAAACCTTAATGATTTAAAATATGTCAAATTTCTTTTGCTTTTGTTTGATCTAAACTTGGCTACCGCCCCAAAATCGTGTCCATAAAAGGAAAGATATAGGTGGGATGAGAGACAGGGGAGAAAGAGAGGGAGACGAAAAGGGGCGGTTCCTGACAGAGAGAAAGAGAGAGAGAGAGAGAGAGAGAGGAGAGAGAGAGATGCGTATACAAACATTTTTTATTTTTGTTTTAATAAAACCAAAATATAATAATCTCTTTCTTTGACGAAAAAGAATTCAATGCGGGAGGTGATACTCATGATTTTTAAGACCAAAATGTTGAATAGTTTTATATACCCCCACTGGCAATGTTTAATATAGGTGACACGATATATCATTGTTTTTTATCTCCTCAGTTGACATCTGATTCATTTCAAAATAATTTTCTTCTTAGCTTTTAACATTTTCAAACTTTCTTAAAATGGTTGTAAAACTGTACTAAATACGCAATGGAAGTTGCGTAATGAAATAAATAAAATTAATAATATTGCTAAACTCAATGATTAAGTTTAGCAGTTTTTCGTTTTTTCGCAATAATGCAAGAATTAAACTGAACGAGAGGAGAAGAAAAAAAAAAAGCATGGACGAAAATTCAATAATTATTTTTCGTCGAGAGGTGACTCATCTCTTTGAGATTTTGGAGATCTTTTTGTCCCACCCAGTCCTCTTGGTCATGTGACGTTTAGGACAGCTATAAGCCTTCTTATTCTATTTTCCTTTAATGATTTTACATGAACTTCACTGAAATCTTTCTAGTTCCATACTGGTCTGATTAAGATGATTAAAAAATGTTAACAACTCTTCGGTTAGATATCCAGTCTTTCCATTGTGGGTTTTCAGTTAAAGATAAAGCAAAATCAATACATATTTTTTTTACTTGTTTGAAGTTAATGCATCTTAATAATCTTTATAACATTTTCAAACAATTGCGAACTAAGGTACAAAATATGATTTTTTTTTTTTTTTTTTTTTTTTTTTTTTGGGGGGGGTCTCTCTCTCTCTCCTCTCTCTCTCTCTCTCTCTCCTCTCTCTCTCTCTCTCTCTATCTTCTCTCTCTCTCATTATTTGTCATTTTTGTCAAGTAATTTCCAGAGAGGGAACACCCTAACCGCAAAAGCTGATTTTCATTGGGATCTCCAAAAACGCAATAATTTTTCTTTCAAATAAAAGGTCTGAACGATTTAATGTAACTCTGAAACTTATTGAACAATAGTTTAATCTCCTTGGGTGAGGATGACACTTTACACGTGGGCGAGTTAACCAACAGAAATGTGTTTAGCTTCGATAATATAAGCCATTGCAGGTGACTGGGCGCTGATTTCTAGATACAGTCTCGTTGATTCTTGTTAATAAAAATCCAGCATGTCCAGTAATTAATAGCAATATCCTGCGCCTTTAATGGATCATGGATGATCTAATATAGTCGAGAATCCCGTTTGAATGACAAGGTGACAAGCGTTGACAACTGTTGAACAGTTGAAATCATCATTGTTCTAAGCCATCGTGGTGTTATACATCTCTGACAAAGGAGATCATGAATTCCTTTACCTGTGATGTTTTATCATAATACTTCAGCTATCATCATTATTTAATTAATTGTTATTTATTGGAAAGTTACCGTTGTGTAGTTTCGAACAAGCAAACACGATGGTGATTTACTCGATCGCCATGTTTAAAAGTGCCTCGGGACGCTCTCGATTAATTGTCAACCTCATGCCATGTATTGATAAATTTAAACATGCATGATTGCAACAATTATAATGCATGAAACAACAAGTATTTTATTTGAATGCTAACACTTTAAAAAAAAATTAATAAATGGTAGTTTATTTTACATGACTACTGTGAAAGCAAGTAATAATGTTTGTATGTAAGCAGAAGGGCTTCTTTGGGTTTAAGAGGGACTTAGTGATGAGGATTAATGCTTGAAACCAAAGGTCATTGGAGCATCAAGGAGCATCGGCTTGGACTTGAACCCGGGACCTCCTGATTTCGACACCACCGCTCTACAACATCCGTCAAAGAGTGCACCGGTCATTATACATGTACATCACAACGTTAATTTGCTCTCTGTTTTCTGATCGTCAGTACTTAGTGCATTAGTTAATGCATCAGATTATTGAGCAACACTTTATCTGCAAAAGGACATTAATTGCGGCATCTATAAGATGGTTTGATGTCTATCGATTTGGAAACCCGAAAAGGAATCATTTCGCTTCTTGATCTTCGATTAAAATGTGTGGGGCTTACTGAAGAGTGCGTTGAAATACTGAGCTCAGGATAATTACCTGTATAATACGTTTAAACCATTATCCTGGTCATTATAATAACTACAGACAAAATATTATTGTTCAGCAATCATTTCTAGGGACACACTTTAACTTATTCAGCCGTGGCGTGACGAGACGTCAATTGCCTCACATTATCTAGAGCGATGAAAATTCATTCGTCCGCGCAATCTCCATCTTCTTAAATTTGATTGTCTAATCGGCTTTGAAAACTGCAGATTACCAAATCTTTATACGAAACTGGTGATGGCGACGAGTTCATTATTAATCCTATCACGAGCCGGATGACATAGCGAATAGGGGATGAACATCCGATATGATACGCATCACACCGGTATACCAACGAAGGTGTTTAGAGTTTAGACAACATTGGTATGTAATGTTTTTTATCAATGGTTTAGCTCCTTCCAAAATATCTTCCCCATCCTATATTTCGCATATTCATGATGTGATGATATTTATCCAATAAGGCATATAAGCCTCTTTTCTTCGGGGCTCATGGAAAATAAGCATGCACCTGTTAAGACGGAGTTTAAAGACAACGTTAATGTGCAAGTCGAATTTTACATTGATGGAAGATTGTCGCTATTAGAAACTCTCTTTTCAGCCTTGTTTTGATTTTTTTTTAAAATCTCTTTTATGTTGTAATCATGTATTATATTATTTTTATTTATTTATTTATATATGTATATATATATATTTTTTTTTGGGGGGACTAAGCATTGCTGATTAAGGTCAATATTACAAGTTTAATAATGTCATGATTAATGGAGAAGTATACAGTTCGAAGAGAAGGTCTCGAAGTTTCCTAAATGTCTAAGGATATGGCCACATATTTTGGGGTACTGAACACAGTTGTTCGTCTCTGTCCTTTCTAGAAATTAAGCGTCTTGATAGATAACATTTTATTATCTAAACCTTTAAAAAAAGTTATCTCAGAACTGAAATGATTTACTAATTCATAAAGTATAATAGGGATGCATCTTGTTTATGAGAATTCTAAAAAAAAAAATACAAAAAAGGATAAAAAAAAAAATACAAAAATATAGGCTATATATTAAGTCATGTAGACCAACAAGATTTACCCCAAAATAAACATCATTGCACGATTAACAATTTCAATAAATAATGTATAATTAAGATAAAGTTAATTTTACCTCTAATATATCATATGTTTTGTGTATGCAACATAGAAAGATAACAACAAAAAAAATCGATAGTAAATTAAAACTACATTTTGCCCACAGTCATTGAGAGGAAATAGCACGTTTTGCACTCTTTCTAGCTATGGGGTCAATGGTGGTATTTTGATTCCATTCACGATAAGTATGAATCATTATAGCAATAGTGAGATGATGACAGTCATGTACTACATGTAGACAATCATTATTCATCATACAGAGTCTTCATGGTTGTTCAGACTAGAGACTAGCGGGAGCAGTGCGGCAGAAGTTCGCATATAATATCAATGTATGACTGGATTCATGACCGGATTAATTTATTTTGGGCCGTTATAATCTTCGATACCTTTTTGAAGACGTGAAGATCCTCACGTTATGATAACATATCTCCTTAGCTTCCGACACTCTCTTAACTCTCTCTCTCTCTCTCTCTCTCTCTCTCTCTCTCTCTCACTTGGTCTTTTTTTTTTTTTTTAATTTAATGAAATTACATTTTTAAAAAACAACTTGCACTCTGAAATTGTAAAATGGGATATCACAACACCGAGATTTTTCTCTATTATTTCTCATATCTAATTCAGTTTGTTTGTATGTTTGTCGTTGATGTTTTGTTTTTGTTTTTTTACATGTATATATATATATAAGGTACATGACATGTACACTTTAAATATTAATAATAATATTAATATTATAAGTTAATATATATTTTTCGTTATAGTAAATTAATCTTTATACATTTATCAATAACAAATCGATCGATGCGATAACATTTACACACTGAATTGCTTAATGTTACTATTCATGTTATTACGGTTAACATAAGACCTACTTTTCGGGTTCAATATTCTGTTATTCCAATGAACCAACTTATTTCAATTCCAGTAGGCCTAATCCCAATCTCACGTCAATGCAATGCAGTTAAATTCACTTCAGTGTAACTAATTTCAATTCAATTTACCTGTTATAAGCAGATAAGGAACGCATTAAAAAGTTGTTTCACTTGTGTCTAAGTTCTTGTTAGTGTTACGTAAACATGACAGAAACCACGCGTTAGACTTATACGTCACACTGTCCTATAGGTCGTCACCTGGTACAGTGATGATGATGTCATGATTAATTTATTAGTGGTTATTAGATTGAGGAAACTGATAATAATCAACGTTAATTGAAAGTAAAGTATATCGCTTCATAATCCAGTAACCACATTGATAGATGAAACCATTAGTGTTATATAACACACCCACTCAACCAGTTAAGCAAGATTCATGGAGAGTCATGACAACGGTTTTACATATATATCTTTCTACTCTGTCTCGTGTAAATTGTATTCGATATGCCCCATATGCTGCCATTAACGTTGTGACTACTTTATAAAAAAATCAAAATAAGAAAGGACAACAACGAAGCCTTTTAAAATTAGAATTTGTGATAAGTAATGACTGATTTAGACACTTTACGAATCATATTAAGATCGCATAAAATTGACCAATTTGGTCAAGGCTATCAAGTCTATACATTTTTTGTTGTTGTTATCTGTAAATCAGTCATTATGTTTAACATGCTGCCCGGTACATTTTCAATAAAATAAAACAGATAACCAGATATATATTTATTGTACATAGTTTTACCGGCACATAAAAAAATAATAATATAAAAAAAAAAAAAAAAAAAAAAAAAAAAAAAAAAAAAAAAAAAAAAAAAAAAAAAAAAAAAAGAAACGTGTAACAGGTTCCTATCGATGCACTGGGCACGATGATTTAAACCTTGGACATACACTCCATAATTATGGATAGTAATGACTCCTTTCTTAGTTCATACGGCGAAAAGTCAGCGGAAAGGACGTTTGGACCCTGAACGGGGTTAATTTAACCATTCAGTCATGCATTATATTATCACTTATATTTCAACAAGTTTATCTTACCTGTTAATAATCTGTTATGATGATACACCTACATGATCATCAGTGACCGTAGACGTGTGAAACGTCTGTGGTCTGAAGTCATCTAAACTCTTCAGCCTGATGACTGCAGTAATAAAGTTTGCATTTGCACATGTTATAATAGGTAGCGAATAATTCATTTATGATGTAGGTCTAATGATATGTGCAGTCATTTCAAAATTGTAGGCGTTAAAATCAATATCTTTATGTTATCAATGCTAATGTAATATAATAGAATATTTTAAAAAAAGAAGATTTATTTCAGACGTAAAATATATAATTCTATAATTATCAAATAAAATCAACAAGATGCATGGGAAAGTGATACAGAAATTAAAAGTGAAAAAATATGATTGTGGTTTATATTGTAACAAATCTATTATTCCCTGTCTGTATACAGTTCCCCTCTTTTTTAAATTTCTTTTTTGCTTATTTTCAAGAGGAGTACGTTACAATAAAAAACGGTCCATGAAAGGGGAAATTTTTTCCTTTAATATTTATACAGTGTGTTCCTGAAAAAAGGCAACCGAAGTTCAAAGGGCAGTCATTTAAAAAGTATATGGTTTATTCTTGTAATTTGTTTAATAAAATACTAAGTAACTCATCAGCTTTAATTTGAGACATTGCTAACGTCCAAATTATCAAGGGTCATTTGAAGGTAATAGGTACAAAACCCATTTTTCCAAGTTTTTTCGTTTGTAGGGTACAAAACCAACTTTTTATTAGTTTTTGGTTTCATCGTTTTTGGTTGTTGTTTTTTCACACAAAGTTTCAATGAAATGCAATCTCATTTGCCAAAGGACCTATCTCACTGGCAATGAGATGGGTTCGCAATTATGATGAGTCGCTGGAGATGTCGTGGTGACGTCTCCTGAGACTTCAGGGCGTCGTGGGAAAATCGAACAAAAGTCAAACACGTTCAATCTTTTAGATAACTTCTTTAAGACGCGAGCAAGTAAAAAATTGTTAACCAGTTCGATTTCTTTTAATCGTTAGCAAGTTCCGACAACGTCTCTGCGACGTCGTGGATACTTAAGGGACGTCGCGGCAACCCCGCAAAGACGTCACAGAGACTTGCTCGCGTCTTAAAGAAGTCTACTTCCTGCAGACTCAGGAGACGTTGCGGCGACCTCTCCGAGACTCCAGAGACTTATAATCAAGAACCCATCTCATTGCCAGTGAGATAGGTCCTTTGAAAAATGAGATTGCATGTCATTGAAACTTTGTGTGAAAATAACCCAAAAAACGATGAAACCAAAAACTTATGAAAAGTTGGTTTCATACCCTACAAACGAAAACCTTGGAAAAAGTGAGTTTCGTACCTATATCACCTTCAAAGAGCCATAATTCTGTGACCCAAGACAGTTTTGATGTAAGCAATGTCTCAAATTAAAGCTGATGAGTTACTTAGTATTTTAGTAAACAAATCATAAGAATTAATCACGTATTTATTGAATGACTGACCTTTGAACTTCGGTTACTTTTTTTTAGGAACACACTGTATAAAAATCAAATATTGAAGATTTCTCTCCTATAAAAAAAAAATAAAAAAGCTTTAGTTAGAGGTACATTAAAAAATATATATGAAGGGTCAAACTTCCCTCATTCCGCGTGCAATCCTGGGTCAATTATCGTCATACATCTAGCGTGTCCCCATGTGACCCTGTATGGGATACGTCCCGAATGTACCCGATATTGGGTCATTTTGACTTTTCTTTTGTGGTTACATCCACGCTGCAGAACTACAGTCACACCACTTAAAACAACCCCAAAACCGACACCAACCGACCTCGAACTTGTCATTCTCGCTAGTGTAATGTTTTCTGTCCTTCAGGGGTCATTGTAGCTGCTCTAGCCAGTCTGACCGGGGACTGGACTGTAAACAGGGGACAGTCGACACCTCATCATTAGTGCCGTTTGGTTTCTTTCGCACTTTCATCCCAAATCAAGTGCTTTGCTATTTTAATCTTCAACGGGCGGGATACACCCGGGCTATATTTAAAAATAAACAAGGCATATATAGATTGATAATTTTTAAAAAGAGAAGTATAACGCGAGCTAATGGACAACCTTGTTGGCATTTCCAAATGTGTGAAATATAGAACTAGTTTATGCAAGCTGCATGCCTCTAAATGAAATTACACCCTTATTTCCCAATATCTTGTACCGTAATAAAGTAAAGCATATAGTCAAAATAAGGCATAAAATATTCATTAGCTGAATGTACAAGAACAGCAACCCCAAAAATATCAATTAGTTATTCCTATAAAAAGAAGAAGGAATACTTCAACTTTTGCATCGAGGCTTTGCAGCTATCTGTTAAAAATGTATTGATGTCGTTGGGTTTACTTTATTACCCTCAAAATAAAATAAAATTTCAACATGCACAACGGTATTTAACTAACATCATCATTCATCTCTATTGGTTAACATAAGCTAAATGTTTTTGATTATCCATACAACATGATGCATAAATTTTCCCTCGAGGTTAATGCAGGGTGTAAATTAAATGAGCTTCATAGAGATGCGATTGAGCGTAGAATATTCTGTTTGCTCATGGCGCCGGTTTATCACTCAGAGCACGTGATACATGGATCCGTCCAATGCGGGTGTATACCACTGTATTGTTTAAGAGTTACAATTAAAATAATAAACTTGGTTCATTGATGACAGAAACGAATGAATATTATGGAAATGAAAATACACTACACCACGTTTAGACTTCCGTCTCCCACACAGTTTATGGTGGTCTTGGATGCGCCTGAACTCTTTATCATACAATATCCTAACTACCCAGAATCTTTGGCTATCTTAGGCGACCATTATCGTTAAAATGGCGTCTATTTGGAAATAATGTTGCTCATTTCAAAGTCGAGACCTTTTTGGATGTTCTTGACTCTTGTTTACTATATTAAACCTGATGAGTCTTTCTCCCTAGCCATGCCTTCAGTACGTAACCCATGGACGTTTTTAACCTCAGTCTCATTGGCGCATTAGACACCACTTTGGTCAAAATATATATATTACCACAAATGGCCATTCAATGGTCAGTTTTAAGTCAGTGTGTAAGTGTGACAGTAATATGTAGCAGTCATTACAACGGGATCGCATTATAACGAAATTGCTCAATTATTGAGCTTTTAAGCAGGGGGTGGATCTTTCCTAATTAGCTATCAATTGTCGATTTTCTTCGAGATTAGGCCTATTATGATAAGTGAAGATATACAGCATAGTATGATTCATGCATGATGTCAAAACTTCAAGTATAATCATAAATTAACATTTATTTGCGGCTTCCACGTCATAATTTCCAAGCTGAATGAGTTTACTGATATTTTTTATTTATTAATATATTATATACATTATATATATGTTGAATAGTTTATTTTAAAAACACCAATCATGGCAGCCCGAAAGCTGAATTAAATTCAGTTAACAAAATAAGCATAATTATTTTTTAAAAGACAATGAAAATGTAGCTGAATGATATTATACAGAGTGAGTGAGAAAAAATGCCCCATCATTTGGACATTGTCTTGTAAAAAGTATGAACATTTAATCATTTGTTTATGGTATGTCTTGGTAGAGTTATCCTCCTAGCATCTGTTGGTATCCTTTTCATTTGGATCTTTGCACGCATGACTGAATAACAGACAATCTTCAGAAGACAGCAGAATCTCACCTGCGCCAAGTGGCTGGGTGAAGAATAAACAATTTGAGAATGTATTACTTATGTGCACGCACAAAGACACCCACCCACACATACCCTCATTTACACACACACAAACCACATGCACACCCACACCCTCATCACACACACCCACATACACCCACACACATATGGCCTACCCTATCTCATTCACACCAGCAACACACAAATACACACCAACACCCTCCGCAAACAAACACAAACACACACACACACACACACACCCACACACACACACACACACACATCCTCACTCACACTCACAAACAGTAAGGGAATTACTGCGTTCCAGTCAGCGATGGTCTTGGTAAACAAAACATTAATGCTTGTCAGAACAGGGAAAATGTAATTTGTTGTAACGTTTATCCGTCCAATTGGCACAATTCAGAGTTTGCCGTCTTCTGAAGATTATCTGTTACTCAGTCATGCGTACAAAGATCTAAATGAAATGGGTAACAACTAAATGCTCGGAGAATGACTCTACCAAGATATATCATGAAACCCATGATTAATGTCATGCTTTAAATCAGACAACTTCAGAATAATGGGACATTTTTTTACTCTCTCTCTCTCTGTATATCTATGGAAGCATAAGTTATTATTTAATTCAAACACGAAAGTATTCGCTGTAATGTCTGCGGGAATATCTGATATATCTGATACACTGAATAATATACAGGTATATAACAACTTTAAGAACAACATTTCATGTTTGAAACTTGTAGTATTATAAGCTATATAGCTAATAAAATGCAGGACAATGATTGCAAATCTATATTGCAGTGAGTACGATTACATAACAAATTAATAGCATTTTGAATTAATAAAATTGATGTTCAGAATAATGACTTTTTCGGCCATCTTCATATCAATCGTTATATTATTATGTCACGTATAGTTTTAAAGTCAAACAAAACTTCCATGATATTATTTTGGAGAA
Source organism: Paracentrotus lividus (assembly GCA_940671915.1). Lineage (NCBI taxonomy): Eukaryota > Metazoa > Echinodermata > Echinoidea > Camarodonta > Echinidae > Paracentrotus > Paracentrotus lividus. The sequence goes on from CALNVZ010002100.1 coordinate 15,775,065, forward strand.
AATTATGGCGTCTAATTTTCGCCTTCTTTCATCCAATCGAGATGTTAATCAGAGCCACCACGTTTATGTGACCAAACAGCATAGCTCCTGTCATGGGAAATTATGATTCTCCTTATCAGGAAAATTAGTTAAAGGGCGATTAAACCAAACGCAATCGCGGAACAATGGAAGTATTAAATCAACTAAATTTTGAGATAAAGGGCCCCGCTTGCTTCGGGGTAGGTGCCGTTGGTGACATGAGCACAAGATGACATGTAAAATAGCATCGCGGGAGTTTGGTTTCCCCTTTTTGTAGATTCAGGGCAACGTTGAACTTCTACGGTGGAAATCCCAAGTGGGCGAGGGCGGCGGGCAATGATTTTTCTTTTTTACAATTTTTTTTAAATAGATATTTTCATTTGGAACCGGATACCACCATCTTTAGGGATAGCAAATAATATTTATTTGCTGATTAATTTCCCACCTTTCACTTTTGTTAGCACTCAACAGCTTTAACAATTCTAGTTCGTTGTTGTATCAATCTTTCCATTTTTGAATATGCAGGACCATAAACGGTGGTGGACTTTGTGTCCAATTGAAGCATTAATTTGTGGGCGATTTCGTATGGAAAATGTATTCGAAAAGATTCCTTGTCCGCGTCTTGGCAGTTTTAAAATTACGAAGGGAGGGCTGGGGTAGGGGTTGCAGCCACATCGCATTTATGTATATTATGTTACCGAAATTTAGTTGCGCGTTTATACCTTATGTTTTGTATTACTTTATTGATTCTGAATCGTCTGATTTTTTTAAAGGATTTTTTTTTAAAGATCATGATATGAAAATGTGAAAATGATCAAACAGCTTATAGGCCCTCATATTTATTTCAAACATTTCCTAAATCTCTTTGTTAAAAGCTAACGATTGACATGAAAGGCACTATAGTTTATTTGCCTTCGGCTCTTTGAACTTATATATCGCATTTTTTTTTTTTTTTTAATTCTTTTTTTTTTTTTTTT
>CALNVZ010002100.1:15776076-15781076 GCA_940671915.1 Paracentrotus lividus
TTTTTTTTTTTTTTTTTTTACACGGCTAATTAATCCGATCAATTATGACTGCGGAATAACTAAATGTTTACTTCTCCCTCGATTCGATGGATGCACATAATATTCAATCCGCGATACATCAGCTTTTCCCAAGTGACGTAATCCTCTTTCGGCCAATCGGCTCAATGAGTATATCTTGCTATATTTATTATTATGAAATAAGCGAGGCAAAGAAGCGAAAACAATTGATTTCCCCCGAGATATACATATCTCTGGCTTGACTGCTTTCCTACAGGCAGAATCGATGAACTAACCGTAGAGATTGAATGATATGACCGGCTTACTATAGCCGGGTACGAATATCATGTGTCGAATTGTGAAATATGAATAATTTTGACAAGTCCGATCCTTTCTAACGAATATAAATCAGTATCTCAAATATTCAGCATATCAATATTGATGCAACATATCAAACTCACTCTGTCAGCGAGTGAAATGGCTGAACTAAAACTAAACTAATCTGAGCGTTTCACCACTCGATTTCGAGTGAAAGTATTTCTTCATTCTAAATGTCGAGTGTATGGCACAATAACCCATTCTGATTCAGAGAGTACGTTACTTTACTGATCATAGTATTCATTTCACCACTTTTTGCTCCAATCAAAATGTAAAATGTAAATATAACCTCCCATATTTCGATGATATCATGGTAGCTTCATTAGAAGAACCATTATGATTTTATATACACCCTTTGGTTTCCATTTTACAACAAAATGCCGACATCAAGAGAATCTGATTTTATATAGGGTACATGCAGGTAATATGGACCCCCTAAGCTCATTTGCCTAATTTGCATAAAATTACGAAATGACACACAGTCTAATCTTTGTTTATATGAATCAATAACTACTGCTCTAACTTTTATTGTGAAGAAAAACAATTATCACCAACCCCCCTGTCTGCAATATTCAAATGTTGACGTCATTACCAAAGTGCCCATATTACCTGCATGTGCAGGTAATATGGGACATGTATTTAATGTACGTTTTAAAAACTACAATTCGTCTGTTGGGAGCCATAAGGGCGCTATTGCACATTATAGATGTTCCGTTGAGAGCCATAAGGGCGCTATTACTGTACAAAGTCAATGGTAATAGCGCCCTTCTGGCTCCAAGCCGACAATTACTCTACCATGTCTGGAATTTGCTTAAAATGTTGAAAATCATTAACTTTAAGATATAATTTGAAATTATAAGACCCTTCAGTAAAACCTTTGACTATATATTTCATTGTTAGTATTTTGTATATTATTTCTTTTTTTAATATTATTTAATATTATTTTCATTATACAAGTCAATATAGGCCTACAATAAGTTATTTATATAATTATTATACTGTGAAATATACCTAAAAATCGTAGCAAAGAGATTGATGCCTCATCCCAATACTAAGTACCAGAATCATTTCCGCCATTTTGGATGTCCCATATTACCTGCACTAATGTTGCTGTGTCAGGCAAGCATTTAATGCAACATTGCACCCCTTCACTAAAACAAATTGACCTGTACACGCTAGTATGATCAAAATGAAACTATAAGCTTACTAAATATAAAAACAATTGAGGTTACCCCCTCAAACACTCTTTCACCATCACATTCTGTGAAATATCAAATTTTTACATCAGGGTAAAAAAAATGCCGTAAGTTTTTACCTACCTTTTTGGTTTTCAGCAATTTTCTCAGAGAAATTTCGGCATTAGATGCTTCTCACGACGATATATTTACGTATACAGTTCATATGAACAACATTATGGTGCTCACACCGGTCATCGTCACCGGTACGAGCGGTCACGACATGATTTGCTTCAGGTGTCCCATATTACCTGCTGTCCCATATTACCTGCATGTACCCTACTAATGAAAACCTTTGGTTTCCATTATACAAACAAAATGCCGACAAACAGAAGAATCACCTCTTCATTATCTAGTGATGCACGTAACTTATTCACGTCTATTTTCTTCTTGATCGAGACGTAATTGATTGATGCAGAGCTTCAACTTGTTATCATTATACTATACTCCTTTAAAAAAAAATTTTAAAAAACTTTTTTTTTTTTTTTGTTGTGGCCCACCCCATTCCACCTTTTGTGTAGCGCTGGGAAGACACGAATGCTTTGATCATTGACAAATTAAAAATCTATTCACGACATTTTTTTGGACTGTTTGATTTGCCCTGCCATGCAGTAATATCATACTACAGTCATACGTGGTTATTATAATAATGATGACCAATTTGACTGCACCAGTGAGAAAAACATGATCAATTTGAAATTTGAACCATATTACAACGGATGAAAACCAAAAGAATGGATACGGTTTTAAATCTATCGCTGTAAAATAAAGATGAATTTGTTTGAAAACTAAAATCATACGTTATTAAGTTTTGTGAGATCGAGATTTCCTCTGGGAAAGTGTAAATATCATCATGGGAATTTATATATTAGAATTTTCCTCATTAGCCTTGTTGCCATAGTGATTAATCAACTTTTTGTCGATTTCATATCTCTCATGCTTGAACCGATTTTGTATACTAACTTCATAAATATAAATCTTCTCATTTGTTTTGCATGAAATACAGTATATTCCATTTTTTTAATTTTTTATTATTATTATTCAATTCCTGATTCCTGGGCGAATCATGCCGGTGTATTTGTTGTAAACTCGTGTTTTTGGATGGAAACTGTTTACATTTCATTTCATTTTTATTGTTCGATTTATGTCCCTCCCAATTCGAACGAGGGTCTCCGTCGGTCGGACGCTCGCACTTTCGTCCGTCTCCACTCGGCAATGCTCGGCGACACGAGACTGTATACTATGTTCCGCCCTAAACAAAATGTTATAAATTTACGCACGCCAGACACATCCATTTTTTACTCTAGGGGGTTGGATCTATAAAAATCATATCATCACTCCCCATGGATGAATGGGTGGCACAATTAACAGAGCAGAAGGGAGAGAGAGAGAGAGAGAGAGAAGAGAGAGAGAGAGAGAGGAGACCGAGAATGCAGATGGGAGGGGGTACGATTGTCCTGTCATACTGATACGTCAAAGGGCCGAGATGATAATACCAATATCTATTTTTTCTCCGCTTGATATATGCATTTTGGGGTTGAATCCTCATTCGTCTCGGTAGTTGGGACGTTCATCATCATCATCATCCTCACTCAACTTAATCATTCTCATTTCACTATTCACAGAATCACCAGTCATCATTTGGGGTTTCTACTTTATTCAACGATCTGGTGGACAGGAACACTTCGTCGCCGACTTTTGAGGACAAGATTATTGTCTTTTTGATTTTTTTTTTCTGCTTATCGGTTCTGGCTTTAACTTTGATACTGGAATCCTGGAGGAAAAATTGTTGCAGAAATAGGTTCGTTATTTAATTATTCATTATTACGTTGTTGTTGTTGTTGTTTTTTTTTTGTTTTTTTGTTTTTTTTTCGTTAGTGAGGTTTATGTGATGCGTTCCCCTCATAAACGTTTTATATCATCACAATGAATACAGTTTGAACTTTCTATTAAAATGGTAACGTTTTTGTTAATCCTTTTTAATCATTACGCTAAAGAGACGATGGTTCACGATGATTACAAAATTCGTTTGGCATATATTCACCGATATTAATTCTCATCAAAACATAATGCTCTTTTTAAGGTTTTGCTCCTATTACATATTATGTCTTACGTGGAATATGATTTATTCGTTAGTATACACCTCCTTTTTGCAAAAAAAAAATATATACAGAACATCATGAAGACATCATTTTCTTATTGCATTTACAATGAATAATCAAATATTAATAATTAATTTCATAACCTATTAATTAAAATAAGAAAAAGCAGAAATCCACTCCTAACAAAAATTAATAAATAATCAAATAAAAAATGCTATAGGCCTTATCAAATAAGTTCTCTCATATTAAAGTCGATTAATTAGATATGTAGGTTAATTATTGTGCAATAAAGTTATTGTTAATATAACAAAATATATGAAAAGTGCGATCTTTAAAAAAAAAATCTGAATTAGAGATATACAACAAAAAAAAACCTGCTGTACTTCATTTACGATTTTCTTGATTTTTTAAAATCAATCTTATCATCAAATCTAACTTCGACACATAATTCAACTTCCTCTTTCAAAAGTATTTTGCTCGAGAAATTAAGTAATAAAGATATAAGTGTAAACAATATAATTAATAATGGTTTGGTGTTTTATCTGACATCAATTCATCTACCAATCCACCACTACCAGCACCACCACCACCACCACCACCACCATCACTGCACTTCGGTCTTCGGCCATAAATGCCATTCCACCATTTTAATACCGCTTTGACCACTTTCTTAATAATTTCCCTTGCATCCACCATGCACAACAATTATGCTCTTTATATTTGTCGGCTTATGACATGTTAAATGCCGCTTGCAAAGGGATTGCAAAAAAACTCAAGAAAGTATTTTATACTAAACCTTCTGAATGTTGTTGAAGAATGTTATCTTTGACGATATTTTTGGTAATAAAAAACGTAGCTTACAACAAGGGTTTCTAAACCAATCGCATATTATTTAGGCCAAGCAGTTGAAAGGAAAGCAATATTATTGTGGAATAAGTATTAAAGATCGTAACAATCGTGAAACAGTGAAAAGAAAAATTAATAAATAATCAATGATGCTTAATTCAAAATAGTGGTGCATTTTTCAGAATTTGAATGCTTGAAAGAAAGGTCATTATTCATGAATGTGACATATATTATGATCTGTAACTATTATAAGAGGCTGAAATCACTAATGTGAAATAATAATATTGTTGATCTATCATACAAATGGGTTTCGTATCGATAAACATGTTGACATTGACAAAGTAGGATGAAAAGATCCCTATATTATATGTGGTTTTTAAAGTAACATTATACCGTGTGCATATCATTGAAGTGGGTGTATATATTTAATATTCATGCCCGG
>CALNVZ010002100.1:15786076-15789308 GCA_940671915.1 Paracentrotus lividus
AAGCGAAATTTCTGGCTTTCCAAGCAAAATGAGCAAAGTCTTCCGGTCAGTGCGATGCTTTATTAAATAGTGCACAATACCTTTGCTGAGAGGCAGAAGGCTGTTTTAAAATGCCATTAATTAACAGCCTCCTGAACTCTAAACTCATACAAACTCCTTTAATTAGACCTGATTTTTTGTCTTCTGTCACTTGAATTATGTTTGCTGTCTATAATAACACCTTGTGCACGATGAGGATATCGATATCATGTAATATCTTTTTCATGTACAGAGGAGCGAAATTTTGGTCTTTATCAAAACTTAATTTAAATGATCACGAGACTAACCAAATGAACTGTTAAAAATCTCTGCCGGAAGAACACAGCTGGTCCCACAGTGGAAACGCAATAAAAATACAGTGTAAACAACAGTGTGAAATCATCCTTACACATTGTTAAAAAAAAATGGGCGTTATTGATCATCGTGAATTCACATGTTCCCATTTATGAGGGAGAAAATTCACAGTGTGAAACTGAACGCCGACTATAATTATTTGTGAACAGCCCAGCACAGTATGAACATCATGTTTATAATTGTTTTAAATATGAGATGTGATTCCAATATGTCAGTACATTGTGGGAAATTGCTGGTGTCTTGCTAGTAGGGGATAGCGATGATTATAAAATTCATATTCATTAAATCACTATGTTCACATTAGTGAGGGATGGAAACATCACAGTTGTGAAACGAAACACCACTATGTGAACACCCTAACACAGTTTAAAATCACGTTCATATTGTTAAATGAACATTTATTCGAATGCTTATTTGAACACGATATTCCCACATCTGTCATGTCTTGCATATAGCAGATGGTCGATCGATAAATTTATATAGAAATATAAATGTATGGGAAGAATATTTTCTTGTTATGGTTTGTGATATTTTTGATTAATTATTATTAATTGAGTTAATTTAAACGTTGATAATTAAATGAGTGCCAATGAGTTTATGATCTCAACATATTTTAAAAGCTTAAACTGTAATATATCAAAAGTGGTAATCATTGGGACATTATTTCTTATCCAACTGTACTAATGGCCAAACTTACCAGTGTTAGGCCTTAATCGGTAGATAGATTTTAATATTAATGTTAACATCGAGTATTTTTTTTTGATCCACAGATTCTCCAAATCCTTTTCAATTTTAGCCCTGACTTTAAGAGAAGTCAAAAGGACCATGTAAATTCCACTGACATAAACCTTCACAGTTTTTAATATAGCGCCTTTCTTACATCAGATACAAATCTAAACCGTAAAAGTAAGTAAAACTATACATAAACAGTATAAAATTGAAGAAAAAATGGGTTGATATAAAGATATTTTTTTATCATCAAAGGTATAAAAATATATTATTATAGCGATATAGAGTAAATCGGGGGAAAAAACGGATTAAGGCAACACAACGAAAATACTTTTTCTTGAAATTAGTACTTATTTAATGTGTAGGCCGTATGTCAATTTCTGCGGGCAATATATCATCATTACATTTTTTTTTAATTTGGAAGCTATCAGAATTTAGGGCCTAAAAAAAGGCTAAAAAGTATTAATTTTCACGTTTTCGCGTTTTACACAATCCACTAAAAACCATTATCGAAGAGGCCGAAGCTCCCCGGCCCCTATATATGTTCTCCGTCCTCGTGAGAGGAATATAGAGTCACTTAGAATTGAAAAAAATGGAAGTCTATAAATTTCCAAAGAATGTCTTCTTTTAAAAAACCATTCGTCTAAATACTTTCTTAAGTTTTAGAAAACTCTCCAAATTCTTCTAAAAATTCCTGCGGCTAGCTAGTTGTTACATTGAGCATTGAATTTATTTATTAAAAAAAACAGAAAAGAAAATCAGACTCGTCATTCAATTGCAATAGAGTTTATTTAAAAAAGTTAAAACATCATTCAAATTCCACTTCGAATCTGATTCATATCAATGTGCGACTCAACGATACCTTTTTTAAAATTTCATGTATAAAAGAAATATTTCTAAATCTGACCTTCATTATTGATTATGTTCCATTCCCAACCGGAGATAAGAACCGCGAATAAGAATAAAATAACCCTTTCTTTTAGAATAAATTATATAAACCAAACACGCAAGCTTGGTTATATTATGTACTTGGGCCCAGGCGCCTTGGAATTCGCTCCATAAAGGTTAATCTGCAAGATCAGAGCTTGAGCATAGACGACCACGTCTTAAAAGATCTGAAATACCTATAGCATTATATATGATTATTTTTCTTCAATTATTTATATAATTTTTTACGGAAAGAAAAATTTGACCATGCTATTCGCGACATGAAAATTTTTTCTGGTGACAGTCTACAAATCAAAACGCAGTTGGCGAAGATAGGGAAATTTCAAATACAAATATGGTATTAAGACTGTCGAAGACGCCTAACCACACCAACAGATTACGACTCATGGATAACACAAATAAATTAAAACGTGTTACCGGTTCAAAACCAGCAGATTTATATCAGCTAAATGCCATTGAGAAACATGCTTGATTCGGTTGTTTTGGTTCATTCACAGTCTTGTCAGGCAGTACGAAACTTTTTTTTATGAATTTTAAAGCGTATAAAAAACTGATATCGACAATGATCATTTCACCTCATCGCTTTCATGCTCTCTGTCAAACTCCCAATACACCATATTCCTCGATGGCCATATTCAATTGAGTCTTGCAACTGCCGAAAAAACGTATGGTTACATACAGAACATATCTTTTAATCAACGGGAACTACGATTTTGTTCGGCCACCCTGTGCTTTTCGAGAAGTTTTCAATCCTCCATACGAATGGTACTTCCGTGTGAATGTCCAATCTTTTTGATAGTGTGTTTATGAAATTAACAAATATGTTGTATTCTGATTCTTGTTGAGGTCGACAGAACAACGTTCTTGCAAAATAACCCACCCAATATAAAGATTCAAAAGCAGTTATCAGTAAAACTTTTATGGTTGCCCTATTGAGAAGAACGGAATACACCAAATCTGTATATTATTTTCCTCTGCACAGACCTGCAACATTGTTGCGGTTAACTCTTCACTATACTAGTTGCTGCATCATTAATGAGCCCAAAATTTCAATATGAAACTCACATATGTTCTAACAATAAATATAGAGATAAAAATAATAAAAGATTATATATTGATTAATACAATGTCTTATGTTATATATTGTCGGAAAGAAAATGAG
>CALNVZ010002100.1:15795490-15818375 GCA_940671915.1 Paracentrotus lividus
AAGTGTGTGGAAATTGAAGTAAAAGTCTAAAAAATTAGTTTTTCCAGTCGTAGCTGCAGTCAACCTGCATCGTTGATACTCTTTTGTCTATTAATGATACACAAAATCGATGTCGACTAGTTTGCGACTCCAGTCTATGTAGTCTTGAGATGTCGCCGCAACGTCTTCTGGGTCTCCAGGGAGTCGCCTCAAAATTCAATAAAATGATTGTGAAAAAATGCCAGACACATTTTTCCACTTTTTTATTACAAGTAAGCAAGGCTTTTTGCAAAGTCTTTTAATGGATTTTTGGGGCGACTCCCTGGAGACCCAGACGACATTACGGCGACATCTTCAAGACTACAGAGACTGGAGTCGCAAACTAGTCGAGACCGATTTGGTGTATCACTAGTAGACAAAAGAGTATCGGCGATGTCAGGTTGACTGCATCTACGACTGGAAAAACTAATTTTTAAAACTTTTATTTCAATTTTCCACACTCAGGAGACATCTCCATGACTCTCGAGACTCAAATCGATAACTAGTCTAGACTCATGGCCAATAAGATATGGCATTGCTCCTTGAAAACAAAAGCATGAACATCAGAGTTGTTAAACTGAAATAAAAGTGAAGCACAGAATAATGAATGGCACTTTCGTAATGTATTCCTTTTCATCAAACTTGGAATGGGCCAAAAGTGACTACTCTAACAAAAGAGCCTGTGTATTCAAAACCAATGGAGCGAAACGTTTGAACTTTTCACAAGAATCGCAGTATTAAGTGGGCTTTCAAAATATGCATATGGAATTGGCAATAATTCTTTGTTATTGAAGTTATTTAGCGCCCAATCAGAGGGACATTTTTTTTTTTGGGACGCGCTGTATAAACAAAAGTGAACAAATAAGACTTAAGATTTGTCTTGAAAGTTTCCAACATCGGGGAATCAAATAAAAACAAATGGGTCAAAAATCTATTAATTAAATGAATCTATAATTTTATAAAACATAGACTTTTTCTCTTCAAAATGAATAGTTTAGTAGATGCCGTGGAACGTTTTTGAAAGTGGAGGGGATGAGCCGAAAGTGGGGGGGGGCTGAACAGGCTGAAGATCACAAAATTATGGTCATTTTCCGTTTTTGTACACGTTTGCTCAAAAAGTGGGGGCTGAAGCCCCCCCCCCCCCCCCCCCCCCCCCCCCCCCCCCCCCCTCCCACAGCCCCGGCTCCGCGGCTCCTGTTTAACGATTCAGCGGATTGATTCAATAGGGGAAAATGAACAGTAGGCCTTTACTAGTATAAAAAAAAAACTGTTGAAAAATATGGAAACTGACCACAAATATATTATGAAAAATGAGCAAAGAACTGGGATTCCATTGGAATCCATAGAATTTCTGGTCAATTTCCCTCTTTATTCAACTTTATATTTAAAAAATATTTTAATATTTTCTTATAAGAGTGTTGTAAGCTTAATACAAATATGAATTATCTCTAAGAATAACCCTTACCCCATCAAGTTTAGCTCCATTTTCGATTGGGGGAAATATGGATACAAAAAAAATCCGCCTCTGTTACCAGGTAAAGGAATAAACACCATAACTTGCATTGCCCCTCTATAAATTTCAGTTTTCTATATAAGAGGACAAAATTTATTTTCTACTGATATACAGATCTGGCATTGCCAATCGATATAATTATGGAGTGGTATCAAAACTAACTTTCCAATAAACCCTCCCTATAGGCCTACAGACCACCCATGGTGTGCCCTTTCATCTTCTGACTGGTGGGACGTGTTTTTCTGTTATATCCTCATTGTATCTTGCACCATCTCTTTTGTATATAAACTCTTTATAAGCTCTGTTCTTCTGTATTGTAATCATTAGAATAAAGAATTATAGTTGAATGAACATTAAATGACATAACAAGACGATTGGTGTTTTAACTATACAATTTAAGCTCGCTTAATAGACCAAATAAGATGATAGAGCGCCATATTAACCGATGCATCGAAATCTCTTAAAAATCACCACACGGGGGTGTTTCATTCCAAGAAAAAAAACATATCCTTAGGCCCACCTATTACCAATCGGTCGATAATCTGGAGATCACTTTCACCTAGCTCTCTCAATTATTATCACTTTCTGCAAATTCATACTGCTCAATTACCATTATTTTGATCTATACTTTATGGCAATAATAAGCACTTTATCAAGCAAAGTGCAAAACAGACTGGCACGTTATTACGTAAGACATGTCACTGTCAGTTATTATGTTAGGCTATCTAAAAGTTTTCTTCTAATTCTATAAGAAGAAAAACAATTCTTTTTACAGTTTGAAATGCGTGTGGTCTATCCTCCTCCCCCACAAAAAAAAACAAAAAAACAACACCAAACAAACAAACAAACAAACAACAACAAAACTAGAACTCAAACAAGAAAAAAAAGTGGGGGAAAATCAAAGCTCGAAATTTTGTCGTATAATGATTTTCTTTATTTAAAAAAAAAAATCAAATTATATATGTATTTTACATTATAACATTAAGAATATTTAAAGGAAACCAATACCCAAGGAAATAATCCCTTTTATAACAAAGAACATTATGAGAGGAGCAATTAAAAAAAAAAAGTTTCATCAAAATCGGTTATAAAAATAAGAGAGGTATGGAAGTTTGAAAAGTCTCGTTGTGCCTTCCGGGATCCTCAAATTGGCAACATCGGCTTCAAAATGGCCGATTTATGGACAACTCTCCATTTTTTTGTACACAAATTTTCAGATTTTCCCCATTTGCTTTCAAAATATATCTTACCTCCTTCTTTTCTCAACTTGACATATTATGATGTATAAAATATATTTTCCCATGATATTTTGAGCTCAGAAGTAAATAAGACTTAGTTCGAAAGAAAATGGGAAAAATCTGAAAATTTGTATACAAAACAAAATTAATGGAGAGTTGTCATAGAGGCGGATATATTTTGAAGCCGATGTTGCCAATTTGAGAATCCCCATAAAAGGTACAATGAGACTTTTCACATTTCCATAACTCTCTTATTTTATAACCGATTTTGACGAAACTTTTTTTTTTAATTGCTCCTCTCATTATGCTCTTTGCTGTAAAAGGGATTATTTCCTAGGTGTGGTTTCCTTTAAACATTTTTAATGTTATAAAGTAAAATACATATTGCTCCTCTCATTGTGCTCTTTAATATAAAAGTGATTATTTCCTTCGGTATTGGTCCCCTTTAAAACATACATTATAAATTTACCTGAACGATCTTTCTATGATTCTGTTTTGTAATGTTCTTTATTATTTTATTCAAAATCATAATATTCATTCAGAATCAAAATATACATCATTTTAGTATAATATACCATAATGAGCAAAATTGTAAATAGTGTACCAATTATCTCAAAGAAATTATGAGCTCTCCGCTCCTCACTTCACCCCCTTTCCGATAAAAAAAAGAAAGAAAATGGAACGAACGCAATCCAACAAACAACAAACAAACACACATAAAAAACAAAACAAATAAAAACAAAAATGCCGTGGGCAGTGAAGGCCTTCCTGATTGGTCAATCACATAAAGCTGTAAGCCAGTGAGTCCCCCAGCCTCGTCCTTTAAATTTTCTTACAATTTTTTTTTTCTTTGAATGTTCCTACTTTCAGTAGTAAATTTCTTCTTGGCTACTTTTGACTATTTAAAAAAAAAAAAAAAATCTTATTTCTTGTTTCTTGAATACATGGAGGTTTCTTCTTCTCTCTACTATATATCAGTAGTTTCGTTTAATCCTATATAGACTTCTTTCTTGCAGTATTCCCCCCCCCCCATAATTTCCTCACTAATTCTCAATCAAGAAAATGCGAACCTGTATGTTTCCTCTTCTTTTCCACAAAATGAGCATTTATCACTTAATGTGAAATGAAACCCGTAGAAGTTTATTTACATAAATAATTTTAAAGAGTAGTTTAAATTGAAATTCCATTGGTTTATATCTAATGTACTATTTCTTCTTCCCCCCATGGTCGGGGGGGGGGGGATCCCTTCTCAATTTCTTTATTTTATGTTGAATGTAAATTCTCAAAACTTTTTTTTAGATATCTCCTATAGATCTTTTGAATAGACCGATTCATATTAAAATGTTCTTTCTATGAACTTTAATTATATTTTGGCGTGAAATGAAATCGTCTTTTTGAAATGTCCTCTTCTTCTAGGCCTAGTCCCAGAATTCTAAAATAGCTTGCCCGACTTTGGTGTTCCTTTTTTTTATAATTGATATAGTACGCAAATATTTTCATTAAAGTGATGTTTTTCCTTTATTGTGGAGAAACCTGTTACTAAAAAATATTTCTTTCCCTTTGTTATTGTGGGTTGTGTCCTTCTTAATGAAATCCTTAGGGTGGTATCTCACTTCGCGGAGACGTCTCCGCGACAAAATAGAAATTTCGTCTCCACAACGGATATATTTAATAGAGACGTCTCCGAGACGTCTCCTGAATTTCGGAGACGGATTTTTTTTTCATAAAATGTCGCGGAGACGTCTCCGAGACGTCTTCGCGACGTCTCGGATACGTCTCAATACTAGTTATCCGTCGCAGAGACGAAATTTCAACTCTGTCGCGGAGATGTCTCCGCGAAGTGAGATACCACCCTTAACCTCTAACCAAGTATTTTGGTAATTACTCATCGATCATCTGAGGATACAATACAGTTAATTGTAACTGTTAGTTGCAATAAAAAATATGAAAATTCCTCCGAAAGGTCTCGATGATGAGCTATTTTTTTGTTTTGTAATGTTCTTTATTGTGTTCATTCAATACATCAAATCAAATTATACATTTACATCTGTATTGCATAATATCATTCAATACATAACATCGAATCATACATCATTTAATTGTGATATATAACATATTGGAACCAATTACAGAGTACAAAATACAGTAATCTCAAATTATATCGAATGAATTATTATTACCTCCACCCCCCCCCCTCTATATTTTGTTTTGCAGTACTAGTATCTTTATTATATATCATAATTTATAACATATTGAAGCAAAGTATAGACTGCAATAAACTTAGTTATATCGAATGAAATAAAGTTTGTTATATCCCTTACCCCCATTAAAAAAAAAACAACAACAACAACAAACAAAAACAGGACAATGCTCGAACTCGATATATCGGATCGGAAGATATCGATATCATTTAGCTAAATTTTTAAAACTGTGTGCGAGAAAAATGGCTGCTGTTGCTTTGTTGACGTGGAAAAGCGTCCTTATTTCGTGTCTAATTATTGTCATTAATGTCACCAATTACGCCCAGACTGAAACCTTGGAGGATGATCTTCTCTTCGCTCCTGGAGGACAGTTTACTATGAAAATGGGACAAGCAAAGCCTCAAAGGTAACATCAGTCGGGTTATTCAGTCCCGTATAATTGAGAAAGGTGTCACGTTCATGAATGATGAATAGTCTAATAAACTTGAACTTAAAATAACAACAACAACATCTGATTGAGGGTGATTGAATGAAGATAGTATCACTAAATTTAATTGTGATGTATTCGCTGCTCACATTTATAGGGGAAGTTTACATTGTTATCAAACAGGTTTTGAAAAATGAGGGGGAAAATATGAGTGAAGTCGAAGCCCTTTTTTAAAAGAAAAAATAAATAAATAAATAAAGTTAGGATCTAACGTTAACAGTTAACGTGTTAGACCTAACAAGTTAAGGCTATATCACATATGCGTGCAAACCTAACTTGGAACGGATCGAAGCATTTTTGCATCGGCGGCCACCGATGCCCAATTTACCTTTACCTTTACCTAACTTAAATGATTCATTTTAAATTATAATTGACTTTACACTCACCTGATCTATAACATGAAATCTCTCTAAATGAGTGGAGTAGAGGTACGGAACATTTCAAATTGATGAAATCTTGAAGTCTTTTATATCTCCTTTCAACCACATTGCTATAGTGAGATCGGCTTCGAGTGGGCACCAGCTAAATATACGTTGAATGACGTTGAGGGCTTGCAGCCTACAGAGCTTGAATAATAAGGAGGCAGAACCCATTCAATAAAGCATTAGAATATTACGAGAATTTTTTGTTATTGACTATCTTGTAATGGACAATGTTTGTTTACGAATAGTAAACAAGATTGACCCGCTGAACTCAATTGACCTCATTACAGGACTAGCTTTCTTCCAGCCCACAGATGATTTTTTATTGAATAGATTTTATCACGAAGTCCCATGACACAATATTTCTACTTAGATAGATTTTTCAAGATCCAGTATTTCAATGAGTGGGGGGGGGCAAAATTGGAATTCTAGATTTTGGTACACCCGATTTTTCCCCCTGTCATGCATCAAAAATTTTTTCATGGGGAGGGGGGGGATGGGTAAGGTTATTTCTTTTTTGCCTTCATAAAGGTCCGGGGGAGGGGGGGTTTAGGTGTAATTTTTTTGGGGCCCATCATAAAGGTCATCAAGTGTCAGTCATATGGGGTAACATTCATTATGTAATCGGGCCGGTCTCCTTCCCCTCCCCCCCCCCAATTTTTTTTTTTTTTTTTTTTTTTTTTTTGTGGGGGGGGGGGTAGGTGTTAATTTTTTTTTGCCCATCATTAATTTTAAATCGAGCTGGTCTTATTTCCAACTTTATTTTCTTTCTCTTTTTTTTTTTTTTTTTGGGGGGGGGTATGGTGTTAAATTTTATTTTCCTTTTGTCCATCAGGTATTGGCTAGAGTAAATCTGGCCGGTCGCCCTTTTTTTCTTCTTTTTTTCATTCCCCTTTCTTGTTCTCTTCAATTTTTTTTATTCAGGGGGTGGGGGTATCCTAGGTGTTAATTTTTTCATTTTTTTTATTTTTTATTTGTCCATCATAAATCTTAAATCGGGCAATCGCCTTTTTTTTTTTTTTGCAGGGGCAGGGGGCAATGGGGGGGGGGGGGGAGAGGCTGGCTGGCGGGGCACCCTGGATACGTGCCCGACATCCATCTGCAAAGTTTTTCCCCCAACCGTGTACAAAGTCCATTGGTTGCAGAAAAAAAAACAGGAATAAAAGA
Organism: Paracentrotus lividus; assembly: GCA_940671915.1. Taxonomy (NCBI): domain Eukaryota; kingdom Metazoa; phylum Echinodermata; class Echinoidea; order Camarodonta; family Echinidae; genus Paracentrotus; species Paracentrotus lividus. The sequence continues at coordinate 15,802,537 of CALNVZ010002100.1, forward strand.
GAAAGAGAAAGAGAGAGAGAGAGAGGGGGGGGGGGGGAGAGGAGAGAAAAAGATTAGAATCTACTGGTAACGACAGGAGAAAAAGTGTTGAAACTTTCCGAGAGGGGGGGGGGAGGGGAGGTAAATAGAAAACTGTGCAGATCAATTTATCAAAAAAATCTCGTATTGAACAAATAAATTCATTGCTTGTTTTAATCGCATGAGTGATAAATTAAGACGCCTATATACGAGACTAATGCTCTCAAGAGAAAAATTTCTCTCCTGCAAGATCCCACGGAGAGCAGATCCACGCAAAGCGGTGAGGTTTTCCCCAGTTATTTTTTTTAATAGGTATGATGATTTTAGAGCTTAAAAAATAGCATATAATGTACATATATAGGCTAAACTATCATTTCATACCCATATTTAAATGTATAAATGTGTGTTTTATTTTAAAAAACAGGCAGAAAATCGTTGCGGTCAACTGGAGTGAGCTTCCGCCGTATACTACCCCTCCGCGGTGCAAGGTCACTATAGTTGACCGATGCATAAGTGTAAGTGAGGCTATATGAATGTTTAAACTTTTTATTTTAAAATTAACCATTAAAAAATGTATTAAAATTTTTTACACTAAGGTTATGCTAAAAAATGTAAATTCAGATTTTCGAGACTAATTTGTCATTTGAAAATTAAGAAATCAAGAATTTGATTGAATTGAACCAAAAAGAACAACAACAACAGTTGATTTTTGCCCTTCCAATGCAGCAGTCCTTCCTTCCTTCCTTTCTATCAGCAGCCCTTCCTTCCCACCTCAGCTCCGTTTAGCTTCAAGACTCTGCTCTCAACTTATGACAGGCACCTACCTAACCCAGCACACGCCACTTACACTTATGCATGGTCAATTCATAATTGACCTTGCACTGGGAAGTACCTTATTGCGCAGTTTTCTTCCAATGGAAAGTCAATGCAGAAAAGTGTCTTGAGCACCTACAGCCAAGTCAAGGTGGCATATCCAAAAAGGGTCTAAAAATTCTACTAAACAAATTATTTTAAAAATCTAATGGAAGAATTATATTGCAATGAGACTATAGATTATCTTAATTTATTTTGAGGTAGGTTTAAAGCTGGTTTCGCTAATTATTATTGAGAGGTTCCTCATCAACCAAGAGGGCGACAGACAGCCATTTTACAGTACTGACTAATGTTAGTTTGCAGCTGTATGTGAGCACACGCAAGCAACTTTAGCGGGCCCCGCGAGGCAAGAACATTAGACATCCGAAGAGCTCGATTTTAAATTCATAATTATTGGGAAAATACAGTTTTTTTACGTACCGTTTTCTCGATGGATGATTTCTTGGATATCCAAGGTCTTCACTAAAATTCGTTTCGCCTGTTTTTACTCCTCAAACTTCTGTTTTGAATCACTTTTTATGAGTGTTTGTATAAATTTGCAGAGACGACACACACGTTTCGGTAACAAATCCAAACTATTTTAAATGATAGAGAAAACACAATCTGGGCAGATATCTGACTTGCGCTCGTTTCAAAATATAATTAAGGTCAAAGTACTATTCCGAGATAAAATTTCATTGCTGAGATCACCACGAAACTTTCTATGATTATCATGCAGCGATATCTCAATCGGAATTAGTTTTTGTTCAAAGCTGAGATATTTATTTCAAGCCCTATATTATCGAATTTCGTTATTAAATATGAAACGAAACTGGAACAAACATAAATTTAATTAGCAACATACTAACCACAGAGAAGCTAAACATAACTGAAACCAAAATTGATTCTCAAACAAAATCAAGTGCATATGTCTCTTTGCTTCCCGTCTTTATTAACATGTGAACGGCTGACAAAGACTAACAGTCCAAACAAGTTCACTTTATCTTTGTATGGCACGAAGCTTGATTCAACTCCACCTATACCAAATTATTGATTCGGTAAAGGTCCGATGAGAAAGTAGAGCCAATCGCTAGCACGTAGCTAGCTCGCACACTATCGAGCAATGTAACTAGAACTTGCTCTGTGGCGATGCCGGCTCTTGGTATTGGCCGATGTTGTCTGGGCCGACTTTTTAACAATATAGCAATTGCCGCACGCAGCCGCATACAAATCATAGTGAATGACGGCGCTCTGCAGTGAGGCTGTGGGAAGGTAATTCTCCTGACGAGTGGTGAGTTTTTCTCCCTTTTTAGTGTTTTATTTTTTTATTTTTTTCCACGGCCTAGGCCGGGCTTAATTTATTATGGACTATGGAAGCACTGTAGAACATTTTCTACATCCTTTATGGACGTACTTGCCATAAAAACAGTGGGAAAATTGGTTCATAAAAATATCAACCGAATAAGTATCGACCTCGTAGCAATGAGTGACCCAGCATAGAATGCAAACCATTAGAAAATCGTACAAGAAGATCTAACAGTTAGACTTTGCTCAACAGAGCCTCAGAGGATGGAAACTCCATACACTTTGTTGCCTCCTGTTCAACCCTTGAAACGGGACTGCACTCACTCGTCAGATCCTTGCACTCAACCCCCCTGAAGGCCTGATGCTGTTACTCATGCTTTTACCACCTGTGACACTGCCACCCTTGCTTACAAGCATTTTATTTCCTTTCTTGACAATACCCTCCCAAATGTCTTCCTACCAATATAACAACCCACTGCCTTCGTTACATACTAAAAATTCATCATGTTCGCCTAAACAAACTCTCACAGCTTGACAGTCGACCTGCGGGAAGCTGCTGATCCTTGCAAACCTGGGGAAGAATAACCAAGAAGAAGATTGATTCATATTGAGGAGTATTAAATGGCTTACCATAGCAGGACATCGACTTGATTTTGACCCCAGGACTTTCTCTTCTTATCTGATAAAACTATGAAATTTACATAACTATGTCTAGATCTATGATGCAACAAAAACAAAAAAAAATCAATAAAAAAATCAATGAAAAATCCTGATAATTGTTCCTGGTACTGTTGACCTTCCCAAATGTTGAAAACTTATTTTATTTTTATAATTTGTAATAAATCTTGCAGGTTCCTTCTGTACGATGTCAATCCAGGGGAGGGCTTCAATCTTAGACGAGATGTTTACATGAGAATAGCTAACCTGGTGAAGAAACTACAAGAGGAGGACAACTGGGTTCTTGTCCTGCCTCCCTGGGGCAGGCTCTACCATTGGAAGTCAAGAAACATGCAGCAAATACGAATACCATGGTCCACCTTCTTTGATGTGGATAGTTTGAATCTTCATGTTCCTGTCATTGAATTTGAAGATTATATCAAGAGTGAGTATCATGTTGGTGTCAGGATTACATAATTCTAGGCAAACTGAGGAATCCTTGAACCAAATGGAGCTGTTCCTTTTCAAGCGACACAAAATGGTTAATTCTGTGGAAAAAAAATTTGTAGATTGTACCCCGATGTCTACATTTGTAAGAAGGAAGTTTAACAAAGGCAAACACCCTCAAACATTTATTTACCAACAGTTAGATCTGAGGGCTAATTTGTATTGACAGGAAGTCAAGAAACATTTTTATAATTTGTAAAATAATAAAAATGAATAAAAAAAAAAAAATAATAATGATAAAAATAAATACATGAAAATAAATAAATCAATCAAAATAAATAAATAAAATAAATAAATAAAAAAATAATTAAATTTAAAAAATATTTTATCTTGCTTTCATTCATCACTTTGAGGCCTATGATTTAGTGTTCCCCGTTCCAAAGAATTTGTGGATGTATATGATTTTGATTATTTTTATCCTAATAATTGTCACTAGCTCTTCATATTCCCTGATTCCTCATGTAAACCTGCATCCTACTAGAGCTGGAAGCAAAGAGTTATTAATACTTATTTTGGTGTGGTACTAAACTGTGATAAAATCCTTTGTACATTGCAGTCAGAGGTGAAGCCATGATAGACGAGCATGTATACCTCCAGGGTTACAAGGAGGGTTGGACCAACGGTAAATGGGAAGAGAGAATGCATGAGAGAGAGTGCAATGACCCTCCAACCTACAGCAGGAACGGGCAGGGCCGATACCGAGGATGGTACTGGGGGTACCCAGAGGCTTACTCTCAAAACTTCAGGTGTCTTTCAATTCAGGGCGTGGCTGGGACCCTCGTCCCCTACCTCACAAAGAATATAACAGCAAGGTAAGAGTACTGGGATTATGCAACTGAGCACCATTTTTTTTCTCCATCCTAATGAATCTAATATGAAATTTTAATAATTACACTGAAATTAAAGGATAATGGCCCGTATTCACAAAGGTGGCCTAAAGTTAAGCCTAGCTTAAATCTGTGGTTTAACTATGTCTAGCAAAATAACATAAAATCTTGAAAAGTAAATGTTCGATTTATCAGAAATTGTCGGTACTTAAACTATTAAAAGCTGCATGGGAATGATAAGTATAAAAGTTTTCCTGACCACTAAGCATGATTCCAGAATCCAGTAAACGTGTAAGGCCACATGTCATGAGTTGGGTGGGAAAATGCGTTACATGTCCAAAAAAATTGTAGAAATGTACATTGTCACAATCAAACATCTCTAGTTTTTTAGTAGTAAGTCAGACATGGATAAAAGTATATATATATTGAAAGCGGATATTGAAAGGAAGATGATCAACATATTTCCGTGCCTGTATAAGGTGTGTCATAAAAAAAATAAGAAATGTACTTTGTTTTGAAGATAAATAAGTGATTATTAATGTATCAACTTTTTAGATATCATTTCTGGTACACATGTTTATCAGGAGTATTGCCACATGGAAGGGTAACTAGAAATTTGAAGTGAATTTACATGATTTGGCTCGAGGTAAATTGCAGATCCTTTTGTAATGTGTTTTAACTTTTAGATCAATAATGATTGACAGAGCAGAAACTGTACTGCATGATACATATGGGAGATCAGATTATTGGGCTGTAAGTTCATTTGTGACGAAATTGTACATGAATGTCTTCTTGTGCATTGGGTTCTATGGTCATTTCCCTTCTTTTCTTTTCTTGCACTTCATGCATCTGTAACACTTTCCCATTCCACAAACATCTTCTCTGTTTGGATTGTGGTGTATTTATTACAATTTAGTTGCATTGGAATCTAACACCATTGTTAAGTTAAATGGTCTCTGTGGTAAAGGAAAAAATATGTACAGCTAGACATGAAGGAAACCTAAAATTAACTCCAAATAACTTGAGTGAGAAGAACTAAATTGTTTACATCTACCCCTTGGTACAAGGGACCAAACTCAACTTGGGTGTCAAGTCTACGGTACTTGTTCAGATGAGCACACTCGATTGCTGGGTATGTTACCCTATGTTAACTACCGTACACGCAAATGCGTGTTAAACTCAGTTCCAGGTTTTCTGTATGTCTATGGGTAGATGTAAACAGTTTAGTTCTTCAAACTCAACCGCTTAGAGGCAATTCTGCAATTTTGCGGTATACAAAATTATTATTATTATATTATTAAACTATTTGACCAATAATCTGTAGAGTGTTAGGTAATTTTGAGTTGGTACTATGTGCCCTAGAGATATACACATATCTCTTTGATCTCAGAGGCCATTAAAACTCTGTACGTTTATTCTCTACTTACATCTACCTACCATAGATGTATGCTTTCAATTAACAATGTAGCGATGGTTGCATCATTGATAAATGAATTACATAATGGTTTCATGTATAATGATGGCTTGAGAATCATCTTGATGTTTCTAGTTTATGTATTTACAAGTATTTATATGTTCCCTTTCTCAAATCTTTTTGTATTTTTTTTTCCATTATCTGTTGCCCTGTGTAATTGGTCGTCTTTCATGTTCAAGCTTACAACTTTCTTTCACTCACTCATTTAAGGGCCTGTCCCACAGAAGGCGATCGTTGTGGCGACAACCAACGCCTCTCAGAACCTGCCAGAAATGTGTCAGAATCGTCGGTGACCGTAGGTTAATACGTATCTACGACTCTGTCTACGATAGGCTACAACAACGACTTGCTTCCATGCAAACAATACACCAACAACAGCTTGTATCCGCGAATACAATAACTTCGACCTTCTCGCATCTCGTGGCTCGACTTTTCTTGTCGCAGCTTAAAATCAACCAAAATATGAACTTGCGCACTGTGGCAATACTTGCGACTGACACAGGTGATCAAGTGTTTTCTACCTCATGGCGGCCTGTCGCCTTTAGGTTTATGATAGTCCTCTCAGTCGCGCATTAAAATTTTGGTCAAGAGTGATTTTTGAAAATTTCAACAATTTGCGGCGACTGTACAGTATCTGAATGGGAGGCCGATCCAGATTTTGGTGAATGTAGGTGGCGACAAAGGCCGTAGCGGCTTAAATTTCACCTACTGTTAGATTCAGCGGTGCATGCAACATACGCTGTAGCGTGACAACCTACAACTGGCCGCCGTTCCGCTCTGCTAAACATGTTCTACCTGGCGACAATCTACGATAGCACCTTGTCGCGACAAGAGAAGATAGGCTACGGTCATTGACGTCCTCTCTTTGCTCCCTCTCTTTCGGCGATAGACGCGATAATTCACGATTTTAAAGGCGATTGGACCTGCGAATGGTGGCGATAGGTAGTTCGTAGGTTGTCTCCACAACAATCGCCTTCTGTGGGACAGGCCCTTTAGGAATAAACTATTGGGAATGTATTTTTGATATAGATATTCAAGCTTGGAAATATATTTTTGATTCAGTAAGTCAGGCTATGTAGCAAAATGCTGTTTGCTTTATTGCATTACTATGTTTTAAGATCTGGTTTTGACTCTCAGCCCGAGAAAACTCAAGACCCAGATTTCAATTGGTTATACATATATCCTGATCATTCAGTCTCTATCTCTTTGTCTCTGTATCTCTATTTCTATTTTTTTTTTTTCTTTTCCTTTTTTTACATAATGTATGCCTCCGCCATCGAAGGTAGTGCTAGACGTAAATTCCACTTGGTCTAAACTCACTTTGACTATTAAACGCCTGTTTGGTCTTGTCCACCTCGGTCTAATTGCCACTTTGCCTATTTACCATTTTGTCTAAATCCCATTTTGTCTAGTGTCCACTTTGTCTACCACCACTTGGTCAATTCCTGTAACAAACTGGTTACCAAAACCAAGTATGTATTACATCGAGGGAAATTAGACCAAGTATTATTTGGCCAAGGGGAAATTAGACCAAATGGCCCGAATTCACAAATGTGGTTTAGTTAGTCCATGGTCTAAATCAATTGTTTAAACCACGGATTTAGACCGTGGTCTAAAGTTTTGTATTCACAAACCACCTGATTTAGACCATGGACTAACTAAACCACGTTTGTGAATTCGGGCCAAAGTGTTTAGGACCATGTGGTATTAGACAATCAGATGATTGGACCAACTGCTGTTACACTAAGTGGATATAAACAAGTGCCAGAGGGATCATGTTTTGGGGTTGTCCATCATTTTGTATATGGCCGTGTGTTATAAGTTCGCCGCCTTTTGCGTTACATGCCAATTTCACAACAAATGGCACTTTTTCACTTCAAGACCTGTATCTCGAAAAGTATAACCCTAATATATCAAAACTATATATTTTCTGAAAGGAAATTCCTCAAGGAATCCAAATCTGCATTGAAAAATTAAACCAGGGTGCAAGATAAAAAAGTTATTAGGAAAAAATTCAGGAAATTATTATTTTTTAAATTTTTCATTGTTTTTATCGTCAAGTCATCTATAATCACCCAAATATTAATAATAATATTATATTCTGGTAGAGAATAATCAAGACCTTTCAAACAAGGTATAATTCATTATGGTTTACAATTTTAGAATGAAAATATAACGATCTGAAATTTGGCCCTGAAAATATAGCTTTTTTCAAATTCATGAGGGGGTTTGGTCCTGCCAAGTACTGTTGCACCATCAAACATATTGTTAAAGTGATATGATAGTATAAAGCAGTTTATTGAAAAAGTTTTCCCAATGGTACTACAATATCTCTAATTCCTAATGACTTTGTACAGGAGGCATTGTCTTTTTAGGTGAAATAACGATTGTTGAGTCTTTCTGGGTAATATTGTAATATCAAATCTATTGTTTAGTGATTTCATGGTATAAAGCAGTTTATAAGCTTCAGTTTGGTACCACATTCACAGTCATAAGACAAAATTTGGCAGAGAAATTCAAGTTTTCCCCAAATCAACCACAAAATGTAAAATTTCCCATTGACTTTGTACAGGCGCCGCCGCCGGAAGCGGCGCCGCTTCCAGCACCACCCCTACTGTCCCAAGCTTAAACCATTGTAACTCCACCAGAATGTTACCTAAAAAAAGGAAATTCAAAATTCAAAATAAGATCAAATTTGTTACATAAACTTTCTTACTTTGGAAAATATGACAAATTAATGCTGAAAAATAGCAAAAAGCGTTAAACATATTTGGGTGGCGAGTTCATAACACACGACCATATCCATTTTTATCTCAACCATAGCTTGAGATAAACTTAAAACTAAATGATAGAAATTAGAATTGTATCGAAAGAGGATCTGATTAGATAATCGGAGTTCCTAGATTAAAGGTCAAGGGTCACAAAGTTTCTTGAAGGATGGTTGCATATAAAACACAGTTGCATGTCTTGTTTGATATGATTCATTTAAACATAGTGACCTCTTCCAAACAGAAGTAAGAATCTGCTATTTTGGTTCAAGAACTTTATTTTTCTAACCTGATTCTCCTACACTTATAAAATTATATACTATACATTTAGGTAAATTACATCAATTTCAGTTACTTCCAATATGATTCTTCTTGGCCTTGACATCAACCTTGACATTTGTGTCAACTTTCTTCCTCAAATTTTCCTGTCTGATCCAAACTCTTGGTCATGCTTTCTTAGATCTGTCCTTTTGTCTCGCTGTGAAGAAGTCCTTCACGATTACTATGGACAAGTTGAATACTGGAATGTAAGTTCTTTAAGGATTTAAAAATGGAAGTAGATCTTGCATGTGTTAATAAGTAACTAAAGGCTTAACAGATCAAAATATGCAAAAAACTTTGGGAATTAGTTAATTTTAAGAACATTTCAGAACATATCAGTAAAGCATTGAAATTGGCTCAGAACAATTTTGAAATAATAAATTGTTGAAAAATACATGCTGACACAAAATGAATACAATTTCGGAGAAATGTTTTTTTAATATTAAAAATTCTCCAAGACTTGTGTAATTATGTGTTACCGACAAGACACAAGACAGTGTATGATGGAATTGCATTCAATCTGAAATTTTTTTTAAAGCATTTCATTAGTTATCCATTCTGAGATTGGTTATAAATGCTGCATACTGAATCACATTAATTTTTATTACCCTTTTTAATGCTCAGTGAACTACATTGTTATCATTGTTGCAAGGATAACTCTATAGACCCCGATAATTGAAAGTAATTTGTTCCACTCATTTTAATCCATCATAAGAAATATCATATTCATCAATTTTAGGAATTCATGATTAAATAATATGTCTAGTTGCCTATAAGATATTTCCCTATATACCCCACATATTTTGCTACAAGTCTAAATTGAGCACCACTAAATTACCCGATTAATACATAACTCGCCCAAGCTTAATGCTATAATTTGACTACTCTGGCTATGGTTGACAAAATCGACATGAAATAGATCTCTTGTCATGATCAGGCTTATTAAATATAAGGGACATGTCATTTTGACATTTAAGATATATACTCTGTTAATAATTTTCAATTTATCCTCATTTATTCAAATCCTTAACTATGGGGCAAGCTTATGATCCACATTTTTTTATTTATTTATTTTATTTTTTGCTACAGATGAATAATTACCCTATTTAGAGGAAGCTGTTTCAGTTCTATTTTCGTAACTTTCCTAACTTTAATGGTTCTTTGCCCCAGCAACAATTTGCTCTGCAGTTCAACCCATGCACATGTAACTCTAGTAATATGACCAGCTTCAGCCCTGGGCCAGTATTCCATAAATGTTGGACTTAAGCATGAAACTTAAGAATTTTTTTGATAAAATAAATTTTTGTTTTAATTAAGAGTAATTTTGCTTAGCCTATTTTTGACAATAGAGCATGAATTCTTTGATTTGGGCTAAGTAAAATGTCTTAAATTGAGTTGCTCCTACACCCATCACACATTAGAAAAGCGAATTTTATCCTAACTTTAAGCCTAACTACCTAGTGGCTTAACTTGGATGTTGATTATATGGCAAGCTCATTTGGAAGGCCACAAATTAAACATGACAATATTAACAGAATTAAGACTTTTGCTTACTGCTTCTTCTGAGCTCAGACAAAGTGCTTTACGTGTTTGGAATAAAAGCTAAGAAATTTTTTTCCTGGACAAATCTTAGAAAAGATACTTAGATTTAGGCAAAATTGCTTAACTTTATGGAATACGGGCCCCTGGACTAAACAATAACCTAACTTAATCCTAACCCTACCTAAAAACCATTACAAATACCCTAACCTTACATATTACATCATTTCTTGTTCCATACATCTTCTATGGATTTTAACTACTGTAAAACCAAACATTCGGGACATGAAACTTCGTGAATTGGAGCAGACTGCCATTTTTGCCGACTATCAACTTACTTGTACAGTGCACAATATAGCATTTAATGCGTTGTGTAGACATCACTTTTGCTACTCTTGCCTCCTTGTGAAATTCGCGAAGTATCATGCACGCACAATTTTTTGGTTTACAGTATGTTGCTGTTTTGTGTCATTCTGCTTACTCATTTTAGAATTATTTTTAATATACATGTATTAATGTATTTTATGACTAACGTATAAATTACTTTCCTCTTGTTATTTCCTCTTGTTATTGACCCTAAAGTATTAATAATGTGTCTTCATGCTTGCATTTTAAAACATTTTAAAACAAAACTATTAAGAAATTCTTCTTCATATTTCTAATCCCAGTTTAATCCTCTGTTCAAGTTATAGATACTAGTTTATAAAGCATTGATGAATTAGATTGTTTTACTTAACGATGAACATGTCTAATACAACAAAGAGTTATATGACTTTTTGTAGTTCAGTTACAGTTGTGCTCATAAGTATTCATACCCATGCCATTTTTAAAGTTTTTTTTTAAAGTCATGCTGTTTAATAACTGGATGTTTTACATAAACTTTCTTGTGATGAGTTTGCTACCAACAACTGAGCAATTAGGAATATTTGAAATTTTGAGAAATCTGGTATTGCGGTAATGTGGTAAGAATGACTAAAAAACTTTTTAATTACAGGGGTATGAATACTTATGAGCACAACTGTTTATTCTAAAAATAAAAAAATAATGTAGCATGCCGACATAGTGGTTATGATTATAACAGGCTTAATTGTGCAAAGTACACATATTTTCCATAAGATGCATCTGTATATCAATTCCAAACTAGGCTTTATTCTAGAACTGCATGCACTAATTTTACATATTGTATTTTTTTTTTCTACTTGGGCAAAGAAATTCATATCTAACTGGAATACATTAAATACACTGTAATGGTAGAAGTCTAGAATAGGAATTATAAATAGTTGAAAATGAAGCATGAATCTTTTTGGCTAATAGGGATATCAAAATGCATAGATGAAACAAATATCGAGCCATGAAATGTGAGTTATATAATTTCACTATTAAAGATCCCATGATAATATATGAAAAAGAATCAGTTTTCCAATTTCCAATTCTTCATTGATTCCCCCCCCCCCCCATTATTTGGCATTATACTTTAAATCCCCAACTTTGACCAGCTGGGTTACTTGACAACAAATTATAAGCTGTTCTTGGGTGATATCTGCCACCCACAGCATTTTTAGATTACAACCAGTAATCATGCAATATTTATCATGAAGGAGGACACTTTTTATTACGTCTAACATATGTTTCTTTTAGACAATAATTTTATTCATTTGTCTCCAACGGTAACCATGTTGGTATAAGCACACGCAACTGCTGTGTGATAAATTTGAACCAGACAGCTATGAAAAAATCATAGGCTGCCCGGCGGGATTCGAACCCACGACCTGGGGATTGCTAGACCACTGTCTGATTACCGCTAGCCACCGGAGTGCCCTGGCGGTGAAGGTTCAAACATCCCATATACATGATATCAAACTTAAAGGAGTTTACGCCGTTGGGATATTAAATAGACAAATAATTTTATTCATTTTAAACTCCTTTACGTTTGATATTCATGTATATGGGATGTTTGAACTTCACCGCCAAGGGCACTCCGGTGGTCTAGCGGTAATGACAGTGGTCTAGCAATCCACAGGTCGTGGGTTCGAATCCCGCCCGGGCAGCCTATGATTTTTTTCATAGCTGTCTGGTTTCAAATTTATCACACAGCAGTTGCGTGTGCTTATACCAACATGGTTACCGTTGGAGACAAATGAATAAAATTATTTGTCTATTTAATATCCAACGCGTAACTCCTTTACGTATGTTTCTTTTGTTTGTAAACTATTTTCTAAAGGCAAGACGGAGCCTACAATTTGCGAAGCATCTAAGAGATATCGGAGATGAGTTTCGGAAAACTTTTCTTGATTCGAATGATGATAAAGACAAAACTGTTCTAAATGATGACTGGAGAGAAATGAAGGTAAGAGAACAAAAGAGAAATTTTGTGAATGCAAATTGCCAATAACTGAATCGATCATGCTCCATTATACTTTGGAATGAACTAAGAACATAAATTTAAAATTACCAATTTGTATAAAGAAATTTGAAAAGTAACTGCTGCTCAAAGCACAACTCTCCTCGTAATATTTTAAATGACGCCCCCTTCTTTAAAATTGATATCATAATTGTTTTGGTAAAGCCTTAATATATTCCTATCTACATTATTAGTTACTTTATTTTTTATATTGCATATGCATTAAATGTATTGTGTATCCCTTTGTATTATATTGTATTTTTTATTTTTTTTTTTTTTTTACTGATTCGCGGTAAATAATATGAAATGATCAGATCAACCAATTTTTATATTCTAGCCAGCTGCAGGAACTGCTAAAGGTGGTCCCTACATTGCTGTTCATCTTCGAAGACAAGATTTTGCAAGAAATAACCGAAAAGAGGTAGCATCGTTACCCAAAGCTGCCAAGCATATAATAAAGAAGCTCAAGGAACTCAAACTCAAGAAGGTCTTTGTAGCAACCGATGCCCCAGCTAGCGGTATGTAATTAAATTGTAGGTTAATTCATACAATGTTTTGTTAATAGTTTTTTTCAAAAGGTATACTTTAAGACTAGCACTTTATAACACACAGTCAATGCAGAGTGTTGCTCAGTTCGCTTTCACTTTAAAGAAATCAAACATAGCAGCCCGAAGGCTGAATTGCGTTCAGTGTACAATGTAAAACATATTAAACATTTTCACAAAACATGATATATGTATAACAAATTATTGAAATTAAAGTTAAGACTAGTGAAATTAATTATAGGTCAGTAAATTATGTTGTTGATAAACAAAAGAAAAGAAGTCCGAAAACACAAGAGATAGCATGATGGTTCCAGATGCAAGCAAACACAGCTCTAAATAAACTCATTGTCACACTTACAATACCACTGTCAGTTAAAGGACATACAGTTTTGTTCTTTTTTGTATTACTTTGGTTCCCCAAAACATGATACTGAGATGATGGGCACCACAGAACACAGTTATGATCACTCATTCCAAGAGGACATAGTATTTTGACAGGGTCATAGGCATAGCCAAGATTAGAAATAATTTTGTCTAAGATATTATTACCCCTTGTAGGTTCATTGACAACTTGTATGTAGTTATCTACAAGAAGTACCTCACTAAGATCCAAGTCATTAAAATCTTCAGCAATTATAACACCTACATTAGAGTAATTTGTTGAGATCCACAGTAGATAAAATATGGTCAATGTAAAGAAGGGTGTTTAGGAGGATAATAAAATGTTGGACTTAAGCATGAAACTTAATAATTTTTTTGCTAAAATAAATTTGGGTTTTAATTAAGAGTATTTTTGCTTAGCCTATTATTGACAGATGAGCATAAATTCTTTGATTGGGGCTAAGTAAATTGAGTTGCTCCTACAAATATGCACATTAGAAAAGCGAATCCTAACTCTTAAGCCTAGACTACGTCTGGCTTAACTTGGATGTTGATTATAGTGGCAAGTCTCATTTGAGGCCACAATAAACATGACAATATTAACGAGAATTAAGAGATTTATGCTAATGGCTTTTCTGGAGCTCAGACACAGTGCTTACGTGGTTTGGAGATATAAAAGCTAAAAAAAAAATTTCCGGGACAAAACCTTAGAAAAGGTACTTAGACTTAAGCAAAATTGCTTAAGTATAGTTTATGGAATACGGGCCCAGAAATTGATCTAGGTAAACGAGGAGGCCTCATGAATATCCATATGATTTCAACATCATCTGGAACCTGTACTAAGAGAAGTTATGGTTTCAGCCCAATGCGTTTATCCAATTAAAGCATTGATTAAGGGAATATACTGTGCGACACCTTTCAATGCCGGCATTTAAAAAATTTGAATGTTGGTTATTCTTTTGATTCCACAGAAATTGACCAGCTGAAGGTGCATCTAAAAGGATATGAAGTGTACAATTATATACCTCCTAGGACTGTTCATGATAAATTTATGGACGGTGGTGTTGCTATTATAGATCAATGGATTTGTGCTCATGCAAGGTTAGTAGAAATGTGACACACACTGCAGTTGTTGATAACCATTGCTTTTCATTTACATATACAATGTATATATATATATGAAGAGTTTGGTTCCAAAAATACTACATCAATAAAACTTCAGAGAAAAACACATTTGTTTACCATGTTTTGTACAGATGTCTAGAAAAAATATTAGAAAGTACATTCTAGTGATTACTTTCAAAATTAAGGACATGTTCAAAGACGGGTACCTACCTGAAAAATGGTGTAATATCTATTACTCAGTTTTCATCAGAAGTCGATGTAGTATCTTTTGGAATTGAGTTCTTCATATACATCCATACTACAATGTTTTGACATTTATCACCCTTCTCACCCTGATACCTGTACATTGTGTAGGCCTGTTGGTCTATCAGTTATGACACATGTCAATGATACAGAAGGAGAAAAAGCTTAAATCCTTTTTAAAAATCTTCTGTAATGTAATCTTCTGCTCTAAACAGAGACATACTATTGGGTCATTCCATGCCAATTCACCCAATGAAAGTGCAATTTTGCACCCTTCCGTCTCAGAATTTGCTCAAATTTGGTACCACCTAACAGTTTACATTACTTCCCATGAACAAAAAAAAATTATTTTTAAACTTAGCGATAAACGCATTGTCAGAGTCTTCCGGAGCTATGGCCCCGCCCCTTTTTGATTTCGTTTTGGCAAAAATGGGTGGTGAACCTTCCATTTCAACGGCACAATGGCCTGA
Source organism: Paracentrotus lividus (assembly GCA_940671915.1). NCBI lineage: Eukaryota > Metazoa > Echinodermata > Echinoidea > Camarodonta > Echinidae > Paracentrotus > Paracentrotus lividus. Next base: position 15,817,970 of record CALNVZ010002100.1, read on the forward strand.
ACTGGTTGACCAATTTTTTAAAAGACTGTACCATTGCAAAAAGGAATTCAAAGAGAATTCAAAAATGTATCCAAAAAGTTATTGGCAATTAAAGTCTTGACCTTGACTTCACTTTAACCTTGATCCCCCAGAGAATAATATTTTTACTTGATTTTTATGTATGTTAATTTGTCATAAATTATTAACATAACATGTAAATATCTAGGATGATATTTTATTTCTTCACCTTTAAAAACTCTTTTTAATGTATTTACAAAGTTACTGTTACCCCCACATACTGATATTTGTGTTGGTAATGTGTGTACAAGACTCCATTATATACATGAATACTTTCAAACTGAAGTAACATTACAATCAAATGCCATAATGTATTCCATATCTGTTGCTGATGCTTCAAAGATCTCAA
>CALNVZ010002100.1:15828252-15861123 GCA_940671915.1 Paracentrotus lividus
TTTTTTTTTTTTTGTCTTCATAAGATGTAGAAGTAGCAAGCTGATGTCCAAGGTCATGCTTCAATTAAGGACAATTTTCAACCACACATTTCCAAAAAAATCCAACAAGTGAAGTATGTTGATGCTTTAATCCAGTCAGGGGGCATTAAAGTCTAAAAATTTGACCTTTCACCGCTCACCTGTTATATTTTATCTTATTGTGAAATGTCAGCAAGGTTTTGGATATAGTAGAGATATTTTTGCTGCTTTTTATACCTGTATAGATCTACATGTATCGGCACGAATAAAAACAGGATGTCTCTCATGTTTAAGTTTGGTTTCATATTTTTATGGAAAGTGATATTCCAGTGATGAAACTTGTAGCATACTCAAACAAACCACAGTCAAATATAAAAGGTATTCATTTACTAACCCCCTTTTTGCTCTGTCAATGTTAACTTGGGTTGTGGTTTTCAGCCTTCTTGTTTAAACATAAGTCTCTTTAGTCACAAAGTTATATTTCAAACTTATACAGGTATATTTTATGTGAATTTAGAAAGATTAAAGTCATGTTTATTGTGCAAATAGTACAATATCTTTTAAATGAGGAGAGTACAATGTATTGAAGGAAAAAGTTAGTCCTCAAAATTATTTGATATCGAAGGGTGTAAAATTATACTTTGATCTTGCATCATCGTATGAAAGTACATTTGCAGAATCCTTTGAAAAAGAATGAGCTCATGAATCGGAAATTTGTGTAGGAAAACAATAGGACTATGGGAGGCTTACAATTAGTGTCTTACAAATTATACATTTTTACGAAGCGTTAGTTTTTAAAGAAGTGTATCAGAGTTGTTCTTTTCAACATAATATTTTTGTATTTAATACCAATTAAAAGTTGTTCATTATAAATGAGTGAAAAGAGGCTGAAGTTATGTGGCTTTGTATTAAAAGCATAACAATTCTTATTGTGAAAAGTAATGTGATAAATTTGAAAGTTTTGAGGAAATTTTTATTACATAGGATGAGAAATTTATCTCTAGTTTTAGGGAAGTTGAGATTGATGAAGCATGTGTTGGCGACTCTCCCCTACAAGCATCTCTCATTTTCCTTTCAATGATGAAGTTTCATTAGTTCATACTTTGATCAAAGGCACAATGGCCCGAATTCACAAAGGTGGATTCTGCAAAATCCATGGTTTCAACCCTGGGTTTAACCTAGGGTTGGACTAGGATTTTCAATTTGGTATTCACAAAGGTGGACTCGACTGAATCCATAAGATTCACAGCGTCATAAAACGTCATAATTTGGGTCAACTGTTGGTGAATCATAAATTAGTGGATCCGTGGAGCCGTGGGTTTTGCAGAATCCTCCTATGTGAATTCGGGCCAATGTGTTTGATACCTGCGCATTAGATATTAACATCAATGGGGCTAGCAGTGATTTAACATCCAACTGCAATAGTACATTTAGTACAAAAAAATGAAGAGTTGCTTGTAAGGGTACACAATAGAGTTTCTAATTTTTGTTTCTGTGATCAAAATGTGCAAAGTTCTTTGTTATCTGTCTGTTTACTTATGATCTGAATTCATCAAATTTCCTTATATGATATCCTTCCTATATTTGGTCATAATGATACACTTATATGATACTGTGCTAATCAAACATTGCCATATTTATATTCCAAAGCAATATTGTTATAAATGCTATTTTCATTATTCAATGTCTTGATGCATTTACAAATAGTGGTTAAAAAATAATACATGTATGTAAAATTGAGATTCATGAATTGGTATTACCAAATAGAAATCATCCTATGCAGTTGATACCTCCTGATGTAGTTGAAATACTGTACCATGTATACAGTAGAATCATTTTTTATTTTTTGTCATATTGTATACTATTCATGTACTTAAATTATTAGAATTGCGTTACTACCTGCCCTCGTTTTGATGTGAAATATTTTCACGTAGTGTTAGAACATCTCTATTTTTTTTATGGCATGTTGCTTTCAACAGACAGTGTTATTGATTTACTAACATTTTGTACAAAAATTATTATAATTATTTTCAACGTAGAGACAAAAATAAGTATGGTAGTTGGAAACAACAAAATAGCAACAAAATGGCTAATAGAAATGGGGATCCATGACACTACATACTAATAGGAAATGCAGTAAATACTTCATATACTCCTTGCTTGCTCTAGTCAACTGTCAATAGTCAATTGTACCTAAATATAAATATACAATCGTAATAATTCATTTTTGTGTTGATGCTGGTGCTAAACTATTTAAAATAACAGTATCGAGTGTGTAGAGTAATTTCCAATATCCATGCCATAGGCCTGTTCTAAAAATTTGAATATAAAATTTGATATTTTTGTTTTACAAAGTATAATGAGGCAAGATGTTGCTAAAAAATGAAGTTTCATATCCTAAATTAAATAGGGTACATTACTATACATTTAATCTTAAGGTTTTGGATCTCTTCTGTTCAAGGGCCACCTTCTTTTCAAATGATTCGTTTTGAGGGCGGAAGCATGTACGAAACGCAGTCGCATTTGTCTTGTTTTTGTTTTTGTTTTTACCTTTGGGAAATTTCATACCATCCATATGGTCCAAGAAAATACAAGTTCCCCCTTTTACCGTCTACCATTTTGACCTCAGGCATATGTATGTTTATGTTTGTCGATATAATATGGTGAATGTTTTATTAATAAAATGTGATGCGTCACGTCGAAATGAGAGACTAATCGCGATTTTTGAAATCCATTTTATTTGATATTATTGATCCCGGATTAATTGCCTTGAATTTGATATATAACCCGACTGTAAAGAGTAAATAGAAGTGGAGATATTAGCCTCTGAACGCGAGGAGAAGTTGGTGCTCTGGAAATCAAAATACAAGAGAAACGTCTTCGAAGTTTGACTTCCTTTTGACTCCGCGCCAGAAAAATAAGAACATTTTGTCACCGTTGTACTCACCGAAATGCCTAGCAACCACTTGTTACAAGGTGAAACGATTGACAATGAGGAGGCTGCATTCAGGTATACAGAGAACAATACTCGTCCGTCACGCATGATCGAGGCAAACGGTGATGTTGTCTAAATAAATTCAATCTTCTCAAAAAAAAGAAGCTGAATTTGGTTAGTTGTTTTATATCTTCGTCAAATAATATAAAACTCATGCTCTTTCTAATTGTTTAAGAAAAGGTCCGCTCTTTTAAGAAAAGTGTTTACCAATCCTGGCGCTAAATTAGTTAGAAAACAACTATTTTAAAACTTTTGGGGTTTTATTCCGATGTTTGCGTGCTGTCTCTTGAATGTCAATCGCGTAACTCTTACTCATAATAAAGCGAGTCATTTTGATCTGAACTCTGTTGGAAATTTTGAACATAATAATGGTCTATAGACTAAATTATTCTTGTACAGGGGCTTATGAATTTGTTTATATTCTTTAATAAGTTATATGAGATAAGCTCCAAAATGTTTTAATAAATATTTGCGCCTCACGAATGTTTAGAATTTCTCTGATCACGTTTTATGAGTGGCTAGGTTAGCTTAAGACAAGGAAAATAAAAACGTAAATGATTTGCTCGATCTCGTCTTTTATTGATACAACTTGTTACCAGTAATAAGAAGATAATTAATAATTTTAGAAATGAATTATTTTAAGAGTAATCGTATTTTGTTTCGTCTGTTTAGTAAAACGCTACTTTCTTAAACACGTTACTTTGTAAAATAAACTGCAGAAGACTTTAACCTAAATACTTGTATCACGTATACTTATCACGTCACCTCTTTTGTATGCTCTATGTTTCCCTGATGGAACCAAATTTGTTTATAGGGAGGTTTAATTTCCCATCAGGACAAGATATCGCGGCCCCTGAAAAAAATGCTGAAATTAACATTCATTTGGATCGAGAATAGCTAAGTCAAGCATAAGTAGCTTTTCCCCACATAACCCCCCCCCCCTCTCCCCCACCCGATGTTAGATTTGACATTCGTTTGCATGCTCCGCTATCCCGGATGAAAGCAGTATTCAAAGCAGGTTGTGGCATCGCACGCAAAATTTCTGAGTGCAGCTAGCTAAGAGAGTTTAGTTCGCTATTCGCTCACAAAAAGAAACAAAAAGCCAGTTGAAATCACACATACATGACCGTGAACGTCCAATAAACAAACCATGCGTTGCTAAGGCACGTGTTCCAACGCTCGTTCCTGGGCGCATCCATGTTGAAATGTTATATATTAGCATAACCACTGAACTCGTGCCGTGAACTTCCGTGAACTTTGCGAACTTTGCCCGCTGTAATTAGCTCTCCCGTTCGTTAATGAGCAAGGAAACCTCTCAAATATTTATTTTCCAGTGTGCGCGCCCGGGTGAGCAATACAAAAAGAATATTTATGAGAAGATATGAATCAAGCTCGTTTAATTAAAGTTACTTATTTCTCACAAACTGACCCAAAGTGACATATATTTCAAAAGAAAAAGTTTGTAAAATTTTTGAATATTTATGAATAATATTCTATTTTCTCATTTTTTTCCCTTCCGAATTTTTACAGCTTTACGACCTTTATATTTAAAAACTGCGATATTTTTTTTATATTTTCCATCACTTTCGGGAGATGATATGAAAACGTGATGCTAGAAGCTCCAGAAAACAGGTAATTTCAACAAATTGAAACAGTGCTTTCCGTATACCATGGAGCTACTAAGTTATGCGGTATACTGTATATGCAATGTATCGAGAGGGTTAGGCTATAATAAAGTAATTTGTTAAATATAGTCAGACGTATGAACAACAGTTACTTGAGGAACAGGTATATTTTGTGGATGTATTTAGTAATTTAATCATGGAAGCCTGCGCGGTAGTACCATGGAGCTAATATTAAGTAAGCCTACGGTACGTATCTAACATAATTATTGTCATTAGTTTTACAATGCAAAGTTTGACACATGTTGTAGACTATTTGCTAACTCTACTGGCCTTATTTATATTATATCGATCTAGATAGTATAAATGACAAATTGACAAATGCTTTACTTTTTTATATATATAAAAATAAAAATATAAATAAAAAAAAACACAAAACAAACATGCAGACAAACAAAATGGGAAACCTTTTCATTGCCATTGCACTTGTAATTATTTTCGAATTAATAAGCTTTCAGAATATTATAGCCTTTAGTTTAGATCTCTATTACAAAAAACATCAACAAAATACAACTGTTTCTAAGTTGTTGTTCATACACCAAGGGCGTAAATCCTGGGGCGATACATCCCCAGATTTTGGGGGGGATGCCTGTACAAACATCCCCACAGTTTTCAAAAAAGAAATGAAAAAATTACACTAGATAATTGTGTTATTGCTTAAATAGCGCTCTCAATTCTACTAAATGCTCTTTTTTTACCCCCAAACCAAATTTTTCCGCTCGGTCGCTGCGACCTCGCACTAAGTAACAAACAGTAACCTAAGTATCAAATAGTTGATCCAATGTATTTGATTGATACACGTCGCCAAAACCAATTTACCCTCTCCTCGTCTGGGGACAAACCTTAGGAAAGGGTGTGGTTGACAATCAAATAGTTGTGTGGAGGGTTTAATTGGGCTGCAGCCCCAAAATTTCGTATCAAGATGTGGATTCGTTTCTATCGCTGTTTTTTTAAAAACAAAGTATGTAAAATGTGTCTTCTAATGGAAACTAAATTATTTCCTGCTCGCACTTCGCTCTCGCTGATACTAAATAGGATTTATAATCTCCAAATTTGCTTAAACATTCGGCGTCGCGCTTCGCGCTGGCATTACTTTTTCCATTACTAAATGAACAGGAATCAAGGCTACATTATGATTCTTAAAAGCATACATTCAAAGACAAATTTTCTTCGTACACCTAGTCCAGATACTGTCCCTTCGAATTTACTATCCCACGCAATGCGCGATCCCCTCTGATCGCGCGACCCCCGAGTGGGGGAAAATTCGGGGTCGCGCGATCAGAGGGGATCGCGCATTGCGTGGGGGAATAGTAAATTTCGAAGGGACAGTTATCTGGACTACGTACCCCCCCTCTTCGAATACCGTTCTCTTTGGGTCTCTATATGCCTCTGAAAGTGTCCCTTTTATAGAAAAAGTGCCCTTTTTTCCATCGAGACCCCACTTTAAATTCGTGACGCCGCCTCTACTGTGTGTTTTTGTTTTGTTTTGTTGGGTTTTTTTCGCGCTCACAGATACTATGAAGGACCTTTAATGCATAGAAAAATATTCAATTTCAGCTTAAAAATTCGGCTCGCGCTTCGCGCTCGCTGATAGTAATAATAATAATAATAATAATGTGAACATTTATAATGCGCCGGTATCCATCATGAAAGATGCTCTTCGGCGCAGTAAAGAAAAATGAAAAACTACAATGCCAATGCACAAATATCTCAACTTTACTCTCAAAAAGTTCGGCTTGCGCTTTGCGCTCGCATTTATTTTTTCAATTACTAAAATAAATTGAATCAAGGCAGCCATTCTGATTCTTTAAAGTATACATTCAAGACAACTTTTCTTCGTATCTCCTCTCTCTGAATAAATTTCTTTTAGATCTATGCCTCTGATCTAGTGTCCCCCTTTTCAGAAAAGTGCACTTTTTATCGAGACCCACTTTCAAATCATTCTGCCTACTACATATTTTTGTTTTTTTGTTTTTATTGTTTCCCGCTTGCAAATAGTATATAGGAGCTTTAATGCACAAACATATTCAATTTCAGCTTAAAATTTTCGGCTCGCGCTTCGCGCTCGCTGTACTAAAAACGAAGTATACACAAATAGCTCCAATTTTAGCTAAAATTTTCGGCTCGCGCTTCGCGCTCGCATTAGATTTTTTTTCCATTCTAAAATGAACAGGAATCAATGCAGCCACTGAAGCAGAGCATACTTCAAAGACACATTTTATTCACACTCCTTTTTAAAGACCCCTTCTGTTTATTTAATTTTTTTTTCGCCTCCATAGTTTCTGGTAAATTCGACACCCCTCGCTAAGTTTAGGATAAAGTTAGAACCCCTAAGTTAAAGTTAAATTTGGCGCCCTACATGAGCTCAATCTGAAGTCCATAAGTTTAAGGCGCTCCCTAAGTTTCAGATCATTTTGGCGCCCCTACATTTGAGCTAAATTTGGCGCCCAATGTTTAGGTCAGTTTGGCGCCCCATGTTTAAGCTCAATCTGGCGCCCTAACGTTTAAGCTCGATTTGGCGCCCCTGTAGTTTAATGTCGATTTGGCGCCCCCTAATTTTAGGTCGACTTGACGCCCCTAAGTTTAAGGTCAATTTGACGCCCCTTTGTTTAAGCTTATATGCGCCCTACGTTTAAGCTCATTTTGGCGCCCCCGTAGTTTAATGTCGATTTGCGCCCCTAAATTTAAGGTCGATTTTATCGTCCCTAAGTATAAGGTCGTTTGGCGCCCCTATGTTTAAGCTCAATCTGGCGCCCTAACGTTTAAGCTCAATTTGGCGCCCCCGTAGTTTAATGTCGATTTGGCGCCCCCTAAATTTAAGGTCGATTTAACGTCCCTAAGTATAAGGTCAATTGGCGCCCTGTTAGTTTAATGTAGATTTGGCGCCCCCCTAAATTTAAGGTCGACTGAGCCCTAGTTAGGCAATTGACGCCCTATGTTTAAGCTTAATTGGAGCCCCTACTTAAGCTCAATTTGGGCGCCCCAACAGTAGTTTATGTCGATTTGGCGCCCTAAATTTAAGGTCGATTTTACGTCCCTACGATTTAGGTCAGTTTTGGCGCCTATGTTTAAGCTAATCTGGCGCCCTACATTTAAGCTCAATTTGGCGCCCTGTAGTTTAATGCTCGATTTGGCGCCCCCTAAATTTAAGGTCGATTGACGCCCCTAAGTTTAAGTCAATTCTGACCGCCTATGTTTAAGCTTAATATGGCGCCTACGTTTAAGCTCAATTTGGGCCCCGTAGTTTAATGTCGATTTGGCGCCCCCTAAATTTAGGTCGATTTTACGTCCCTAAGTATAGGTCAGTTTGGCGCCCCTATGTTTAAAGCTCAATCTGGCGCCCTATCGTTTAAGCTCAATTTGGCGCCCCGTAGTTTAATGTCGATTTGGCGCCCCTCAAATTTAGGTCGATTTTACGTCCCTAAGTATAAGGTAATTTGGCGCCTGTAGTTTAATGTAGTTTGGCGCCCCCATAATTTAAGGTCGACTTGAGCGCCCTAAGTTTAAGGTCATTTTGACGCCCCTATGTTTAAGCTTAATATGGACCCTACCTTTAAGCTCATTTGGCGCCCCGTAGTTTAATGTCGATTTGGCGCCCCTAAATTTAAGGTCGATTTTACGTCCCTACGTTTAAGGTCAGTTTGGCGCCCTCTATGTTTAAGCTCAATCTGGCGCTTACATTTAAGTTCATTTGGCGCCCCTGTAGTTTAATGTTCGATTTGGCGCCCCTAATTAAGGTCGATTCTCCTAAGTTTAAGGTCAATTTTTGCGCCCCTACGTTAAGCTCAATTTGGCGCCCTGTAGTTTTAATGTCGATTTAGCGCCCCTAAATTTTAGGTGACTTAGCGACCTTCCGACTTTGATTACCTGTTGTTCAAAGGGCTTAATCTATGGATGTTTCGGAATTCAATCATCGGCGCCCCTACGTTTAGCCAATTTGGCGCCCAGTAGTTTAATGTTCGATATGGCACCCTCTAAATTTAAGGTCGATTTTACGTCCTAAGTTTTAAGGTCAGTTTGGCGCCCTATGTTTAAGCTCAATCTGGCGCCTCAAGTTTAACCTCAATTTGGCGCCCTGTACGTTTAATGTCGATTTGGCGCCCCCTAAATTTAGGGTCGACTTGAGCCAAGTTTAAGGTCAATTTGACGGCCCCGTGTGTTTAAGCTTAATATGGAGCCCCTACCTTTAAGACTCAATTTGGCGCCCCTGTAGTTTATGTTATTTGCGCCCTAAACTTAAAGGTGACTTGACGCCTAAGTTTAAGGTCAATTTGGGCGCTATATGTTTAAGCTTGATATGGCGCCCTACTTTCAGCTCAATTTGCGCGCCTAACCCCGGGTTTCCAGGGCCAAGCCCTCCCACACTAAGCCGCCGACCCATCTTCCCGCTCGTGTCCTTACTTATTTCCTTTTTCTTCTCACGAGATCCTGCGATCAGCCCAGAATACAAGCGCATGTGTAATAACTTAATCAGCGCCCTGTAGTGGCACGACCTATTGTGAGTTTGAGGATAAGAGTTCCATATATTTCTTATGTTTTTTATGTCTCGTAATTAAAAGCTCAGCCCAATTAATTTAAGTTTTTTAATAAAAGAATCAATCATTGATCAGTGTGTTAGGAGCGCCGTATAGATGTCACAATACATCAAGGTAGATTCTACACAGAACAAATTAAAAGAAAACAGCAAATTAACACCGAAAATTCGGAAGAAGATAAATTGGTTTTAATTAATATGTAATTTCCCAAGTGCTAATTAGGCAATTAGTGGTTTAAATGCTCAATGGTGTTTGATTGTCCTAAAATTGTGTCGTCATATTCATAAGTTAGAAGGGGAAGACGTGACCAAATGCGTTATTCTAAAACATTTTTAAATGCTCATGTAGATGATTTATTTGAATGATGTTTGAAAAAATTTATTTCAGCCTGGAGAAGCAAGACGGAAAAAATACTGGAGCTGCCGCCAGCTCACGTAACAATATAGCTGCCCTACTGCGCTGTCAATTGCCTATATTTGGTCAAGTTAATGGCCTTACCACGAAGCGGCAATTGGTGCAATACATTAGAACATCGTGGAAGGGAGGAGCAAAACTGGAGAGGGGAATGATGCATGGGACGGTTCAGCGCTATGATATGTCACGGGAAAAAAAAAAATTATGGACCGAATAAAAAAAACGTCACTGTCAAGTGCCGAAAAGATATTATCAACATTGCTCTTTTTTTGACGCACTTTGCTTTGATTCTTCCTTGTTAATAATTGTTGCCAACACACCATTTTAATTACAGAAGCAATAGATGAGCGAGTGATGGTAGAAATACCAGAAAAATTAAAAAAAAAAAATTTCCTCAAATCTTTGGTTGTCTTTTTATTTTATTTGAGGGATACGATTTTACTATACTCGGATATTATCTCGGGTGTATATTACTTTTATTTTGGATTGTCGCAGCTATCGACTGTTGTCGGGAAGTATATTTCTCATCCTCATTTTTCGAACAAGACGTTTATCGTACAAATATTGTTTTTTAGATACATGGTATTGATGTATTATTGAGGACAATTTGTGCTTTTGCATTTTTATTTATTCGTTTTTGATTTTTTGTTTATTACTCTAGAATCAAGATGGAGTATAGCTCAGATATCTAGCAATCATACATATTCACGTACATGTGATATGTAAGTTTTTTGCGGGAAGTAAACCGCATCTTTTGTCTTTTGCTGCTTGCATTTTGCATTTTTTTCATGATCTCATATTTATATTCTAAAGGGATTTCTTCGCGATATTATATCTATACCATTATCTGATTATCATCCGAAAAAGGTGCAAGCAACAATGGGCTGTGAGCAATTTACTTTTCTATTCTTAGGGTGTTAAATAAATGAACTAGGGACAAAATTTGTGCATCCTGAGTTATAGGCGGAGTGGTTGGTGCAAAGAAAACGTAGTTGTATGAGATAGTACTATCTGTGGTTTATTTAATACGTGAGCCTATGAAGAGACGAATCATATAAGTTGCTATGATGTCATCCGTGAGTTAGGTTGGAACAAGATTGAGTTAATAATCACGTCAGACTGTCTCATGAATGGTTGTTCGCTGTAGGGAATGAAGGTAGTTTGGTGATTAGGAAGCTTGATATTCAGTAGACGTGGCGAGATGGTAACTTTATTGAATGTGGTGTTTTTATTAGGAAATTTGGTAGGATTGAACAGTGTGTATTGAGTTGGGTGTATCTAGATTGATGGGTAGGGTCTTCAAGTCTTGTAGTTAATTTCTAAATTGAAGCGCTTTTTGTGATTTGACGCTGTTGCTATTTTTGTGTTAAATCAGAATGTGTTCCGTAATACTTGTGTATTTTTTGTTTATTTTTGTGTATTGCTTGTTTGTGTGGCAGGGTGTGGTGAGGGTGTGCATTTCTTCTTTTTATTGCGGCATTTTTGTTGTGTTTCTTGTTTATAGGGTGGGGGCTTTTGGTCGGGGTTATTTTTTCTCTATTATATATTAGAGATCCGTTGAAGTTTTGTAGTTAAGATGATAATAACTAGTCAGATATGTAAGTAAGGTGCCCTTAGATAAGGATAATTATATTATATATGATAAATCGTGTAGTGTTGAAGATGAGATTATCGTAAGCTAGCTTTATTGCAGTGAAAGTCGGACTTTTCCTGTATATTGTATAATTGCTAATAAGTTGAGAATTAGTCCTAATTTAATGGTTAGTGCTTTATTATTTTTTATCTCTTTGTGTGGTGTATGTTTGGGTTGTTCTTGTACGATTTGGTGTGGGGTCGGTTATAAATGTTATCTCTATCGGAGAATGGAAAATTCTGTATATAGAGTCAGTCAATTTTTAATTTATTCCGTCCCCTTTACGGTTGTTTTTGTGGGTCTATGTTTGTTTTTTTTTGTTTTTTTTTTTTTTTTTTTTTTTTTTTTTTTTTTGTTTTTTTTGTTTTTTTTTTTGTGAATTTATTCTTGTACCTTTGTACGTCTACTTACAGTGTATTGGCCACTGTTGTTGTATGAGATATTTTTCAGTCTCTTTTTCATTTCTTGTTTTTTTTTGTTTTTTCAGTTTAATCTCTATGTTTGTTTTTCTTTTTTTTATCACCAACAGTTTTTATTTTTTTTTTTTCTATTTTTTCCTAAAGTTTGTTTTTTTGTGTGTTTTTTTTTCCGTTTTTTTTTATTTTCGGCCAGCATCTCTTGCCATTTCATTCACTCGTTCTCCGAAACTCTCTTCTTGTGTTTACACGCCCGTTATCATGTTTAACTGAGCGCTTTGTTTTGTGAGAGGAATATTAGATCGTGGTTTTCTTGTTCAAGGCAAGGTTATGAGATGTGTGTTTCCATGAACCTTTTGACGAGTAGAGTGGAACCATTGATTGTCGCTGCGGTTCCTGTTAGGCTTACAGAGAATCTACGGTTGAGGAAAATGCTAGATGTATCGTCCAAGAGATCTTACGCCCATGCATCACATTGCTAACGGACCAAGCTATGAGATTGCAATTACTTGCACTAGAGTGTATTTACGCACGAACGCACGTCGGAGAGGGCCAAATTGGGAATTGATGATGTATCTAATAAGAGTGTATGGTTCGTGATTCAGATATGATACTAAGGCGGGGCAGTCGTTCTGTAACTCTCTTACTTAGGCTTTTCTGGAATTGCCAAACTATCAGTGTTGTAGATTATGGTTGAGTTGGCATTTGTGTTCCTGCCAATATATTTTACATGGGGAGGCATGATTCATGTGATGAGATATAAGTGGAGACGTTCTGTGAGAAATAATAAAGGAATATATTTTTGGTGGTGTAGATTAGGTTGTATCTGATAATTGGTTTTCTGGGTGTACAGTAGTGTATTGTTCTTATCGTCTCGTGGTTCAAATGGAAAAAAGACTGATGATGAGAGGGTATTGCGATGGGGAAGTATCGTAAAGAAGGAGCTGACGACGGGACTTATGATATAAATTGTTGATTTAATTATGGTAAAGGGATGTTTGAGCACGGCGCGCTAGAGCTGTGATTATTGTGAAGATTGTGATTAGAATTTGTTAGTATTAATTTCTTTAAGTAAGTTTTATATGTAGTGTGTGAGATGGCAATTTTATGGGTGGTATGCTTGATGTTGACATACGTGGGAGTTGTGTGGGGCGTGCGGTGTTGGTTATGAGTTTGTGTTGGTGGATTTATATAGTAGTCCAGAAATTTGTTCATTTCTTTGTTGCTAAGTTGAAATGCGAACCTCTGAGTTTCTCAAATTAGTTTTTGACTTTTTTTGCGTTGTATCAGCAGCTTTGTAATTTAATTTTGGTATCTATGATTACTATGGGAAATGTGTGATATTTTATGTTAATTATGAACGTCCGATTGAAGCTTTTAGGCATTTTGCTGACATTCGGTGGTGTTTGGTGATATCTTTTTTATTGTTTCGATTTTGTTGTTTTGTGATGATATGGCTGGATCATGTTGTTGTGTTAGTGTAATGTGATAACAGAAGTTTGAATGTAACACTGAGAAATCTATAAATTTGGTATTGTCGCAGAGAATTATAAACGAGAGGTATTGGTCACCACCATAGAATTGCTGTGCGCATTTACTAGTTGAGTTTGTTTCCTAGTGGACTTTCGTTTGGCTTGGATGTATGTTAGTTGTGAGTTTGTGATGACATGTTATATTTTGTTATTTTAAGATATTTTGTTCCATTTAATTATCATTATATTCGAGAGTGTAGCTACGATTTGAAAAGAGTATGTGCGTGTATTGATTCGCTAGTTAAGGGGGTGTATACGGGTCGTCTATGAGAGTGCGATGAGTTTAGCAGTAATGGCTTTGTTTAAAAGTTACCGGTTGTTTAAGGGGTATAATACACGCAGACTTAGAGTTTATTTAGAGCGAGATTTAGAGAGCAAAATAATAAGCTATGTATTATTGGACAGTTTTGCGTAGAAACTTGATTAAGCGAGATTTAGTCTGAGAGGCTACGTTGGTTCTACAATTATTATATAGTGGAGTTATCCTCAATCCGTTTTCTGTTCTTTTCTTTTTTTATCCTGTAGCATCAATTCATAACTTTAATAGTGAATACGGTATCAATTACACTGTAAAAATATTCCAGTTGTCTTATTAGGTTTTCGTTGCTATGCGGCAGCTAAACAAGCGTTTTCTTTTGTTTTTGTGTCAAGACCACGTTTGTTAAAAGTTGCATAAAAATTGAATATGTTTATGTAAACTGGTTATAGGTTACATGCCATGATAATGAGGAGCATCCTCTTTGAAGTTCTCTCGGTATGGGCTTGTACTTTTTGCCATATTCATGCTGATAGAAGTTTTAATGGCTTCAGAGTTGGATTGTGAGCTTATTTTTTTTAAGGAACGTAGTTTTCATATTCTTTTGGAGTCTTTTAGTTAGGCCAGGGTAGTGTGGGAATTTATCTAATACTGTGAGTTGTATTCTGTAATGATTTTGTTAAGAGGTTATTTTTCGATTTTCAGTCTTTTATGCCATTTCCTATAAGTGGTTGATCCACTAGTGTAGGCCGTGTCAGTATATTTGTGTCGGCAGTTAGCACTCGAACTCGATGTCAATACAGTAGTTAGAATGCTATATTTTTTTCCTTTCATGTTTAAGAGCCAACAACTTTTGATGCTTTAGAACGGCAATTCAACAGTCTTCTTCGTATCTTTGCTGTAATTTGGGCATTATGTGGTGTGGTGGAGGGGGGGGGGGGGTTAAAAAAAGAAAGAAAAAAAAAAAGAAAAAGGAAAACTTTTCCGGGGATTGAGTAAACAGGAAAGAAAGATAGAAAAATAGGAAAGTGGAGAGACGGGAGAGAAAGAGAAGATAGATGAACGAATGATGAGAGGAATAGGTGGGAATAAGAGAAAGAGATCGATAATTGGAGCTATTGGGAGGAAAGAAAAGAAAGTGATAGTAACAGAGGATAGAAGGAGAAGATAAGAGACGAGGAGATGGAAATAAGAATCGTGAGAGAAGTAGAAAACAAAGGAATTATAATCATTGGACGACTAACAAAAGGCTACTACATTTTACGTTTGATGAAAATTGACATTACACATTCTTCACGTACACATGGTATAGGTACATGACTGTATTGAACAAAAAGTTTTAAACATTTTGAAACTAACTTCTAAAAGGCCCGTCACTTTTGTGTAGAGGCCTGTATTAGATATGGTTTTCTCTGAAGTAACAACAAATGGATATAGTACAGTTGGAACGTAGCTCTTTAATGGTAAATTAATGAGAAGAAAAAACAGAAAACAATAAAAGAGAGATAGAAAAAATGAAAAAGATTAGTAAAGAGAAAAGACCGAGTTGAAGGAGTGATATATATGTATATTAGTGGAGAAGAAGGGAAAATCAGTGAAAAGTGTCGCCTAAAAAAATTTTGATTCCGTGTTCCATGTGTCTTCTGCCTTCATGTTTATATCGTTTATTTTCAAATTTCGATTCTCCAAGAGAATAAATAAAAAATCTCAAAAGTTTTAAAATTATATTTATATGTAAAAAAGTGTGATAGTGTGTGGGGTGACATGTGAGGGTGTGTGTTAAGGTTGGTGTGGGTGCACATGTGTGTGTGGAGTGAGGTGGAGGATGTGTTATTTGAGATGGTAGAAGCGAGAGGTGAAGGAAAAGGACGAGTATGAAAGATTGACATTGAAATGAATAATAAGAGAAATAGCAGAATAGTAAAGAGAGAGGGCAAGAAGAAACAAAAAAAAAGGGAGATTCGAAACATTGAGAGGACGAAAGAAGAGATACGTAGAAAAGAGAAGGAATTGATCAAGGAATTGACATGTTATAATTAAGAGGAGATGGAATGAAGAAGAAGAATGACCTATGTGAACAGATGAAAGATATTGTGAGAAAGAGAAGAGAAACAGAGAGACAATAATTGAAGAGCCTTATAGTTTAAAAAGGTAATCATTCATCTTTGGATAATATCGCAGCATTATTCAAGTATGTACCTCCATACTGAAGAAAAATTCACCTCAATTTTGGAAGCCATTAGAAAAAACGCACTCCCTAATTTCATCTGTTTCAACAATATGTTTAACTCTCTTGAGTAACAAGATGTATAGCTTTTATGAAACGGATCAAATAAGGGAAAACAAAAAGAGGTGGAACAAAAGAAAGCCAAGAGAAAATGAGAATGGACGGATATATATATATAAGTCGAAGAAACAAAGTATTTGTCGAGGAGGGAGAGCGATAATGGTAGGATAGAAGGGGGAGCGATGATTATAGAAAGATCAATCGCAATATAATGGAGATAAGAAATATTAAATTAATAGCACAAGATAAATTATTTTGTTCAACGATAACTGAAAAATGTAAGAGAATTTGCAGATAAAATATATAAAATATCAATCGTTTCAGAAATAGTAAAATAATAATTATACACCAAAACACTTTGAGATGACTGGGATTTAATCATGTACCTGTGATTATAGTCCATGACTCTTCCACGACACCAACACTACATTCATAATCTTTGTTTATTTTATTATTGTATCCCACATCCGATTTTCAATTGATTGGTGTTAAGGGCACATGACATTCAATTTTAGTCTAGTTTCGAGCTGACGTAGTTTTCGCCGCCAAATGAAAATGTGCTTGCTATTTGGAAGAGACCATTACAAAACCCCTTGACATTATAGTTCAGTGGGAGACAACCACATTGTTCTCTCTCTTTTGCTCTCTCCTTTCTTCTCCTGCTCCTCTTTTCTTTCTGCTCTCTCGCCTTTTCTGGCTATCTCTCTCTCTTTCCTGCTCTCTCCCTCTCTTTCATGCTCTCGATCTATTTCTGCTCGCCCACATTTTTAGCGGTCTTTTTTCTCTGTCTCTCCCTCTCTTTCGTGCTCTCTCCCCTCTTTTCGTGCTCTCTCCCCTCTTTTGTGCTCCCCCCCCCCGCTCTGTCGTGCTCTCTGTGCTCTCTCCCCCTTCTTGTGCTCTCCACTCCCCACGCCCGGCTCTTTCGTGCTCTCTCCTCTCTCTTACTGCTCCTCCCTCTATCCTGCCTCTCCCCCCCCCTCTTGTACTCTCTCGGTTGTCTCGCTTCCAGACCATTCGAGGTTTCCCCTCCAAATCAAAATGTTATTGTTGTCTGGATGAAGACTAATACACAATCGCCTCTACATTATTTTGTTGAGGACCAGGGGCCCCTTTTCTCGAAACCGACTTTAGTCTAAGTTCGTGGACATCCCATTGAAATTCATGTTGATTCTACAACACGTGTTCCTATGGGTTGTCCAAGAACTTAGACTTACGACGGTTTCGAGAAACAGGCCCCTGAAGGATGTTAGTTTGTGTAAATAGACACGAATCAACACCCTTCTGTCCCTCAACAAATGTCGTCTAGCTTTAGACGAGCCTCTGAGGGTAAAGGGGTTCTGGTAATGGTATAGTCTTCGTACAGACTATAATAACATTTTCATTTTGAATGGGGAAAACTCACTAACGGTGTGGAAGCCAGACTTCTTAAAGTAAAGGGGTCAAAATTTGAAGGAAACTTTACCAACAGACCATCCAAAATTTTAGGAGAAATCCTGTGTCCTTTAAAATAAAGCTTCCCTCTATTTAACTTCCCACTTTTGGGTCTGAACAATAATTACAGAGATACATATTACATCTATAATATTCAGATTTGTACTATATTCTTAGTACATTTGAACAATTTACACCATCTGTAAAATTGTCTAACCTGCTTTCTTGAATATTAAATGCTCCATGCTCCAAATTTTATTGTCCGAAACAAAGATGACCGGATATTTGTTTTGCCCCTTTTCTCGTGGGCCCGGCAGCCGCTGAGCAGCGCCAGAAGGACGTTGCTCTATCCCCCTCTTGTTGAACGCCAAACAGGGAAGCAGCAACTACCATTTTTTTTTAACGTCTTTTGGTATGACGCAGCCGGGATTCGGACGCAGCCGGGATTCGAACCCACGGCCTCCCGATTATGAAGCGGACGCTCTATCCACTGCGCCAACACATCGATATAAGGTAGATGAATTTTACCTTTTAACACACATAATACCATAAATTGTTAAACAGTTATTGTACATCGAGATATTTTGCTTAATAATATTGAAACATCCATAATATTGTCCATTATTTATCAGTTTATCGAAGCCATATATCTAATCCATGTGCATTGTTTCCTTTTTTTTTTTTTTTTTTTCTTCTTTTTTTTGGGATAACAATTTTCATTACTTTAATTTAGTTTAGGAACATAATGCACATGGACAGATTTTAATCCAATTAATTACATGTTTCAATAATTGCTTTGATTATTATTGTACATAAAAAAGCAATAATAAATTAGCAACCTTGTCTGAAATTACACCTAGTCCTGAACTGCTTTAACTGTCCAGTTTCTCAACCCATAATGCAACATTTTTCCCCCCACTGAAATGATATGAAATTTATTCTTATTCGTTACTTCATTTCATACCTCTCATCAAGGGTTGAAGTACAATGCCTTTCCTCTCGATCTCCTTTTAATCCAATGTAAATCAATAAGGTGTGTAAAACAAAAACCAGTCCCGACAACCCACTGTTTATATGGCAGTTTGTAATCATCAGTATCAAAGTATACAATGCAATGACAATATAACAGTGCGTATATCATTATAAAATTATAGTTTGCCTCTCTTCTTTCAAATTCGAATACATTCGTGAAACTTTTATACCGTGGAAGCTAGGGTGACAAGACTCCTGCGACAATTGCTCTAGGGATTATTTTGTTAAAAATGTAGGGTTAGGGTTGGAATTGGGTTTGAATGATAGGTTAAAGGTTATGTTATAGGGTAGTATACCCCCTCCCCCCCCCCCCCCCCCCCCCCCCCCCATATACACCCGGCCACGCACACGCACACCCACACAAACACACACACATACACACACATACACCCTCACATACATACCCACACACACATATATACCACCACATACCACCACCACATCCACCACCACCAGTTAGCCATTTTGATTAGTGTATGAAATTTCAAAGGGGCAATTGTTGCCGAATCAAATGTAGATTCCATGGAAGATTATTATCAATCAAAATACAATGCCCTCAGCTTCATTCCATTTCTACATTTTGATTAACGAAATCGCCATATATATTATCCTGCACTCAATGGTTTGATTTCTGATACTAAATCAATTGTGCTGAAATATCTATATAAATGTTTTGATATTAAAAATATAAACAACACACAGTTGTATAAAATATAAAAGGAATGCATATCACAAACAAACACATAAACAATATTACATCATACATAACAATTCCGATTGCTAAATTCAATCAGAATATGGAGCAACAGCCACTGTACTGCTCATCGCCTGGAAGATTTTCTACACCTTGTTCTTGGAGGATAGAAGTAGGCTAATTGTAATGCAGCCTTCAATTCAATAACACGTGGTCGATGTTTCTCGAGGATGTGTATTGGACTAATAAATTGTGCCTTCTACGATCAGAGGATGATGAGGTTTTTATTGTGGTCTTGGGGATACCTCTTTCCCGTGCTCCTCATCACATTAAGAAGTCTCATGTCCCGCCTCCACCAACTAGCAACATACCACCCCCCCCCCCTTCCTACCAGGCATCCCAGGGAACGTTTGAAGCAGATGAGGGGCGTGGTGATGCAGCCTCCACGTGACGCGCTTTCTATCCGGGTCTCCTACTAAAGATGACGTCAATGGTTAGGGACCAGTGGGCCAGAATTGGCTGAAATACTGGATGGAGAGGGATAAGAAAAAATACAAGATGTCATTTACATGCAATGTCTTTTTTTTTAATTTTTTTTTTTTTTTTTATTCTTGTCACAACTCCACAAAACTTCCTTGTCCGTTCCTAAAAGCTGGGATAACATACTTTTGGTAATTTTTATCTAGTATAACTTATAAATCATGTACATTATTTTTTATACTGATTGAAGATCTCATTTATAACGTGATGTGTGTTTTATCATCTGTCTTTCTGAAAGTATATTCAACAATAAACTGAAATTATTATAACTTTTCCGATTTACCAAAACATATTCCAGCTTTAAGGAACCGGCAAGGACGTTTTTACAACCTAGTGTGTCAATGGCATTTACTAGATAAATTTCAAAGCAGGCTGAATGCTCTTCACAAAGAATAGTTATATACAATATAATTATTGCTTACTCAAAATTTAGCGTGAACGAGGCCAAGTTGACTTATGTAAGTATGTGACAATTGCCATTGACAGGGTTACTCATAATTCTATCAATTATTCTTCTTCCTATATAATCTAAAGGACGTATCCAAGAAAAAAAAAAGAAAGTCGGACGACAAAGGATTATAAAGCTTAATAGAAAATTCAAGCAAAACGAAGGACCGAAAAAAAAGGAAATAGCGACACACCAAAAGAAACATACAATCAGTTCATTTACATTTCATTGTCATATAACTCATATAGCAAAAACGAAAAGGTGGACGAAAGAACTTATACAGTAAGCTATATTTTGGGTAATCCCTGTATAGCATGTATAGGTTGGCGACAAGGCAAGGAAGTCGACCAGGGGTAAAAACATTATTCTGGATGTGATATCCTAATTTCTAATCCTTAGTGTGATACCTGTAATCAATCAACGATACTTATTATAAGATGTCTTCAAACAGAATGATGTAATAATTCTTATATTGATAGATAAAAAGACTTTATAGACTACATTAAGGTTTAGGATTCGATCACATTACGGCGAAGTGAGATTTGATTTCAGCTCTGATAAACCCTTCATAATATATTTAAAAAGCCTTAGTAATTAAATGAGAAATCGAAGCATTGTTGCAGAGTCCAAAAGCCAGCACATGCAAAACAAAAGTAAACTAATAAATAATAATAATAATAATTCCCCATTGCCCAAAATATAGAAGTGATTTAATAGTTTTGCTATTAAAATGTAGTGACAAAGAAAACTTTTTAGATTGAGAAGACAATTTGCAAGCTCTGATGAGATGAAATGGGGTAGGATGTCCGCGTCCAGGCACGGAAGAAAATAAAAATTCCTATGTTCCTTTTCAATTTCACAAAATTTATTTTCAAATATAGCACAGATATTTGTGAAAATTGTTCTTAGTTATATTGATGATTTTAAACAATTTACCTCTAAAACATTATGAAACACTGCTTCAAAATTGTTGAAATGGCCAATTTGTCAGATCTCTCTGCGGACAATGGCTGGACTATGATGTATTCATTGAAATGAAAAGCACACAAAATAAACATAAAAAAAAAAAGAAAGAAAGAAGAAGATAACTTTGTATTGTCTTCTCTCCAACATCATAATATTTAAGTCAAGAAAATGAAATCGTATTTTTAATTATGTCTAAATCTGGCCTTTTTCATTTCATATATAGATTATAATTACATTATTTTACTCTCTTGTAATTGTGCTTCTCTGGTAAAATAAGATAATTCTTATATTTACCCTAGGTATAATAATTAAAAAACAATATGGCAACACCGCCTTGAATATTGAATTCAGAATACAAGCAATAACACCGTGAAAATGTTAGTCCGATTACTCCACAATTCGACTCAACAGAAAAATTACATCATTGCATCGTTATTTGTATTCCTGAATTTTTTTTTTCGTACTTTGACGATTAGATTTACCTCTCATGATCTGGTCAATCTTCAAATCATCTTCAGATAGATAGAACTCAGAATAAAGAGATTTGATGTATATGTAGGCCATATACAGGAAGAAGTCTCTCCTCAGGATCTCAACCTTATCAAGAGCCACACAGCCAGGGCGCGTATCCAGGGGGCGCAACAGGCGCGCGCCCCCTATTGGCCGACTAAAAAAAAAAAAAAAAGGAAAAAAAGGAGAAAGAGGAAGGAAAGAAAGAAGAAGAAAAAAAGAAAGAGAAGGGAAAAGGCTCGATGCTTGACAATTTTCGCCCAACTTTATCAATAAAAAGCCGAAATAGGCTTTATTTGGTTCTAAACGACCATAACTAAGGCCTTTATTGTGGGGAGGGCCCACGAGGCCGACTTTTCTCATATTGTTTTGCAATAATTGCTCAAACGCCCTTTTTTTAAGAAAAAGAAATACATTAGTGACGAAAAGTAAAAATATTTAAAACTAAAGTTTCAAAATTTCACAAAGAAAAGAGGCCTCTTGGACCTCTGCCTCCTGGGCCCTCGGCCTCCTGGGAAACATAGTTGGCCTCATGGGTTTATTAGAAAGTACCCCTTTATTAATTCAAAATACTTTTGAAACCCCAAATTTTGGCTCGCGCTTTGCGCTCGCTGATGCCAAATCAAATGCACAATAATAGTTCTAAATTTTACCTTAAAAAATTCTAAACCCCAAATTTTCGGCTCGCGCTTCGCGCTCGCTGACACCAAATCAAATGCACAATAATAGTTCTAGATTTTACCTTAAAAAAATTTTAAAACCCAAATTTTCGGCTCGCGCTTCGCCTCGCTGATACCAAATCATAATGCACAATAAATAACTCCAATTTTTACCTTTAAAAATTTTCAGCTCGCGCTTCGCGCTCGCGGATACTAAATTGGGTCTATTATACACAATAATCTACCATTTTCTAGTACTAGAAAATGCCCCTTTATTATATTTCATATAACTTTAAAAACCTCAACATTTTCGACTCTCGTTTCGCGCTCGCAAGATTCCAATTCAGAAGGGTATATAATGCACACATAAATAGGTTTCTACGCAACATACATTGTCTTAGGGTATAGAAACTATGTAACTTTTGTGATAATTGAAAAAAAGTGGAATTTCATGTACAATATGAATTGAGAGAACCCCCTCCCCCTTCCCCTGACGGCGATAAAAATTTCCTTGCGCCCCCCCTATTGGGAAATCCTGGATACGCCCCTGACACAGCCAATACATGTCAGCTCTACCTCGTGCCAACGATTTCCTGTTGAATAGCTTCTTCATGCATGCTACAGCAACATACCATCATCAGGCATCTATTGTCTATGTGCGATCATTCATTGACCTATAATGGGCATCCCTATAGTCTGTCAAACTTGGCTTCTTTTTAATCACTATTGATTTGATTGTCTCAGGCCACGTCGCATTCTCCGCGTGCCATATTATTATAACGAGACATCAATGGGCGTAGACCGGGAGGGTCCCGTCACTATTTTGAATGTGGGGTAAATAATAATAATAAAAAAATAAATATTTAAAAAATCGACAATTTTGAGGCCATTTGCCCCCCCCCCCCCCCCCCCCCCACCCCCGAACGACGAAAAAAAAGAGAGAAATTGACTGGCCAAACCCAAGGGAACCGGGGGGGGGCGTACCACGAAACCGTCATAAGTCTAAGTTCTTGGACAATCCATAGGGACACGTGTTGTACAATTAACACGCGTTTCAATGGGTTGTCCACGAACTTAGACTTATGTCGGTTTCGAGAAACGGGTCCCTGGTTCTCAGCGAATGTAGGCGAATGTAGAGGGGATTGTGGTATTAGTCTTCATCCAGACAACAACAACATTTTGACTTGGAGGGGAAACCTGGAATGGTCTGGAAGCGAGACTACCAAGAGAGTACAAGAAGGGAGAGAGCAGGAGAGAGGGGAGAGAGCAGGAGAGGGAGAGAGAGAGAGAGCACAAAAGAGGGGGAGAGAGCACGGAAGAGAGGGAGAGAGCACGAAAGAGCAGGAGAGTGCACAAAAGAGCGGGGGGGGAGAGCACGGAAGAGCAGGAGAGAGCAGGAAAGAGCGGGGGGAGAGACTTATGACGGTTTTGTGGTATAATATTCTTATCGTAGTGTTTCGTGGGGAAAAGTTTTTCGTATGAGAGCATGACATAAAAATGTGTAAAAGGCCTTCATTTTGGCCAGGCGAGAGACTATCATAAAAACAATATTATACCTCTTTCTCTCATATGCTAGAATAAAATTAACGTCGCGTATCTTTGGTCATCTACTAGTCATGATCCAGACATTTCAATAGACCAGGGACGTGAGAGGAGACTGAACTAAAACGAAACGGAGTTAAATGTATCGTGATAGGTAAATTTCCCAATTATGTTGAAAAATTGTTTGCTAATGTTTTTATCTATTTTTATTTTATTTATATATTTTGGGTTTGTTATTCATTTTTTTAATCTAATAATAAAATTCCAGTTCGTATACATGTATGACGATAAACGCTGTCCAACAAATAAAAAAAAAAAAAAAAAAATTGATCGCGTGTTTCCGCCCGGGATCGAACCGGGGACCTTGAGTGTGTTAGACTCACGTGATAACCACTACACTACGGAAACCGCTCTGCCGATGAAGACATTTCTATATACTATGTCAATCCAACATAAATATTGTAGCGCCATCTTGCGATCTATATTACTGCAATGTGTCTGCTAAACCCTTCGGTACTCGCTAAACCGTATGCATTTTTCCCCTTCTTTCTTTGTGTTTATGTAGTTTTGCTTCCTATTTCAGTGCAGTATACCTTTCTCATTTTCTGAAAACAATAACGGTATCGTAAACGCCACCTTAACAAGGTCTCATATTCCAAGTAAGCATCCCCCCTGACATGTTATAGTCATAAAAAGCCAAGCTTAAACTAAGCCCAAGTATAGTTGTAGTAGAAAACACTGATTTTTTTAAAAACCTGCTCAACTTGTCCTCATAGTGTTAAAGACATAACAATATATGGGCAAAGGATATAATTATGTTCCATGCATGTCTTTCCATGATATGTAATAGTTTGCATGAGCACGCGGGGAGATGTTCGTAAGGCCATATACTTCCTTCATTCTCACCCCAGGGCCCGTATTCCATAAACTATACTTAAGCAATTTTGCTTAAGTCTAAGTATTTTTCTAAGATTTTGTCCAGGGAAAAAAAATCTTAGCCTTTATAAACACGTTAAGCACTTTGTCTGAGGTCAGAAAGCATCAAGCAAAATTCTAAATTTTATTAATATTGGCATTTTTAATTTTTGTGGTCTCAAACGAGCTTAATTGCCATATCAACATTAAAGTTAAGCCACTAGGTAGTAGGATTAAAGTTAGGTTAAAATTCTAATTTTGTTATGTTCGATTTGAAGGCGCCATTCCATTAAGACTTTTGGCTTAGCAAAAATCTAAAAAATTTATGCTTCACTGCCAAAAATAGGCTAGAACAGAATTCTTAGTAAGCCGTATTTATGGAATACGCCTTTCAAGATAAGCAAAAATACTTAAATTTCATGCTTTTATGGAATACGGGCCCAGAACTCTGGGCATGCCAACCAGCAGCTGATTGGTATAGCTGAGTGAATTCTGTGTGTACAGTCTGTGTATGGGAATAGCATATGCTTAATTGCACACAAACCGCTGTATGCTGGCATTGTGCCTGCACTAGTACATGTGAGATCCTGTCGATTGTGGGACTGTCAATTGATATATTTACACAGTTTTGTTGCTAAATTCAGGTGTTAGAGTGGATTTTATAACAAATCCTTTTGTACACCGAGGTTAATTGAGGTATTCATTCATATTATTCTGCTCTGGAAGCAAAACAAAAAATGTATTCTCCCAACACTATACATGACTTTAAACCCGTAGGCCTACCCGGGCGCGCCGCGGTAGTGCGGTAGGCTAGTTATCCGACCAGCCGCCCCCGCGTCGGGACAGCGACGGCGCTATGTGTATGAATGAAACCGGCTTATTCCGGTAGTTCTAGTCATCATCCCATATTCTGGAAGTGAGATAATCACTTTCTAACGAGTGCGTTGCACCATACTGTCCATCTGATATATAGTGACGCATTGTATACCGGACACTATTATAATTCCGGACGCACATATTACTGCGCACTAAAGCAATTGTGTGCGCGTAGGTCGGCGCAGTTAAATTCCACACACCAAAACATGGAACAAGATTGCTAAAATGAGGCAAAAAAATATAAGTTTTACCTTTTATTTATCTCTTTTTTGATAGAAAATGGTTAAATTTTCACATTGCATACCTTTACGTTACAATTGTATAGAGGATCTATTTTTTGATGAAAAAATGAGCCTTGTTTGCCGAATTTCAACCTCTCGCTCGGCGTTCCGCCTCGATCCGAATGTTGACGTGCGGTTATGTGGCCGTGGTGATTATTCTAGTGCCGTGCAGCGGTTCATTTGCGCCGCATGCCGCAGCCGTTTCCAATCATGACGATCGCGCAGGCGCAAGAGCGATAGATAGAGAACAGGAACGTCGATAAACATTATCCAAAGTTGATAAGTTAATTGAAACAATTATCTTTCTTAAGGCTTGGATCACACAAAAGACAAAAGATTAAGAAATTAAGGTATGTTCTATCAAACAAAAACCCCAAATAAATCCAATGCCAGTCTCGTCTAGTCAAGAGCATAAAAATATGATGATCGAAAACAATTAAAAATAACACGCAATAGAGGGGCGCGTCCGAATTATAATGCAATATTATTGTTACCCACGCCGGATGAAATCTGCAGGGTATTGTAAAGGGTTCCGTATGTTTTTTTTTTTTTTTTTTTGTTTGTTTGTTTGTTGTTTGTTTTTTGTGTACAGATAACTAGAGAACGGCGTGAACGGATTTGCACCAAATTTTCAGGATTGTTTGGATAGTGAAAGGAAAGAATCGATTAGATTTTGGTGATGATTGGTTGATCCCTGCAGATTCTTTGTAGATTTCAGTTTTGACCCCATAGTATAGTATTACAACTACTCTAGCCATCGTGCACAGAACTCGGCATGCACGGAAGCATCACGCGGTGAGGATCGACATGATTTTGCCGTGGCCCAAGCCTGCACTCGCAATCTTGTATGTCGTGTGCGAGAAACCATCCATACAACGAATGCAGGTAATGAATCTTTGTACATCGACGCTCTTTGTGTACATATCGAACTTGCAATCACAACGCGCATTCAGGTAAAATCGAAATCATCACCACACGCGCCTAAAAGGGACTTTATAATACGATAGACATGACAAAACCATTGCAAAGTCATGTATCAACAACCTATCTATGCAAAAAGAGTCATCGGGTATCAATATTCGTGTTTAATCATGAAAAAAGGTAAAATTTACGTAAATTCGGCTTTCCTACATAGAGTCTACATAATGCATTGTGAATGGTGACGAATTACTGCATCAGCTCAGCTGAGTGAGGCGAGCCGAGGCGGCGACGGTACCACGCCGATGAATTTCGGCGGGTATTGAAGGGTTCCGTATGTTGTTGTTTGTTTGTTGTACAAGATAACTAGAGAACGGTGAACGGATTTGCACCAAATTTTCAGGGATTGTTTTGATAGTGAAAGGAAAGAATCGATTAGATTTAGGTGATGATTGGTGATCCCTGCAGATTCTTTTGTAGATTTCAGTTTTGACCCATATAGTATAGTATTACAACTACGTCTGTAGCGCCACAAGGCGTGGGTATGCCGCTTTGACGGCCCTCTAGTTTTTAATTGTTTTTCGTAGAGGGTATTACCGCGATACAAAGAAAACTGTTGGTAAATATTCAAAGAATTTTAACATTTTCATAATTTGACAATATTTGGAATAACTAGTGCGAATTTTTCTTAATTTCATTCCTCAAACTGTCCTTTTTAAAGCAGTAAATAAAGGCGTCCGGTAATACAAACACTGCCATACGTGTATACCCTGTTCACTATACAGTAGGCCGCATATTAATGAGCTTTCGATCGGGAACACTACGGTAGGTATCAAGACGGTAGCCGGTTAATCGACCGTCCTGGCCTCGCACTCGCACCACCGTCGTGACTTGTAAGCGCTTTCGCAGTCTGCGAAGACGATCGACGGTGAACAGCATTTCTGTGTAGGCCTAGTATCTCTTTATTTCTTCTTCTTAAAAAAATTCCTGTGTATTTCTTTGTTTTATCTTTCTGTTACATTCCTTCTATCATTTTTAATGTATTCACTCTGTGTTGTCTTTCTTCTTATTCTCTTCTATCCGTGATTTCTTATGTATTCTTTTTTTATCATCTTTCCTCTTCTCTCCTAATAATTCTTATGTAATTCTTTGTTTTATCCTTCTTTCCTTCTCTCTCCTATAAATTATTATTTATTTCTTTGTTTTATCCTTCTTCCTCTTCTCTTCCTTTAAAATTCTTATGTTTTTTTTGTTTATAGTTCTTTCCTCTTCTTCCTATAAATCTGATTTCTTTGTTTTATCCTTCTTTTTCTTCTTTCAATCATTACTTATGTATTTCTTTGTTTTATCCTTCTTTCCTCTTCTCTCCTATAATTCTTATGTATTCTTTTTTATTCCTTCTTTTCTCTTTCTTCAATCATTTCTTATTTCTTTGTTTTATCCTTTCTTTCCTCTCTCCTATAAATTATTATGATTTCTCTGTTTTATCCTTCTTTCCTCTTCTCTCCATAAATTCTTATGTATTTCTTTGTTTATTTTTCTTTCCCTTCTTCTCCATAAATTCTTATGTATTTCTTTGTTTTATCCTTCTTTTCTTTTCTCTCTAATCTTTTCGTAAGTATTTCTTTGTTTTATCCTTCTTTCCTCTTCTCTCCTATAATTCTTATGTATTTCTTTGTTTTATCCTTCTTTCCTCTTCCTTCCTATAAATTTTTATGTTTTTCTTTGTTTAATCCTTCTTTCCTCTTCTCTCTATAAATTCTTATGTATTTCTTGTTTGTCCTTCTTCCTCTTCTCTCCTATAAATTCTCTATGTATTTCTTTGTTTTATCCTTCTTTCCTCTTCTCTTCAATCATTCTTATGTATTTCTTTTGATTTTATGTAAAATACCAAGACTATACCTACCGTAGTCATTCTACACCGTACGCAAATCGGCTCGACTACCGTCTGTTTGGGAAGAAGACGAGTAGCAAAAGGGAGTTGAGCATGCGCAGTTCGATTTTGTCTGGAGAGCTACCGTAGTCATGCTCACCGTAGTGCTCCGAAACTGTAATGCTACAGTCACACAAGACACTTACGTTGAGTTACGTCCGGTTGCGTCCAAAATATTTTCTTTTCTTGATCTCCCAGGATGCTACCCGTCATAGTTAGCAGTAGAAATTTTGATAATTTCGTTCATCCAGTAAACAATGAAATACATCAGAAATGATAGAATAGAAGAGTGTAATAAGATATACAACAACACAAAGTATCTATACGTAAGTGTCTGTGTGACTGTATAGGCTCACAACTTCTAATTATAGGCCACTATATGGGCCTAGCTACGTATATTTTTGTGATAAACTGCGATAGTATATATATGCATATAAATCGCCGGACATCCATCATAATGTTTCAGTGTACGTATATTTATTAATATTAAATTTCTATGTCCCACCATAAACTGATGATCAGAAAAACTAAAGAACCTAGGGAACTTAGTGTATTAAAAGAAAACCAAGCCAAAATGTACCCTAAATTATTTACATATTAAAGGTATATACGTCTCCCGCATCTTCTGGGTACTCATTTTTGTGTGGTATGTCTTTTATGCTTTGATGAACACGGCGCATTGTTTGCGAACATGTCAATTTTGAATTGTGCAAATGTGCGGATAAGATTTGAAAAAACAAAAGCGGACAAAAAAAAAAAGCAACTCCATCCTAATAAAGGAGCATAACTTTTTAAAGAAATGTTTTTAGCCAAATAACTTGGTAAGTGTGTTGCTACAGTTATCGACACTGAATATATGTGTAAAGAATGAGATTGATATCGTCAAGTTAATTCCACAAATAAGTACACATCAAAGGGTAAATCGTCACTTGACAGACCAAAAAGGCTCTCAATACATTTAAAAGTGATTTATTTTGTCTTTGACGTGTGCTCCACTCAATACACTGACTTATATATACAGATCTATCTCATTTTCATACAAAATGTAGTCGATATGTATAACAACACCCTGTCAAGCTATTTAGGCTAGACATTTCGTTTAAAAGTTTTTGGTATTTTATCAGGATGGAGTTGCTTTTTAAATAGCTTTTTTGTTGTTTTGATTTTACTCCCACTTTTGCAAATTCGAAATTTACATGTTCGCACGCCGTGCGCTCGTGTTCATCCAAGCGTAAAGATATATAACACAAAACAAAAAATTGTACCAAAAGATGCGGGAAGAGTAATCTTGCGGAATATGTATGATATTTGGGGTTATATACATTGGTTTTCTTTTTATTGACATTTTTCTATAGGTTTCTTTTTTTTCTGACTCACTCGGTAGACTGATCTTAAAAATAATACAAAACATTATCTAACCAGATTTACATTTTCATGCACGATTCTGGGGGGGGGGGCTTTCGGGGCCCGGGCCTCTCGGGTAGGCGCCCGCGCCCCAATTATAGGGGCGTCACATGTAAAAGTAAACAAAAATGGGAAGAAAGAACGTGTAACCTATCCCTAAGACTGATTAACCTTCAGGACGGCAGAGGCCGAAAAATTTACACTTTAAGTTACCCCAACTTGACGGGGTAAGTGGGACAATGGAGGAGTAATGATTAAGCTGTCATCTTAACTTCCATTTGGCGGAAATTTGTAACCAAAACATTTATAAAAACGTTTATATCTAAATAAACTTTAAAATGAGGTATATGATTGCTTTATTGCGTATTTTTTTTGGTGTTTTTTTTTTTGTAATGCTCACGTAAAATGCTAATTGTCCCACTTACCCCAATTTACCCTAACCATAACTTTGGAAATGACTGACCTTGAACTTCGGTTACCTTTTTTTCAGAATACATGTTATATTATTCTTCTCAGCAGTTCTTGATTATGAATTTTATAAGTTTAATTTTCCACTCTCCGACACTTCTTAAGTATAATGCCATCCCCCCCCAAAAAAAAAAAAAAAAAAAAAACCTGGGTTGCACCTATACAGTCTGTGTCAAAAAGGTACAGTCGGAAAAAAAATATTCAGGTGTGAATTATTTTCAGATAATGTATGTATGTGGCACCAAATTAAAGCCAACAAATTTCCTTGCTGGTGCGCTTTGTTCTGTATAATTTGCTTTCGTATAAAACAAAAGTTTGCTAACGTTTGTGCGACGAGACAAAATCGAAATTGAGCACTTTATGGTCATTATGCGAAACCTATAACAAAGGCATGGGACGGCGTGCAAAAATTGATTTTTCTTGATTTAGAAAACTAGTTCATATTTAAAAAAATATCAACACCAAATGTGATGAAAAAAAATGCAGGTGAAAGTCTGATCTTCCTGCGTCATGAAAATGCCAAACAATAGCAGGCTGTGATTAAACTTCATACTATAAAAAAATGTTTTTTCCACTTGTACCATTTTATTTGACACAGACTGTATTTTCCACTTTCTCTCCTTTATATTCAACAATACTTCCTGTAATTTTTTATAACACTTTTTTGTCACGATAATAAATTATTCTTCAGCGCTCCTCCATCTCAGTCTCCATCCTTTTCTCTCCATCACCCTCCTCCTCTTCTCTGCAACATCTATTCTTATCAGCCCCCATGCACTGGAATGGGCATTCCTCAGATACCATGCATACATTACGCATGCGCAGTCCGGCTGACATAGAGCCTAGTTTTTCTTCACTGGCTCTCGTTTCGTATACCTCGTCTATGGCACTATTGGTGGGATTCGTTTCTTTACGGGTTTTGGCAGCATCCAAAGGCACAGCATCCCGTCTTCTTCTTCTCGGAATAAGTGCAGATACACTTTAAACTTTCCAAAATGGTAAGTTCATAATATATGCATGTATTTCACTCATCCTTTATTGATTGTGTTATACTGATACTGTGGTTATGATGAGTATCCAACGTCTAGGTACATTTTTGTTCAGTAAACAATGGTATTCGTACAATATAGAATTGTTCTTTTCATATCGCGGCCTAGCATCCAAGCGAAGTCAGACTTCACAAGACATCTCTTTTCTTTTTAGGTCATGCATTGGTATAAATGCCCAAATTATATTCTGTGTTGAAAATTTCCGAATTTATTTCGCAATTAAATAACTATAAAAATACAAGGAGATGCCAATTTCGTTGCAATGAAACTTTAAACTGTGCAGTTTATTTATATAACCACCATAAATGAAAATGAACATTCAATTATCTGATTTGAATTTGTTTCCCATATTACATTATTTGATTACTGAGAAAGAAAATATGAAATTTACTTTTATAACTATACTGGATATGCGTTATATTATTCATGACAATCAATCCTTTTTGTTTTCTCGACCATCTGGAATTACAATTGAGGAAGGAATGAAACGTTATGACTGTATTGTGCCCTATCATATTTCATATTTTATCATAATCTACAGGACAAGTCATGATTGTGTTTCATTTTTAAAGTCATGATGATAAATTTCGTCTCTTATAATAAACGTATTCATCAATTACGAATTATGTTCACTATCGTTGGGTGGGATAAGACGACGTTATTGGGATTGATTTATTATCATATTTTGCATTGAGTATTCTGATCGAGTATGGCAATTTTAATATTTCCTCATATTTTTTTATTTCAGAATCCCAAATTCTCAGACGCCAACATGCAGGGTGAGTGTAATTTTTTATGTGAAGTCTATATATATATATTATATGATATTCTTAAACAGCTGCTATAATTTAAGTCGGAAAATAGACGG
The DNA here is from genome assembly GCA_940671915.1 of Paracentrotus lividus. Lineage (NCBI taxonomy): Eukaryota > Metazoa > Echinodermata > Echinoidea > Camarodonta > Echinidae > Paracentrotus > Paracentrotus lividus. The sequence continues at coordinate 15,860,555 of CALNVZ010002100.1, forward strand.
AACGAAACATAACAAATATAAATCACAAAGCTTCTAATGTTTTGAGTAATCTCTTGTTTTAAAAGGATGACTGTCATAGCAAGATGATAATTCAAAAGATATAGTTGCAATGCGTATACGATGAATCATCATATTTCTTATTGACGCTATATGGGTCCAAATGAAGTCAAAAATGTGCACTTTTTTTTTCCTTCAAATTATATAATTTCATATTTATAATTCTTAATTTTGATTATTTCCTCTTCCCACGATTATGTTTCTTCATATATATTTGACCCATCTGCATTCTTTTTTAGTTGCCTGCTTCCCATGTGTCGTCCCTTTTATTTTTTTTTTTTTTTATATAGGTTTAATATATATTCTCCAACTTTATTCATGTACAGGTCCACACTCACTTCTCTCGTGGTTAATTGGAGTTATTTATTAATTAAAAATTATTTCATCAGTCATGGATCATCTTAATTCCAAATGAGTATGCTTTTTTAAAAAATAAATAGAAGTAAAATATGTGTATTGTAATATAGACGGCTTTACGTACCCTTATTGTTTTATGCTGACCTGGTTCTTGT
>CALNVZ010002100.1:15876061-15893872 GCA_940671915.1 Paracentrotus lividus
AAAAAAAAAGAGAGAGATAGAGATGAAGAAGAATATTTTGAATTTAACAGTTTACCAACTCGTTCTCGAGGATAATCTATAAATTCAATCAGGAACGTGACGTCCAGACATTTTCTATTTAATTAGCTAGCAAATTGTTATATTTTTTTATGTATGGACAGTTGGACAGAATAAGTAATTAAAATTTTCAACATTATAGTAGCATTTTACCTAACTAATGATCACGCATTCATCCTTAAGTCATTTTGTTAACGTTTAATTCTTCAAATCATCCTCTTCCCGTATACTTTTATTATAAGTCTTTCTTACATTTGAAATACAACTGCAGACTCTGACTTCTGAACCTCGCTGATTAACATCCGTGTCCGAAGTAACTCTGCATCCACTCCCGTACCTCCGATGAATGAAGCTGTTACTACCCATCATTTCCCAATTTGAACTTCTGATCATACTTCTGAATGATACATCCTTATTGATGATGCTATCACCCCCACCCCCGCACACGTCTTGCCACTCTTCGCATCCATCTGCACTCCTCCTTTGAGGCCACGGATCAACTGACCCATTAACGTATGCTTCCACACTTTCTCGCTCTCGTGACTCTCTGTTCTCTCTAAACACCATCCGAAACGAGATCACACTACACAATCTTTTATTATCAACCGCTACTTGCCTCTTTAACATATTTACAACACATAGCTCTCTTCTAGCAACACTTCAGAACACGGATCCACCCTAACTACCGCACACGCCCTAAAATATCAAATTCTACCTGACTCGCGCCCCGAGTCAACATAACACCACACAAACCCCAACGGCATTCTCATATGTACATGAATCTACGTCCAAGCCACTTACTTAGATGAAGAGACATCAATGTCCTTTACCTGCCCACGTTATTTGAAACAGCTTAATTCCAAAACGTGCTACAATCATTTAAACTCAAGAAAAGGGGCGTTTTTTTTACACGCTACAAAAATTTACGGAAAAGGTGACATTAAAAAAAAATGAATTTTTGTTATAATTATTCTTTTTAAAAGGTTTAGGTAATATAGTTTGTTTTTTTTTATTTTTTTTACAAAGACATGTACTAAGCAATAGTATACAAGCTTTTAAAATTCAAAAAATGGATTAGTGCTGTTGTGTTTAAGCTTTATTTCTCTCACATTTGAAATATTGCACGTCAACTCTTCAGATCTCTCTATCAGCACTGTATTCTCTTCCTTTCTCGTTGTTTTTGTGTTGTGTATGGGGTTTTATCAATGTTTCCGGAGCAGATGTGTCATAGGATATTGGATTGACGAATCATTTTGACCAGTAAACAGCCAGTCTGAAGTCTACTTGCATGCTCTCGATGGCAGTGAAAGTCACTATGACATCATTATTAAGCGATCCAGTCAAATGCATCGATTGCGTTATCATCAATCATATGAGCCTCGCCATCGCCATTTCTTTCCACAAGTTTATACGTTATTGGCATTCCGCCAAACATATGCCGATAACAATGCAAGAAGAAAAAAAAAGAAATATCGTTTTAGCATGACCCTCCAATTTTGAAATTAATTTTTTTTCCTTGTTGCCCGCAAATGCAATAAATTGAATGAAATCACAGAATACAAAATCTAAGTTGCTTTACAACGGACCGCAGTTCCTCAAATTATTTCAAATGATGATACTTTTCCCCCCAAATGTCTTAATATATAAAGTGCAATGATGAACTATTGCATTCGCCCGTTAACTGGCATTGTATTTCGATAGAAGATTGCAGGATTCAGAAATAACAAGTCATTGTGTTTGGTTGAGGCAGACTTTTGAGCAATCTTTCGGGTCGTTGGAGAGAAAAAGTATCTGAAAAGTTTGAATAAATCTGAAGAGTGGTCATTCGAATGATTTTGATTATCATCATACATTTTGAATGTATTTTGAATGCAACGGTTATGTGACTTGGGTTATCATTATTTTGAATTATTACCTTATAAGAAGACACAAATATTCAATTATCTCTGACGAAATATGAGGGGTATGCATTTCCATCACGCTTTTTTATCCACAACATAGGCAATATGTCACAATTTGTTTTGTAAACATACATTGATAGGATATAATTCTTACTGGCTTGTTAATATGTATACATCTGGCACAACAAAACCAATTAATCTTTGTTTTAAAAGTCAAAAGCCTTTTTCTATATGTAGAGTGGGGGCACTATTTTTAATAAGGGGAGGATACAAAACAACAACAAGAAAATTGTACTTAACTCAAAGAAAAATAATGTATGTTTAAGTAAATTGTATATACAAGAAATGAATGATGTGTGGTTTTAAGATGGAAACTGTCCCTGGTTTTTATTTATTTATTATATTTTTCCTCCAAACATTTTATTTCAAAGACTGACGAATAACTAAATCGTTGGAAAGTTCCATAACAGTATAACAGTTTACTCGGTGTGGGTAAAAGAAATTATTAAATCAAACTATTTAAGTGGGCAGGCTTATAGTTTGATAATATAGTGCAATACGATAAGGTAGAAATCAAATATGCAACATTTCAGACAAAATCAGCATTTCTTTATACGAAACAAATCTGAAAAATGAAAAGTTATTCTTCATAAATTTATTAATATTTTGGAACATGTGCTTTGTGTGTGTTTTTTCTTCTTTTTATTTACATTAATTGTAGAATTCTCATCGTTTCATTTTCCTTCATCGTATCCATGGTATAGAGTAATCGATGATTGTAATAAAGCTGTTGCTACAAAATAAACGATAACAGTTGTCACTTGGCAAACAAATTAATTGGAGTGTAAATGCATGTCTTTTTCATCTTTGGCGATTATTAGTTTAAGAAACGAAAATAATAGTAATAGCTATATCCATTTTCGTAAATACACAAATATTGAAGCGTGTGTTGCGGCAACGGGCTTAGAAATGTATCCGTTATAAACTTTTTTTTCATATGATATAAAATGGATTTCAAAGTGAGATCACAATTTTCTTTGATCTTTTAATTGGAGGGGGTATATTATCTAATAGCAAGATTGGAGACTTTCTTGTTGTTAGCATATACATAGAATAAGTAGCCGAACAAATGACAAATGGAATATAATAAACTTAGGCTTAACGTGAACAATTGGGTTGTAGAATATATTATTTTTAAAAATTTGGATTTACTTATAACACCGCGTCAGGAAATTTTGAGGGGGGAAATGGCAGGGGGAAAAAAATGAATAAAACCCCTAACATAGTTTTTATTGTGTGACTTTTGATAACGACTGAATATATTATTAAGCTAAACATATTGGACGATATAATCGAAAAGCATTTCGTGGTAATTAACAATGCCAATAGTTTCTTTGAAGACATATCTAAAAAACAACAAAACAAGCAAAAGACCAAAGTACCACAATACACGATACTTCACTTATCATATAGACCAGACAACAAAGTTAGGAATATAGTGCAACTCATCGTAACGAAGCCGATATTGCGAGGCCATTGAAGCGGGGGGCGTCTTTAGAATGGGAGATTTTATATGAAATGTTCAATTGGTTTCTCGAGAAAACTCCCATGGCGGCACTCTGGAAAATCAGGATCAGATTTTTTGAACTACGAGATAAAAAATAAAGGATGAGACTTTTTTTTAAAGGCGTGGGAAGGATGAAGGTGTTTGCTATCGACTGATTTTGGGTCCGGTGGCTATTAGCGTTCCAGGTTTGGCTTGGTAACGCGCAAGCGCGAACACCCCCCATGGTCAACAACGCCCACTGCATACACATTCATCTAATAAACGTATCAGATTACTGTTGGTCGTGTAGGAATCGTATAATGTCCTCATGTATATGAGCAATAATGGTAAGTGTCAAGCAATGTTTCGTTCTTAATTTATCTAATTACGAGATTAAATTGATGCATTTTACAGTATATCTAATATTAACGCTAGATGCACCAACGAAGGGAATGTGTCCAGCAACTAAAAACTTTCCCATTGTAAGATTTGGAGGAAAAACGATCGCAAAAACAATTAGCGGTAGCATCTAATATCAACCCCAAAGAAATAAATATGTAGCTATGTGACATTATGAGCACTTGGATATTCGCACTGATATGTTGATCAGCATGAAAAATGACTTGGTTAAAACCTTGGCGGATTATACAATTCCTAAGCATATTTCATGAAGTTTTTGCATATGGAGATCTTTATCGCACCGAAATGCATGAAATATGGCACCTAATAACGGAAGATCGGACGAATTACTGCCATGAATCAATGCTGGACTCATAAGCCGTTCTTCTTCCAACCGATTCTTTCTTTCATTTATCATGCCTCGTGGAACAGATATTGTCAAGAAATTGACTGACCGAATGCTACTTGAGATTATTAAATCATGCCAGAGAAAAATTACGGTTCCATGCACAGAGATTTCTGACGTCAATCATCATGCGCCGTCGTCGTCTATTGTCCGTATGGGGGACATTTACGAACAAATTCCATCAATCCGCATGATTCGTCATCTCAATTATCGACTTTACGCACCACCACCATATCCATCATCAATTTTCATTTTCGTCATAACTATGTATGATTTCAAGCCCCAAACGTCCGATTGTGGAAGATCGGGGATACTGCTTCGATCATCCAATGATCATTTTCAATTTTCAAGGCGACTCTTCCGCTGCACTTGTCTGACGTTACGCAGTTGACGAAGTAAGTATAAACTTTGGTCTTAAACTATTTATGTCGTCATCGAGTAAACTAGTAAAGTCCATAATTATTGGATAAGTATTCATAAAGGCAATACGATAGACGTCTGGTACCTCAATACCGGAGGACAAGACATCGATTTGCACGAATTCCATTTCAAAGCTTTAATTTCATCTTGTTGAATCATTATGCGTGGTCATGTGATTCTTCTTATCATCTCTCAGCCTTCGAGATGCAGGCCTTTGGAAAGGTGTTTCAATGAAAGCTATTTTATTTTCGCTTTGCAATATTCAGCGCGAATACCGACTTCGCCTAATTCTACTGAAGGCAAAAAAGATCTGGTCATTGAGTGGAGTGTACGTCATTTTGGTTTAAACGTGTCAATTGCATTTCTTTTTTTTTATTTGAAATATACTGCGGTTTATGCATCATTTTTATTCATTCATGATCGTAAGACAACTTCATTTTCATACTTGCATATGGAAGTCAATAGTATAAAAATAATTCGCTGTCAATATCTTCTGTTTCCTCTGTTCATTCTTCATCCCTCCTTCATGACTGTCGTACAGCAAATAGTGAAGAAAATCATGTGACAACGTTCTGGAGGCGAGTGTCTAGTAAACTATTTCTTGGAAAGGCGAGGGAGGGGGGGGGGGCGTGGGAGGGGTCATCAAACGATTTGCATGATTTATTTATTCATTCATGAGCTCACAGGACATCATCATACTCATTTTCATCTTCAAGACGATTGGGAGGAAATCATCTACGACTTTCATCGTTTGAATTCATTCCATGGATTGTAAGAATGATCCGTTAATATTCACTTTCATAAAGGGGCGGGGCGGGGAGGGGGTGGTTATGAATTTGTGCTCATTTCCCGGTTTTTTAAGCAACGTCATATCCATCGTCATCTTCAAGTAGGAACTGTTTTTTGTCATATGTATGCGAATTTATGCGATTCAATTACATCGTTATTAAATTCGTGAATGTATTAATGACATCTTCACCATGAATCTTTTAAGAGGGAAAGAGATGGTTTCTGATTGTCAACGATTTCAAGATTGACACCGTCATTTTCATCTTCATATCTTTATTGTGTAATATATTGAAGATTTTAAAAATATATATATTGTTTGCTGTCAATGCTCTTTCCGTTTTCTTTCATTTTGTTTTGCCTCCCTTTTGGGCGGAAGCAGCTTTTGTGAAGAGAAGCATGTACAATCCTTCTGGACGAATGTTATTATTTGGAGGGCGGTGGGAAGGCGGGGGGGGGCTGAAGGTCATCAATCGTTTTTTTTTTTTTTTTTATTTTTTTGTTATTTGTAATTATGTGACGACGCAGATTCGAGGATAGGACCTATCTTATTTATATTTGCTTAATATATTTGCTTTCATGTATTATATAGATATCGACCTATGCGGCCTGTGTAGAGTTGCGGAAGCGAGTTGGGTTGTAGTTGAAAGTTACTTGGAGTACGCAAGGACTGCCGATAGTGTTATCTTAGTCGGAAATGAATAGGCCTCGACAGAGACAACCGCTTGAAGAACTGTGAGGCACAACATAAATATATTTGAGGACGAGTGTCAGTGAGCAATCTCATAGAGGTCGCGTCGAGAGTTTTTGCGAATATATAAGCGGCTGATTACAGAGCAGAAAGGGGTCTTTTCTTTTTTTTTTTAGTTTAGAAAAATAAAGAAACTCTTCATGGATTTGGGATGTTATAATAATGTATAAAGATTTGAGTGGTATTTAATATGTAGATCAATCCATTTCTAAGATGGCAGGGGGTCATCATACGTTCCGCAACCTGAAATAAAAGAAATATAGTTAGGCTTTTATGTGCAGTTTTAAAGTTTTCAGCAACAAGGAGGAATATGTTAGTATACTGTCTAACAAGTCGCAATATAAACAGATAGTTATACATCTTAGTAATTAGAATACAAGTATGTTACGATAGTCAGTATGTTGTTGTCAAAATAAGACTAGAAAGGACTCCTCTCTTGAATTATGCACATGTAGAAGAAAAAAGCGTGGCTTATATGTTTTATTTCATAATTATAGCATTGTAGAATTTATTGATGTTGTCATCTTATTCATTGGTTTACATGGTATAAAGTATGAGTCTTGGTATGAAACTTGTTTGCCCTTACAATTTGTAACAGTGAATTTTGCCTACTAAATAAGCCAAAATATGTTGAGGGCAAATTGGTCTTGAAGTGTAATTCTGCAATTGTTGTTTACAGATTATTTTCACTGTGTTCTAGATTATGTTGTTTTCACTCATTTAGTAACACTACCGTATTACACATATTCATGCCACTGATGTATTACAAATTTATATTTTTATAAGGCAATTTTACAAGAAAATAAAACGCGTTGAAAAGGACATTTGAAGTAATAATTATGTACACCAACATATTATAAACCATACATGATTAGGCTTGACAGATACTCATTGTACATTATTTGTTCACTTCGAATATAAAAATGAATTATATTGAAGGCTTTGAACTAATGATCGTTTTGTCTTATAATCCATACAGATTGAAGTTTGCAGTATAATAAGGCTATAACTTCCACATGACTTAATTTAATTCTGCAATAACTCATATAGTTAACTATTTATTATACATATTCACATTGCAACATCATCCTATAGCAATATAAAATGGAATGTAGTAGAATTAACATCTATATAAAGCAAATACTTTGTACTTATAGAATCTGAAGTATATTGGAGAAAATGATGTACTATATATATAAGATGTACATGATCAAGGTGATTTAAATATGGAAAAATATTATACAGGATAAGACATATTCATATTTGTTTACTCTGAATCTTAGCACACTCGCCACTACTTCTCTGTTTCAGTTAGTCGATTCATTCGTTCATTATTTCAGTCAGATATGTAATAAAGAGTTCAGATAAATGATTAAAGAAAATATATAGAATGAATAATAAGTTTACAAAAATAAAAGTGAGAAATTAATTGTACATTAAGAAGGTGGTAAAAATAACCAAAGTAAGTGCTAAAAAGAACAATAAGGGTAAAAAATTAGTTACGTTAGTAGAAATTTAGGGGATAAATTGGATAAAAACTTGAGAAAGTTAAATTTTATATATATATATATTTTCACACACACACATTAGTTGATCAAATCATTTGTACATGAATGTAAGTTAACATAGCTATGTTATGCAAAGACAACATAATGTAATATTTGATAATACTTTTAGAGCACAATAGTTTGACTTTTGTCTTTTGACACTACTTGATCTAAAAGTTCTTTAAATGCCCCATGAATTCATAAACTTGATAATGCTTTGAATTTAAACTTGCAAATGTGTGAAATCAAAATAGATGAATTAATAGCAAATTTTTTTTTTTTAACATCAAACAATTCATGGATCTACGGTGACAAGTCCTCTAAAACGAATTCTAATATACCTTGATCTTTCCTTTGATTAATTATAATGAAATGGATCAATTCCAGATCAAATCAACTTGTCAACTTTAGAGATTGTTCTATTTAAAAAAAAAAAAAATATTTTGTTTACTTCTGCTCATCTTATTACTAAAACCTAAACTTAGTTCAACCAAATACATTTCCATGATCAGGTTCAAGCTAAAAAAAAATGAGAAGATATTATCTTACATTCCAGAAATATAATTTACCATCAATCATTTTTATTCTTGTAATTTCTAATGCGCCATACAGTCCACGCAGCAGAAATGATTTAATACACTTTCCCTGATAGTGCAACAAAAAGGTGTACTAAATAGGAAATGCCCTGATTTACTTTGTTTGATCTAGATGTGTTTTTTAGTGTCATCTCATGTCTTCCAACAAGGGGTATACATACACCCTTTCTCAGGATGGGGTAATACATGCACCCTTCTTCCAGCATGGGAGCAACAAATATGCCCCTGGTTACATGATAGTGCAGACAGATGAGTTGGCTTCTCCTCCTTCTGTATTTCAGGAAATTACAAAAAGGGAGACAAATTAAATGAAGAAGTTAAGAAGGCATAGATTGGAAATGGAAGTGGAGAGATAGGGAGAGGAGGATAAAGACGTTGAAGAGATGGGGCAACAAAGGGAAACAAGACAGAGGAATGAGACAGAGATAATATGTTTGAGAATGGCAGGACATAGACACAGAGAGCAGAAATAAAAAGAGAGAGAACAGGAAAGAGAAGAGTAAGAAATAACAATTAAAAGCAATTCATTTCGACAACAACATGCTTGTGTAGAAAACATTTATTAAAAAAAAATGATTCAGGTTTAGAACGTCCTTAGCTGTTTATACAAAATCTGCACTGTATTATAAATATTTTTAAAAATCATGGCAAATATATCCAATGAGAAGAATCAAATAATGGTGATGAATTTTATAAAGCAGCTTTAAAAAAATTTTAAAAAATACAGTCCATCGCCATTATAAAAAGGTTGCTCATACAATGCAGAACCAAGCCAAATTATCTAATGCAACATTGGTATAGACACATGTGCACATGTTTGAATTGCGAGTGTAGTTAAGGGCCTTTCACAAGCTCTGCTTTCTTGGGTCCAAACCTATCATGTCTCTCCTTGTCAATTATTGTTAAATGTGTGTTTTTTGATGGTTTGAAAAACGTTGCAATTCAATTTGAACTGCTTAGCTACAAAACAAACTCATTGTATCCATGCTCTTATATAGGGAGTAGACTGTATTTCACAATGTGCTAAAAGAAATTAAAATCTCAACTTACTTGAAGAAGGACGTCCACCATTAGGGCTACCTCCTCCTCCTCCACCTCCCTGGTTCTTAGGTATCCTAGCTATGACTTGTCTGCTATCTGATTGTTAGTTGCAATCATTAACTGCTTAATAACCTCTACCTGGATGCGTTCCTTGCCGTGTCCTCTCAGCAACCTCCAGCATCTTCTTCATCTGATTCTGTGAAAACGACAGGAGGGAGGTTATGTGGATTGATATACAGGTACTTCGCGTATGTATTAAACTCTTGGAACACAAAAATCTGCTGTGTGACTAAGGAGAAATTGACTAACAAGAGGTGAATAATGTGTTGTGTAATCTGGTCTAAAAATTGTTTCGACTTAAGCTATGATTAGACTTATAGAGGTCGACTTGATATGCAGATTTGACTGTAGATTGTAAGAAAGAATTTGAATTTTGAACTTACAAAGGCAACTCTGATAATATCAGGCTATCACATGATTATTCAAGAGGATTTGAAAAAAGAAAAGGATGTTTGGTTTAAAAAAAAAAAAAACTTCAGAGGATTTAGAGAGTATAATATTTGTAAATTCTAATTATCAACTCCAATGACCAATATGAAAATGTCACAATATTGAGAGAAGACAAATTATAGGACCCTTCAAGCCATACTTGATATCTGATGGAGTTTTCTTCATTCATACATAGCAAAACCCGAGATACAGGACACAGGATTTGGTTTCATTGCAATATAGCATACATGTATTTACAGCAAAAATCATATTTCCATCTTACCATTTTCATTTCCATGCGTTGCTGTTTCTTTTTGTAAATGGCCAGCTGGAAATATGGGCAACCTTATTGGTATCAACGGCCTAAAGTCAATGAAAGCAACATAAAAAATATATACAAATGAAAAATGACATTAAATGTTAAATAATTATATCTTTCTCATCCAAAGTGCAGTATCAAGTTAAAATCCTTTGGCAAATAAAATGAACATTTCAAACACAGGGATTGACCCGCCTAACAAAATTCAAATTACAACCTTAATATCTAAAATTTCATAGAATATTATTTATGAGCTGTTTTATTGATTATTTTATTCACTGGTTAAAACAGATGTAATAACACTAGCTACAATCTGTGACATAGTATCATTTATGTTTGATTCATCTGAAAGATAATAATAGTGAATTCAAAAAGGTAACCTACAATTAGAATTACATGTAATGTATACACCATATGAAAGAAAAAAAACTCATCTGTTATGGTTATGTTTTAATAATACCTTTTATCTAAACTTCTTCTTTGAATAATCATAATTTAATAATAAAAATGTTTCTACATTGAATAGTACAAATAGGAGATGTATGTTTCTATTTACATGTACAACAACATTGAATAACGCAGATAAGAGAACCGGTCAGGGAGCAAAAAAAAAGTTAGCATAACACAATTTATAAAACAACTTTTGGCATGTTGACATTAAATACTTTGTGAAATTAGTGCAGCACCTGAAAAAGCATACTTAAAAAAAAAAAAAAAAAAAAAAGAGTCACACATAAGGGACTCATCTTATTTAAAGTTTGGCAATGGAGTTCCAGTGCTCAAAAATCATATGCAAAGAATAAGATGAATACCACAGATTTTTCAAGCTTATTGAAAATTGGCATTCCAATACATTTTTTAGAAGCTTTGTCTGAACACCACACATTCAAAGAATTCTTATGAACATCTTTTAAGTAAAAAAGGAAAGCACTGAAAGAAAAAAAAAAAAAAAAAAAAAACAACACACACACACACACACGCACAAACAGCATTACAAGAAAGTTATTAATTGCCCATGTGAGAAAAAACTTAAAAAACATATCATTGGAGGACAATATTTATTTTCTTAATTTCAGATACCCAAGTCCACTTGATTTAGTAGCACAAAATGAGAGCAATATATCAGAGGTTTAAATAAAAAGAATTAAAAACAAAGTTAAGGCTTTTAAAAAGAAAATAAAAAGTGCTTGTTATATAATTTATTAGTATCCAATCTTTTGAACAAGAAGAGCTTGCAGCAATGATTTTTATTGACCATGCCATTTTGCAATTGATTGCAAAACTATATTAAATAGAGCCCAAATAGGATATACAAAGCCCCCAAAACAAATGATAGTGCTAGTGGTGGTGTGGCAATATGGTTTGATATAAAGAAACTTACACTTCCATCTGAAGACTGTAGCATGGAAGAAAATCAATACGATTTCTGAACTAAATTTATTACAATAAAAAATACCATGGCAGAGGTTACTAGGATTTTAATGAACATGTAACACGCAATCTACTCCCATTATAACAAGGTGCTTGGGACTAAGTCAATTATCTTGTTTTAACAGGAATAGACTGTAATGGTATTTCACGGTATAAAATCTTTCTAGAGCACTACAGAATCCCACTTATTGACACTTAGTAAAACTACCTAATAACTACTTTCACACAAATCAATCTGAAAAACATACTAGTTTCTGAAAGGTAACTACCATTTGTTATATGTAATTCTAAAATACTTTGGAACACAAATGTCTAATACTCTAAGTTCACACTAATAATATATGCAACTATTGAAACTGAAATCCAATAATTATAGATGAGTTCTGTTCTATGAATATTTGTGAGCTTTTGAAAACAGGATGGTAGGCAAAGATGATGAGATGAATTAACACAAGTCTTCTCTAATATATTTCTTTTCTGATTTGTAGGCGTCAATGCATAAGGTCTATAGCTAGCCATACATTGAAGTTCAAGAGGAGTGACTTGCAAAATTTGCGAAAATAACCATTTATACAGTAATTTGCTGAGATCCTGAAAACGATTTGTAACAATTCATTCTCAGCAGATCCCAAGACATATTTTTTGCTTCGCTTAATTCTTGTTTTCTTTGCCTACTGCCTGTTTTTGAAATCTCACTAATAATGACACTGCAAGAACTGATCTCTTTTGTTCACCATAGACGAGAAACCAGGGCTGTGTTTCACCAAGTCGTTCATAAGTTACGGATGACGATCAGTGATCAGTTCTTGCGCTCAATTATAAAGCATGTGATTAGTATAGTACTCAAGAACATTTTGCAGTCATTCATAAAGTTGTTGGTAACTTTAAGAATGACTTGGTGAAACACCACCCAGAAACTTACCGTTTCCAAGGCCACCACCGATGCTGAATTGGAGCCCTTGGCCAGAGTCTCTGACATCATGATCTGAGCCGTGTTCAGGTTCTTGGCCCTGGCCGATGTCTTCGGTTCCTGCCGGCCCCAGACCGATATCGTCAGCATCCCGTTCTGGAGGTAATCCACCAGCTGGGAGGTCGCAACCTGGAAGTTGTAGTACTTTCGGAAGGCAAAGTCGGATATGCCGGCACTGTCCCTGCAGTCAGTCTTGTTTTCATCACTATCCAGGTACATCTTGTAGGAACAATAAATGTCCTGCAGGATAATATAAATGAAAGATTTCAGTGAGAGCAAAGATGGAACATGGCAAGTGGGGAGGGGTGATGGGGTCGAGGGTGAAAGGGTAACCTACTTTTTTAAGGGGAATATTCATTCAGGACACAGATAGAGCTTGTATTTTATACCAAAATTATGTCAAAGTAAGAAGAAAACTTATCTCATTTTGCAATGCAAGTGTTTTTAGTAACAATAGCTTCGCAGGTAGAACATTGATGATAACTAATTTCCAATTAAAAGTAACCTAACTCACTCTGCATAGACTTCCTGTCAATTGATAAATTAATTTCCATCTTCTTTTAGAAATTGTCAATGTTACACAATGTTGGTGAATACAAGGTAATGAAAGGTAAATGTTTACACTATGCAATGTGTTCACTGTTAATGTTTGTGTGCAAGAACAGCTGATTTATATGTGCTCAATATAAATTGTGAATATATTGTGATATGAGTCAAGCTAAATTAGCAGTCTGCTGAATGTTCCATGAGTCAAAAGAAGTGGGCAAAGAGTTGAAACTAGTAGAGCACTGGTCTGAAACAAAGTCGGTGCACTGTAGAAATCTATCTTACATGCTAGTCACACAGACACGTTTAGTTACGTTTCGTATTTCACCTTCTATTGTATCATTTTTATGTATTTTTTCTTTTATTGGATGAACGCAATTATCAGTATTTCCACTGCTGACTATGATGGGAAGGCCTCCTTGGGGATCCGCAAAAAAAAGGGAATGTTTGGACGCAACATCGGACATAACTCAACGTAAGTGTCCGTGTGACTGTAGCATTAAACATTAATCCTTATTACGACGTCCCTTGGATAGAACCTCCAAGTATCCGATAAATAGTATATAAAATATCCCTAATAGTACCTTGTATTTGTTCGGAACGCCGGTCACTGTTTTGATATTGAGTACAAAGTTCACACATCGTCCAATCAGCTCCTTAGGGTCATCAACAAAGACATCGTCAGCCTCTGTCAATTCTTTGCCCTTCTGGTCACATGGTATGATTTCAATGTCGAGGAGCCCCTGCTGCCTGCCTCGGTAATCGCTGATCTCTAGAGATTCTTTGGTCTCGATCTGAAATATAGTTCCATGATGTTAGACAATTTCTATATTTTTAGTTTATCTTCCACTTTAACCAACTTCACAATATTTTATATGTTTGAGTGGATACGAACAAAAACAGATCTCAGTCAGTTTCTATATTTAGAGTTAAGAGATTTCTTAGAATATAAAAGCTTCACAATATTGCATTTTTATGAATAGCTATGATAATAAAATAATAGCAACTCATAGACATTTGTTCTGCAGTGTAAAATCTATGTCCAAAACCTGTATGTGCATATATATAGGCATATGGTCTCCTGTTTACGTGACCTGTCAGCACAAAACCTTTTTGTGTCTCCAAAATTTATATATCGTCATTTAAAAGGATAATTCCATCTTATCTTTTCAGAAATATCTACTTTTCCCCAGACTTTGCTGTGTTTATGCAACTTGTTGGTTGTTGTTAAATCACATATTGTCTTCCACTTTTCCCTATCAAAGAAATAATCTAAACTATCACAAATAGGACATTGCATAGTGAACTTACCATATAGGCCAAACTCTGAAGATAGACATTCACCACACCAATTGGGACATTGGTATTCAAGGGCTCTGTGAATGGATCTTTCTCCTGTAACATCACAAAAAGAAACATGTTTACCAAAGATATGAATAATAGGCACATATAGGTGTATAAAGGAAAGTAAAGAATACAACTCTGTTTGTAAAAACATTACAGTTTAATCCTGTTATACAAGATTTTGTTAAACAAGGCAGTTCTCCCAGTACCACATTCAAACATGTGCACATATGTCTCCAGGGCCCTGTCACTTAAAAAATGGTAACTACCATGTTGCTCTATCCCTTTTTTGTTGAATGCCAAATAGGGTGGAAGCAACTCCCATCTTTTAACATCTTTTGGTATAACATGGTCGGGGATCGAACCCACAACCTACCGAATATAAGGCGGATGATCTATCCACTGATCCCACACATCGTTGGGTTAGTTTTATCAGAGAAAAGGCCCTAAGGAAGAAAGAAATATACTTACATCAGGTAGTTTCCAGTCGGATCCTTCAGCAAAGTTCTGATACATCTCCTGCATAAGATACTTGCGTCTTACAAATTTATCTCGGGACCAGATGTATTCACACTCATTCTGTAGATTACGTAGCTTCACACAAACCTATTTAGAGAGGAGACCAAACATGTAGCAAGAAATTGGTTTGACAAATTTTTTATCAAAATATCTGAATTAGAAAATTAACATGGAACTGATGGGATATGTTTAATACTGTGTATCCCGCATATAGTTCTGCAATAATAAAAAATTTCAAAGATGTTTATAGTTCGGTATATATGTTATCATCTTTCTATCTTATATTGTTTTTAATACAGTTATGTAATGTGAAATATTTTATATATATTCAAAACTATTAGAATGTTTCATGTGTTACATTATGAGATGCTGATTCATACATATATGTAAATGAGTGCACAGTGACAGTAGGTCACTGGGTTTGAGTATGTAACTGGAAGATGGAGAAGCTGAGAGAGAAGACTTGCTGCTCGCGAGAGGTTTACCTGACATAGATTGGGTCTGGCAGGTTTTAAGAATATTAAAAAAATTAGTAGTTTTAAGAGAATACATGATGTAATATCAATTGTATCCAGAGTGTATACATGAAAACTTCCTCTCAGCCTGACTAAGGTGGAGATCATAAGAAATTATCAGAAATTGAGTATGACTATTAAGTGCTCATGTGGACTACCAAATAATATTGTAGGAGGAGTTTGCAATTAAAGTACCTGTTAACCCGATTGGACGAGTCATAATAGTTTAGGAAAAGAACATTTAGATTACATTTATCGTAATTCACTTTTCCACTGTCTTTGTATACTGTTATGAGAAGGAATATAGTTTTTCAGTAAATATGAATATAATTATGTACTATGAACATGCAGTGTTATGTGTTGAACATAATTCAAATGGAGATAATAGAGATGAATGAATATTGATATCAATATTCTAAGGATCTATTCTTACACAAATCACTGATTGATGATATGTTCCATACAAAGGGATAAAATACATGATTTTCAAGTATACGTGTAGGAGCACATATTAACTTGAAAACGGATATTGGGTGATAATTATGTATACAAATGATTGTGGTTATATTTGACGTGATACATCCATCATATACCTTCATAGTGTGAAGAATCCTGCTTTTAGTGTCTTTCCAGGGGACGTCCTGATAATAAAACCCCTATGAGGACTACAATTAGATCTTAAACCTTAGACTCGCTTATATCTTGTAATATTAAAAAAAGATTTATATTGAATTAAATTACATTAAAATAAACATTTTTTTTTTCAGTTATCTTTTTTCTCAATTCAATTTAATGTTAGCAATGGTACTATGTTATGTTACATGATTTATTCATTCCAATTTACACTAAATTTTGGGTAAGAAGTTGATGTGTCCATCATTATGTTTTATACATATGCAATTTAAAAAAATAGAAATCAACACACAAATGTTAATGAAATTTACCTCTGTGCGACCATGAGCAAGTCCTCTGGCCTTAGGAGACATGACGACTATCTCAAACTTAACCTTCCTGTCCAATTCTTCACTGATTGCATTCGCTTCTTCCACCATGGGAATCATCTCCACCAATTCCTCTTGAAGTAATAGGTCCTCTGAAAATTGAGATTATAATAATAAAATAAATAGGTCCTCTAAAAATTGAGATTATAATAACAATAATAATACCATTTTATGCATTCATTCAGTGTAGCCACTTCAGTTCTGACAAATGTTCTAGCAGCGGACCCTGCACAGGTTAATATTACCCCAAGTATCGATTAGGATGAAAGCTTGTTTTTGTTTTAATGTATTTCTTCATGTTTTTGCATCTTTTATGTTTCAGAAATGTACCTTGATTGATTTCAAGATATCCAAGATGAGAAAGGCCTTTTAGAGCAATTAGAGTGTGGTAGAACAGTTAAGGGGAAATGTGCATTCGGTACACAAATGGGCAATAACTGAATTTTTTGGTATTTTTAAACTTTCCTAATTACATTAAAAAAAAAACAGTTCCTTATTTAATTACTTTTTATATGAAGACTGAATTATGACTATTCTGACTGGGAAAGGGGTCTCGGTCAATTTGACCATCTATAAAACATCAATGATTGCCGCACAATCGCTGCCGACCCCAAATATGCCTTTTGGTGACTTTTTCCTTTAAAGTGTAGTGCAACTATTGTTCAAAACAAACTGCCCATTGTGTTGTTAGGTGATACAACATTGCATTATTGCATGTCAGAATGTTGTTAAAGGTACTAAAAAATACATTGTGTAACCAATATACTTCACAATTATTGAACAAAGTCTCCTTGGAATTCAGAAATAAGGCAAAATATGCAAAAATGGCAAAACAAGATTTTGCACTAATATCTCCGTTGATAATGATGTGATCAATGTGAAATTTTGCATGAACGTTTAGAACAAGTAAATTATAACGCTGCATTGTTCGTTGTATTTTGAAACGTAATCTATTAATTATTCATATTTATGCAAATTAAGTGTGTTCTTAAATATTTATAAATATTTAGCTTTAAAAATTGTTATGAAGTCGAATCTCCTTTCAAAAGTTGCTGAATACAATAATAACATTTGGTAAAAAATTGAAGGTTCAATGGAATTCTAAGTATTTCTTTGTTTATTACTTTCTTTTGTCTTCTATTTGTTTTTATTTTGATGTATTTCTTAATGTTTTTGGCTCTTTTATGTTTCGAAATGAAAGCAAATACTATTCTTATTTAGGTCTGA
>CALNVZ010002100.1:15896514-15951689 GCA_940671915.1 Paracentrotus lividus
TAAAGTGTAGTGCAACTATTGTTCAAAACAAACTGCCCATTGTGTTGTTAGGTGATACAACATTGCATTATTGCATGTCAGACCTAAATATAGAATAGTATTTTGCTTTCATTTTCGAAACATAAAAGAGCCAAAAACATTAAGAAATACATCAAAATAAAAACAATAGAAGACAAAAGAAAGTAATAAAACAAAAGAAATACTTAAGAATTCCATTGAACCTTCAAATTTTTTACCAAAATGTTATTATTGTATTCAGCAACTTTTGAAAGGAGATTCGACTTCATAACAAATTTTTAAAGCTAAATATTGATAAATATTTAAGAACACACTTAATTTGCATAAATATGAATAATTAATAGATTACGTTTCAAAATACAACGAACAATGCAGCGTTATAATTTACTTGTTTCTAAACGTTCATGCAAAATTTCACATTGATCACATCATTATCAACGGAGATATTAGTGCAAAATCATGTTTTTGCCATTTTTGCATATTTTGCCTTATTTCTGAATTCCAAGGAGACTTTGTTCAATAATTGTGAAGTATATTGGTTACACAATGTATTTTTTAGTACTTTAACAACATTTGGAATGAAATACTGGATATAAAATGCTTTAAAATTACCCAAAACATAGCTGGCATCAGGTGTACCCAAACTTTTGGAGGACAGTGTATATAAAGCTCATATCCTCAACTATCATTAAGACACAAAAAATCCGAAAATAACGCATTCTTCAGTGAGCAATGCCCACTTTTGTGAAGGGCACAAAAAAACAGCCTGCGTAGGAATTCGCTATTCATTCATCACCTTTTAATGGCACGCCAGGAGGGAATCAAAGAATAATGGAATGACTCAGCTAACAGAGTAAAAAATATACCGAAAGTCAGAAATAAACAATCAAAATTATACACAATTTTTTTTTCTTCACCGTTTTGTTTTCATATCATTGAGTTTTTATTTGAATTCAGTTTATTTTTGTCTTTGTTGGCTGATTTATTCCATTATTGCTTAAATCCCTCTTAGCGTGCCATACAAAAGTGATAAATGAACACCAAATTCCTGCCCAGGCTAATTTTTGTGTCCTACACAAAAGTGGGCATTGTTCACTGAAGAATGTGTTATTTTCGGAATTTTTTGTGTCATAATGATAGTTGAGGATATGAGCTTTATATATATCTAAACTTTTTTTTTCCAAGAACCATATATTTGTTTATTTGGTAGCCATTTCAAAAGTTTATAGTTCTTTTTGGGACGCACTGTATAGACATCATTTAAGCAGTTTTTGTGAACATGTGCCATCAAGTTTAAACGCATACCTCCTGATTTCTTAGAGGACATATCAAAGCCGTTCTTCTCAGCAATTTCTTGCTGTGCCCTCTCATACGTCACTACAGTATAAGCAGTCGGCTTAGCCTTATAGAGAGCTGGGTGCTGGAATACATAGAGATGGTTGGAGCCAAACATCACCCTGTGGGAACATAGCAAGAGAGAAAAATTTAGTTCTTCATTCTTATAATTTTATTCTGCATCACCTGTGCTTGGGAGGATGAAAGCAAACTTTAAAATCAATATGCACAGGGTGCACTCTTTTCTTTTAAATATACTCTTGTTATCATCACTGACAACAAAGGAAAAACTTTTCAAAGAAATCACATAAGAATTAATTTGCCAACAAAAGACAATTCAGAGGTAAGAGTGAATAAAATCTGATCATATATTATCTTTTGTTTACAAATGCATGTTCAAACAAACAAGAAACATGTTAGATTAACAAAACTAACAAATAGCATCACTAGATTCTCCACAGACCAGATATGCCAACATAATTAAGTCACTTCCCACATAGAGATAGAAGTTGCGGGTTCAAATCCCTCCTGGGCTATAAGATATTTTCTGAATTCATATGCATTTAAAAGTATATTGAGCATCTAATCTAAAAGAAATGGGAGTTAAAGTAAAAATTTAAGAATGTTCTCAATTCTTGGCACTATACCTGTCATTGTGATCCAATTCCATCTTTGATGTTATGGGGTCACCATTTACTAAGAGTTTGGCCATAGGGCTGACCTTTTCAATGCAGACTCTACCACCGTCATTTGTAATCACTGCATGCTCCTTCTGGATACTGTAAACAGAAAAAATATTATGACGAATATTTATATTATATTGGATGGCTGAAAATAGGATACCAGATATATTCCACATGTGCAGTAGGGCAATTCCATCGTTACGGACGTTACATTGAGAGGCGACTTCAGATAATCAATCGATAAACAAATGTATTTGCATTTGGAATTACAGTTTATTACTTTGCACGATTGTAGAAAACATATAAGAGTTCAACATTCTTTAATTTCATTGCTTAAGCTTCATTGGTTAATTAACCACGATTGTTGGAAGCGAGCGTTACGGACGTTACATAAAAAGGACACCGTGTATTTTTAAATTGAACATAATGGTAAAATTCTGTGAAGTTACAAACTTCAAAGTTTCTTAGCCCTAATTTGCAAATAGATCTTATTTCATTTTATGCATTCACAAACAAAAAGTTCTTAAAAAGTACTTGGTATTCTTTAATTTGGCTAAATTAAGTTGTTACGGACGTTACATGCATTTTAATTGTGACTTTTTTTGTTATGTGACCTTTTTGGTTATTTCACCCCTTTGTCATGAATTAAATGTCATCATTGACTTTTAAGTACAGAAATAAATCCACCCTTCTCCATTTAGTGAAAGTTTCAAGAAAAAATATCAAAAGAATCTTGTGTAATTTGAATTTTAGTGATTTCTTTTTCATGTAGTCCCACACATTGAATTTCAATGGTGGTTCTAGTTCTCAAGGAAATGAACGAAATGGAAAAATAATTTTTATTGATTTTGAAAGAGTATTATGATCCATTAACACCCATGGCATTAGATAAGTGATTGGACATAAAATGAACATCAGAGAGACATTTTTTAATTTTTGACAAATGTCCGCTTTAGCGTGGAATTGCCCAGTATTGGCCCTAACGAGTAGAATATTCTGGTATCCAATGAAGTAAAGCCATCCGATATAATTATTATCATCTATGAACATTATTCAGAAGGCATTAACTTTGAAAAGCAGGACTTACATTAGACTGTGCAATACGACATAATATTGCACAGCTAAAATGCCTTATACAGATAATAAATGTCCATTTGGATCATTTCATTCTTTAGTGAAAATAACTTCACTCTTTATTTTGATACATTTCTAACCAGATGCTGATAGATAAACTTTGACAATCATGTTTAATATTCCACAACTCTCGGTCTCTAGCTTTCAAGTTCTACCCCTTGATCTTCAAGCAATTTCTCATGGCATGTTAATCCAAAGTATTCTTCTTCTTCCTCTACTCCTCTTCCCCTTAAACTTTCCTATCAGTAATGGCTAGATTGTCATGGTAACAATGTGATAAAAATCTAACATTAAAATTTATGATCCCTTTTTAACAAAAAACAAACTTTAAGAGTGGCAAATTTAGAGATCAATTGCACCAATAAAATCATGAAATTAAAATGATTGTGATTCTTAGTTATGATATTAATGGAATCATTGCATTTGCATTTCCTTACTATAAAGGACTAAATTCTTCTATTCCCTTGACCAATTGAACCCCCAATCTATGACTGTTGTCTCGAGGGATTCTTATACCATCAAAATTAAACAATGCAATATATACCAGAGTTTCTTTATTTTATATTGAGACCTATTATCATGATCATGAATTCAATTTGCTTTAATATTTATACATTTTTATTTTTTCCCCCCTCATATTTCTTTATATTTTAAAATGATATCATTTTAAAATATAGAGAAATATGAGGGGGAAAAATAAAAATATAAACTGAATTTAATTGAATATAATTATGACCCTTACCTAAGACCATTGAGCACAATCTGCGGCTTATTTTCGGCCTTGTCACTACCGACAGCGAAATTGCCCGCAGCGAGGATGTGCACAATCATGCCAGAGAGGGCGGGATCTACATTCAGATTGAATAGATGAGGCGTGGTCTTTCGCGCTTCCTTCTTTGCTTTCTCAGAATCATCTCCGCTGTGAGCAGCAGCCTATCAAATATTCACAAGAAAACAACTTATAGCTTTTTCTTTTCCCTATAACTCAAGGTCTAATTGTAAGAGGGAAGCTTTGAAGGGATTGTTTAACCTCATTCAGGATCTTTTAAAAAAAATACTCTTCCAGCTAATGGGTGATTCTATGTTGTGTCATACAGGACATTTTGACACATTTTACAGCTTGCTGACATAAAAACAAATGAATATTTTTGTGATTGATGGTGATCCTGAAAAATTACCAGAAGGGGTACAATAATCAAGACTTGACTTGGAAATAAAAATGAAAAATAGCACCGTGTCGTACAGGACACAGAAACAACAGAAAAAAAACAAAGAAACAAAAACTGCAAAAGCATGGAATTGCCCTAAATCTGTAATCATAATTGCACATTTTTAGGTCAGACAGGAATCACCTGAGATTTTGAAGGATAGGTTGCTTAATTACCAAGATATTAATGACTGAATCGTCATAAGCTTCCCTAGGTATGCTACAGATAACACTGCAGTCTATGGAGGGACAATACTCAACTTTAACTTATTGTGAAGCATGTAATGATGCTTATGGAATGAAATTTTACGGGTTTCCTTTTGACACATAATTACATGTACTGTAGGGCCCCACACCTCAGACTTTTGCAAACTTCCACAAAGTTACTCAATCCCTTGTAACATGTGGGTTTTCTTTTTTTTTGTCTTTTGTATTTACCTGAGCCATTTTGAGCTTCTCTTCCCAAGTCTTCTTCATCTCTTCCATCTCCTTCTCATTGTCAGCGAGACGAGCAGCCATCTCCTCCTCCATTTCTTTCTTCATCCGCTCCTTCTCTGTGAAGGGAGGATTCCAAGATGATTATCATCATCAGTATAGAGGTCACATTAAGGTCATTGAAAACCCACCATTTAATTCACTGGCAAAGATACGTAATGTATACTATTCATCTGAGGAGGGGGGGGGGGAGATATTGCATAATAATACAAAGTGTCATCCCCCCTGATAAATAGAAAACATGAGCGGATTTATGCCTGTGATTTCATTTACATAGAGCAATTTTTCCTTAGAATTCAACTGCTAAATAATGTGATTATTCTGTTATTGAAGCCTAGTTCCTACACAAGAATATACATGTAGAGAGGCAATTCCTGACAGATTTTTACGAAAATCCCAAAGAAGTGATATATTCCGTTTTATTTTATTAAGAGAGTTTTAATATGCATTGATTAAATTTTCTTATTAATATACTCCAATACATATTCCTGGACTACGAACAAGAAAAATAATTAAGTCTCAATTTCTACATACAAACAATCCATATAATTATGCTTCATACGCAAATCAAACATCAAAACTGTGATATTTACAGAATAGGCAGAAGATTTGCACCTTCAGTTGGCAAGAGGGCATGTACAGTCTGTGTCAAATAAAATGGTACAGTTGGGAAACATTTTTTTATTGTATGAAGATTAGTAACCACTTGGTAATGCTTGGTATTTTCAAAAAGCAGGGAAAATGAGCTTTCTTATGCGATTTTTTTCATCTCATTTGGTGCAGTAGATCTTGAGATATGATTAGTTTTCTACAATAATTAACTAGATGAATCTTCGACCGCGCACGGTCGGAAGGCATGCCTCCGTATTGCCACATCGGAAAAAAAAGGCATGCGCATGATGAGTATTTACATCCATTTATACCATGACATCTTTGAGATATTGACCCCAAATCTATTAAAGTTGTATCATCAGAATTATTTCCAACTCAGGAAGGATGGCTACTGATGTAATAAAAAGGATAAACATGTTTAAGTTGATCTGTCAAAGGTCCTTCAGAAATTGCACAAACGAGTCATTTACATAAATAACCAGTGACCTTTGATGTCCTGACCTCAAAAATCTAATCAGTTCATCTTTCCTCACATGACCCAAGTTTGAAGTTGATCCATAAAACGGTTCAGAAGTTACAGCAAGAACGTGCCATTTTCATGTATACAATGACGTCTGTGACCCTTGACCTTTGACTTCATGACCTCAAAATATAATAAATTCATTGTCCCTACCATATGCACACATGACCCAAGTTTGATGTTCATCCATCAAACTGTTCTTAAGTTATCGCAGAAGAAGCCATTTTCACGTACACAATGTCCTCTGTGGCCTTTGAACTTTGACCTCATGACTCTAAATTCTAATCAGTTTATTGTCCGTCCCATATGCACATATGACCCAAGTTTGAAATTGATCCGTCAAACGATTTTTAAGTTTATTGCGAGAACAAGCCATTTTCATGTACACAATGACCTCTGTGACCTTTGACCTCATGACCCCAAAATCTGATAAGTTCATTGTCCCTCCCATATGTAAATATGATCCAAGTTTGAAGTTGATCCCTCAAACGGTTCTTAAGTTATCGCAAGAACGAGAGCCATTTTCACGTACACAATGACCTGTGACCTTTGCCCTCATGACCCCAAAATCTAATAAGTTTATTGACCCTCATAAATGCACATATGTGATGCGTCACATCGAAATGAGAGACTAGTCGCGATTTTTGAAATCCATTTTATTTGATATTATTGATCCCTGTTTCATTGCCTTGAATTTGATATATAACCCGACTGTAAAGAGTAAATAGAAGTGGAGATATTAGCCTCTGAACGCGAGGAGAATTGTGCTCTTGGAAATCAAAATCAAGAGAAAAACGTCTGAGAAGTTTGACTTCCGTTTGACTCCGCGCCAGAAAAATAAGAACATTTTGTCACCTGTACCCACCGAAATGCCCTAGCAACCACTTGTTACAAAGGTGAAACGATTGACCAATGAGGAGGCTGCATTCAGGTATACAGAGAACAATACTCGTCCGTCACGCATGATCGAGGCAAGCGCAGCAAGCGGAAACAACGGCGATGTTGTCTAAATAACATTCAATCTTCTCAACAAAAAAAGAAGCTGAATTGGTTAGTTGTTTTATATCTTCGTCAATAAATAAAAACGTCATGCTCTTTCTAATTGTTTAAGAAAAAGTCCGCTCTTTTAAGAAAGTGTTTACCAATCCTGGCGCTAAATTAGTTAGAAACAAACTATTTAAAAACCTTTTTGGGGTTTTATTCGATGTTTGCGTTCTTTGAATGTCAATCGCGTAAACTCTTACTCATAATAAAGCGAGTCATTTTGATCTGAACTCTGTTGGAATTTTGAACATATAATGGTCTATAGACTAAATTATTCTTGTACAGGGGCTTATGCATTTTTTTATATTCTTTGAATAAGTATATGATAGAGATAAGCCTCCAAAAATGTTTTAATAAATTATTTGCGCCTCACGAATGTATTTAGAATTTCTCTGATCACGTTTTATGAGTGGCTAGGTTAGCTTAAGACAATGAAAATAAAAACGTAAATAGTTTTATACTACTAAAAAGTAGTTCCCAAAAAGTGAGATACCCAGCCGCAGTTATAAACTAGATTCATTTGATTTGCCACTCCCCCCCCCCTTAGCTCATTGGTTTCCACATAATGCAATATCAACCAATTTTAGAACCATACTTTTTTTCAATTTTAAATTAGCATCTCTTACGCGTCTTAAGACTTTAACCTAAATACTTGTATCAGAATTATTATCACGTCACCTCGTTTGTATGCTCTATGTTTCCCTGATGGAACCAAATTTGTTTATAGGGAGGTTTTAATTTCCCATCAGGACAACAGATATCGCGGCCCCTAAAATAAAATGCTGAAATTAACATTCATTTGGATCCAGATAGCTAAGTCAAGCAATAAGTAGCTTTTCCCCACATAACCCCCCCCCCCCTCTCCCCCACCCGATTGTTAGATTTGACATTCGTTTGCGTGCTCCGCTATCCCGGATGAAACAGCTTTATTCACAGCAGGTTGTGGCATCGCACGCAAAATTTCTGAGTGCAGCTAAAGAGAGTTTAGTTCGCTATTCGCTCACAAAAACGAAACAAAAAGCCAGTTGAAATCACACATCACATGACCGTGAACGTCCAATAAACAAAGCCATGCGTTGCTAAGGGCGGAGCTAAACGGAAAGGGGAAATGAGCGTGGACGTGCGCTTGTATGTCCGGAAAAAAAAATTATGACCGAAAAAAACATTTGCCGAAAAACTGCTTTTTTACCACTTTCCCGTTATCATTTTCACTCATTTTTTAACAGAGCAAAGATGAAGCATGGTAGAACCAGAAAAAAAAAAAAAAAAAATTTCCTCAAAATTTTGAGTTTTTTATTAGTTTGTCGATTTACTCGGATCTTTGATCTGCGACTTCTCTCTCATTTCGACAAGACGTATCACATATGACCCAAGTTTCAAGTTTATCCCTCAAACGGTTCTTAAGTTATCGCAAGAACGAGCCATTTTCATGTACACAATGACCTCTGTGACCTTTGACCTCATGACCCCAAATTCTAATCAGTTTATTGTCCCTACCATATGCATACATGATCCAAGTTTGAAGTTGACCCGTCAAACCGTTCTTAAGTTATTGCGAGAACGAACCATTTTCATGTATACAATGACATCTGTGACCTTTGACCTTTGACCTCATGACCCTAAAATCTAATCAGTTCAAGGATAATGAAACCCTAAGATTCAGTTGAATTGTATGAAACAAAAAAATCAAAGAAACAGATTAAAGAAAGTTTGAGAACAATTGAATAAATAATAAGAAAGTTATGTGCATTTGAATGTTGTGATCACTAACGCTATGGAGATCCTCACACTGGCAACAGGCCCAAGATGTGTGATGTCACACATGAACAACTTTCCCATATGACATACAAAAAAATACCAAAAATTCTTCTTTTTCCTCATTCTAATGGTAGTACAGACTCTTCACCCATGATTATATTTTGTGAACTTGTATTCCATGTCCTCCCATGAAAAGAATCTGAGATCTTTTATTAATACAAAAAGACAATTTGAGTGAAATATACATGTACAAAAGTAATGGGGAAGTTGTTCATGTATGACATCACACATCTTGGGCCCATTGCCAATGTGAGGATCCCCATAGCAGTAGTGATCACAACATTCAAATGCTCATAATTTTCTTATTATTCATTCATTTTTTCTCAAATTTTCATTGATCAGCTTCTTTGAATTTCCTGTTTTTGTACAATTTAATGAATTCCTAGGGTTTCCTTCCCCTTTCATTGCCCCTCCCATAGGCACACATTACCCAAGTTTGAAGTTGACCCGTCAAACGGTTTTTAAGTTATGGCGAGAACGAGCCATTTTCATGCATACAATGACCTCTGTGACCTTTGACCTTTGACCTAATGACCCCAAAGTCTAATCAGATCATTGTCCCTACCATATGCATACATGATCCAAGTTTGAAAGTGATTCTTAAGTTATCGAAAACGGGACGGACGTACGGACGGACGGACGGACGGACGGACAACCCGAAAACATAATGCCTCCGGCACCACCTTCGGTGGCGGAGGCATAAAAATCCATTTTGCGCACGCCGTGCCATGCCTTTGTGTAGGTTTCGGACCTAAGCCGCCAAAATTGACCTAAAAGAACAATAGGTTTGAGCAGAGTTTAATCTCTTGTCTTCGCACAAAAATTAGTATAACTTTTGTTCTACAAATGCAAATTATTTGAAATAAACTGGATCAGCAAGGAAAATATATTGGATTTAATCTGATACCATATTTACATAACATTTGAAAAGATTTCATACCTAATTTATTTTTCCCCCGACTGTACCATTTTTTTTGACACAGACTGTATGTGTTATAGTGTGCAAATAATTTCACACAAAAATGTCCACCCATGAAACAGAAAACCAATAAATGAAATGGCATTTAGTAGGAGAGAGAGAGAGTAAGAGAGTGAAGGGTCATAAAATACGGATTAATTTTTAGAAAATCAATTTGAAATACTATTTTATTTAAAATTACAGATGGATGCAAAGACATGAAAGATTGCACTTCACAATCAAGAAAAGTCAACATCACAAGTACTTAATTTTTTTTTAAATCACCCCAAAATGGGAAGGGGGGGCAGGGGTTTTGTTGGTAGTGAAAAAGTAAATCCATTATAAGACTTATTAAGAAGTGGGTCAAGTAGTGGACATACTGTATAAGTTTCAGGGATATTCAAAGAGACATCAGATTGTAAACTGTTCAAATGTTAAAAGCATACAGTGCTTGATTTTCTTTACACATTCATACAATCAAAATCATATGAATTACCTGCTGCAATTTCTTTGAAATAGTGGTCAAGTGAAAATTAAAGCCATAAGAAACAAAAGAGTTGTAACTAAAAAATATATATATCCAAAGGAAAAGTTCAATTTACATTATATCAAATCAAAAAGAGTTTATATTATTAAGTATTCTATCAAACTGACGCTTTTTCTTTTAACAAGGGGGTACATGTAGTTTGACTTTGATAGTCGTACCTGAGGTAGGAGGAGTTCCCATGGACATTTGGATAAGCTCATGGGAACAGCAAAAAACAAGGGGAAAAAACAGAACTTTGAAATGAAGATAATATTTATTTTAAAAAGGTCTGTTGGGACATTTTTATAATAATATTTTTTGTAAATAACATGATGAAGATAATTTAAAATCTCACAATATTTTGTATTACCCTTCTCACAACAAGCACTTCCCTTAAACAATATATTATATGTTTCATCTTAACAAAGCCCAAGTTGACCATATGGTGGATAATAATTGTTTTGGAAATGTTCATATGCTGTGCTTCATATCAAATGGACAAAACAGCTGCTTTTACAAACTGTGCAGTCCCCAGAGTGGATAAGTTACTTATGCCTAAAGCAAAAACATCAGACTAAGAGATTTACATATTATAATGGATAATAAAAAATATGAATGGAAGCAATTGTGTATCTTGAATGAACTGATTTGACACAAGATAAGTGTTGGGGTTTCTTTGGATAAGATTACGGAAAAATTTGGAAGAGATTATGGTGGAAAAACATCATTTTTTTTATACCTTCTTCTGTCATCCCTGCAGTCTCTTGTTCCCCAGGAGCAACAGCTACGATACCCCCTGCCTTGATGGCGTCCATCAAACGAGCATTCTCCTCTTTCAGTTCTCGGATCAGCTTCTCAGTAGGATCCTCATTCACCACGGCAACGGTCTTGATCTGCTTGGCACGGTCGGCTGGAGGTTAAGGGTCAAGCACAATATTATTGTTATGAAGAAAATTGATATTATAGTAAAAATACACTGCATTTCAATAGCACCTTTTTAAAAAATTTAAATGTTACAAAAACATGAAGTATAGGTCTTTTTTAATGTTTTTTCATTTTAAGTTTATAAAAGATGTTATATTGACTGCTTTTAATATTGACAGGACCTCAAAAACCTGCCAAGAGCCCGTGTCTACGCCTCAGGCTCATAAAAGGTTATGAGATCCCCTTGAGCGTAGAAATTACCATTACTCTCAAAATAGTAAATAATTTTATATGGTCACAGTTTATGTTGCAATACATTTAGATACCATAAATAGGCTAGTCTTTGCCCAAGACTTATCTTCACTAAGAATTTACATACAAATATCTTCTCACCATATCTCAAGGTGGAGAGAGTCTCATCGTAGTTGATATCTGCCGGACTGAGGGCGGCAACCATAACAGTTTTACTGTTACCACCAAGAGCGTTCTTCAACAGCTTCGTCAGTGCAGAATCACGGAATGGAACTTAGTAAAATGATATAGAAAGATGTTGAAAACAAGAAACAAATTTTATTACTCAAATTATGATGATGAACAATTATCAATCTATAGATAGAAATAAGCTGGTATAAAAGTATTTAACATACACCAAAATTTAATCTATATTTTGCTTAGTTACAATGAATATATTGTATAATCATACATTTATTGAAGAGAAAGTGGGTTTTTACTAAAACCCTATACATGTACATGTGACCACACAAATTCGTATTTTAACTTTGATTTGTGAATTTTGCTCTAATAGCGGAATAAAAATGTGGGCATACATGTAGCAGCAGAAAATAACTCAAGAAATATGTAGGGTTAAATTTTCACATTGGTACTGTACAGAACGAGAACAAAAAAACACAACCAAAGGCTCCTCAGCAAACCAGATTAATCATATTTACTTTATCTTTACATATCTTGTGTGCACGCTCTTTTGTTTAATTTTTATCCTAGAGTTTTTGTGTTTCTTTATAGGTGTTGTTATTTGGATAATCAGAGTAAAGAATCATTCTACCATACAAAGTATATACTCACCTTTCACATTCTTTCCTTTTGCCTTATCAGCCAGTGCCGATATGACATTACCAAGAGAGGACAGCGATTGGTTGATAGCTGCTCCTTCCTTTAACCTATCACCGGTAGCTCCTGTAGACTCCGCCCTCTCACTGACAGTGGGGGAGAGAGAAAAAGAGAGATGGACAGAGAGAAAGAGTGCAAACAAAAGAAAAGGGAAATAGGCCAATTAGTTATGTTTGTATTCATACAGTGAATTTTGCTGTAATATTCCCCTTTTTTCATCATTTTTCATTTTAAAGAGATGTTCAAGCCCTTCTTATTGTAAACATATGATAAATGAACTAAAGTAAAGCTAACATAAAATTATCTTATTCTTTTAAATTCCTCTTTGCTCTATCCTGCAGTTCTAAAGTCAATGTAAATTGAGCACCCAAATTCTCTGATGTCAAAACCTCAACAAGACTCAGTAAGTAATAAGTCCCCTTACCCACTCCTTCCATTTCCTAAAATAACAATTATTTGGAAATTATATCCAGCACAAGGAAAATTCTATGCTTATCAGGGAATTGTGTAAATACTGTGATTATCCATTGCTTATTGTCTAATCAGACTAAACACAAATTGTGGGTGAAATGACATAAGAGCAGAAGTCACAAGCACATGAGTGACTCTGTCCTTTGTACAAAAAATATAATTAATTAATTTCTATTGACATGAACAAAGTACAAAAGAAATGAATTGAATAATGAAGTCACACTTGATAGTTTGATATTGGATTATGTCGTGTTTGTGTGTGTGTGTTTGTAGAGTCCACTCTAGATATAAGATCATGCTCCGGTCAAAGCCAATTACCTTCTCATAACAAAATATTGTTATTCACTTACAAACACATGCACTTGTATATGGGCAATGGAAATAAGGTCCAGGACAATTGCCTTGCAATCTTCCTGTATCCAAGTTTGTTATAACAGGAGTGGACTGTATTAATTTTTATATACCTTCCAGCCAAATCAACAAGATTGGCCACCGAGGTCTTTGCCATCTCTTGGCCCGCATCATTGACAGACTTCTGAGTAAAGATGATGCTCATGATGGTGTGGGCTCGACTACTGGTGGCGTTCATCTGAGTAGCAGCCACGGTTCGGTTTCGCACTCCCTCATCCATACGAGCCTGAATCTCAACATAGCTCTGAACGGGAGTCTGGCGAAGCTGTTCAACTAAAAAAGAGATGGAGAGACTTTGACATTAGTACTTGGAACATTCATTAGGATAATCTTTATATAAACATTGTATTATATTCTTAAGCGCACAGTTACATACCTGCCAACATTGTGAATCCTAATATAGGGACAAAGTGGGAATACAAATTTTAAAAATAGGGACATTTCTGTATTTCCTATAGATTACTGTGCACAGATTTTTCAAAAAATAGGGACAAAGGGTTGTAAATGGTGATAATTGCTCCTTCTTTTCCCCAAAAATAGGGACTGTCCCTACTAAATAGGGACAGTTGGCAAGTATGCAGTTACCAAAAATTACAGTTTTGGAGTGTCATACATACTATTTTCTTAACTAAGACTTCACTTTCACAAGCTCTTTTTTAAGTGCATGAATAGCTGTAATTGTTTCAAATATTCATCTTCTTCATACGTTCTCCATAGCTTTTGATGATCTTTTACTTTTCAACTTCTTTGATAATTTTAATGTAATGTTTAGTTGCCATAATCCTTCTGTATGAAATTTT
Source organism: Paracentrotus lividus (assembly GCA_940671915.1). Classification (NCBI taxonomy): domain Eukaryota; kingdom Metazoa; phylum Echinodermata; class Echinoidea; order Camarodonta; family Echinidae; genus Paracentrotus; species Paracentrotus lividus. The sequence goes on from CALNVZ010002100.1 coordinate 15,910,599, forward strand.
CCAAAAAGATTTCTTGATTGGCAGGCTTTATATGGAAATGGTAACTAAACTACAGATGTGATGTTGGCTCAATTGATTGGTTTGAGCCCCGGCCACCTCATACCACTTCTCTGCTTAGCGTTCAACAAGAGAGGGATAGAGCAACATCGATTTGGTGCTTCTCAGTGGCTGCCAGGCTCATGATCAATTGGGTAAAAATAAATTTAATTCTAAACCAGCCCTGCTTCCCTGCTTACCATAGAAACCTTTCTTAGGGTGCTCCCTGATCTTAAGACCACCCTTTTTGTTGGATCCAGGGTTGAGAAGATCTCGGACCTGTTCATTGTAGATCTCAAGCATACTGTAGGTAACCTCAAACTCAGCCTTCGTACCCTCACTCTTCTTCTGATCTATTTCCTGGAAGATCCTATCGCAGAAGATGGGAACAATTCCTAGTAAAAAAAAAAAAGATAAATAAAACCATTGGGTTATAAACAAGTTCCCAACATGATACCAGTGGTATTTTGTGAGACAACAATATCAATAAGCCATATAGACCTTATGCATTGATGTCATCGCGCCACCATCTTAAAGGCTAAGGCCTTGCACTTTTGTGATCTGCACATGGAGCTTCTCTGACAACCCCGTTTACATGTATTCCTATATCCTCCGAGGGAAGGCGCTATGTGATTATAACGTCATATGCATAAGGCATATTTTACAGTAAAGGGTGGCCCAGTAATCTGGATATTTTTCTATTTTCTCCACTAGCAGCAGATGAAGACAAATTCATACCCGGTACATGGAACACCTTGCATGATCAAGAACTATTGGTTAGCTACAGTTGTAGACCGAAATATTGAAAGGCACAACAAGATTATAAGCCGGCCTGCTAGAGGTAAATTGTTCCCATCGCTCTTAGGGTTGTTAACTGTACATGTATGTCGGCCTGCCCATACCTAAATTGATTCTGATTTATGGGTCCTATACATTTTTTTTCATGATAGCTTGACTACAAAATCCAATTTTCCTGTCATGGTATTACCTTACAACTAAAGTCAACTCTCATACTGTACACAATTACAGTGGCATCGGAAAGCTCTGAGAAAAAAAAAAGAGGGGCAAGCCATTGTTAACACACGATTGCTTGCCCCTCTAATATTTTGTCTCCTCATAGCTTTCTGATGCCACTGCACATTTTCTTTTGAGGCTTTGATAAAAAGTTGTGTTGTACATACCTTTGTTTTCTCCATATCCCACCATAGAGTAAGATTTGCCAGAGCCGGTTTGACCATAGGCAAACAGACAGGAGTTGTAGCCAGCCCAGGCATTGGCCAAAACGCCTTTTCCTAGATCCTCAAATACTCGTTTCTGAAAAAAAACCATGGAAATCTTGTAAAATAACTGAAGGTTGACCAGTGCAAAAGTTCAATAGAAATCAAGAATTTCGGTACAATATCACTGTAAGCAATTCCCCAACGTATGCAAGCTAGTGAAGAAAAATTATAATGTAAAATTGGGATGGAGAAAAATACCTAAAAATAGATATTTTTATTGCTGGGTTTTTTTGTGTACAAATTATTCAGAAAGTTAAATGGGTCTCAGTTGAAGATCGACAAATTTTCCATAAAAGGCCTCCCACCTTTCGGTTTCCAGGCAGTGTTGTTAAATTTGAGTGGAGTCAGGTAGGATACTGCATACTGTCCTCGACTAAGCACTTAGATTTTGTATTATTGAGGACTTTATTGATGATTTTACCCATATTTATGTTTTCTTGAAACAGTGTCGACAATGTGATGAAACGAAAAAGAATTTGAGGAGTATGTCTTTTTCTGTAACTTTTCTAAGAGGTCTGTATCAACGTGCGTTCATGCCTCTCTACATGAAGAGTAAGAGGGAGAGGGTCCAGATGTGATGAAATCTTTAGGCCTACCTGATCACAATATTTGTTGTCTGTTGGTGCCAGATAGCCATCATCAGTATCAGGTTTCTTGAATCCATCATGTGACCAATAACTGTAATCAAAGTTGAATTTGCGTGGTTCCTCATTTTTGTCTTCAGGATTGGTGATGGTGGTGGTGTTCCCGTTCATGTTGATAATCAGTTTTGCATTGCGAGCCTTTTCTCTGGAGTTGTGCACCGGAATTAAGGTCAAATTTCCTTGTATATGATGAAAAGTAACTTTTAGAACAAATCAAGAAATCTGTTTCATTCACTCGTAAAAGCCAATTAATATAGACAAATATTTGTGTCTAGACATCTAGATCTATGTAATATATAAATAGAAATATTACTTTTGTATTTTTTACAAAATATCTTGTACTATTGCTCGATGATGTCAATAAATTCATTTTGTTTCAAACTCAATAAACTTATCCTAATGATAAACATTTGGGAAGCTTACAATGTAGTTTACAATTTTTAATTGACCATGCACAAGTATAAGTGTACTGAAAAATGGACATTTAATTGTAGGCCGATATGCTTCATTTGTGGTTGTTGAGATTACAGCATAAATTTGTGGAATATTAATTTTAATACAGGAGAATACAAGAGCATACGGTAGACCTACTTTGTCTAAAATTGAAAATGCCCAGAAATAGAATCTCTTAAATTAGAATGTGAGACTGAGAGATGTCTCTACACATTGAAACAAATATCACTTTCATTCACTATTCACTGCCCATCCTACAACTATATTTAGATACCGGTATGAAAAACCATTTCATTTTTCTTTCATGCAAACATTTTTGTCTTTGAACTTTCATTTGCTGCAAAGTTTGCAAGTCTTAAAACATCATGTGTGTGAAATAAGCTGCACAGATGCCACTTACACTTATGCATGGTCAATTCATAATTGACCTTGCACTGGGAAGTACCATACTGCAGCAGTTTACATCCAATGGAAAGTCAATGCAGAAAACTGTCTTGAGCAGCTCATGCCAAGTGAAGGTGGGATATCCAAAAAGGGTCTAAAAATTCTACTAAACAAAATTAAAAATATCTAATGGAAGAATTATATTGCAATGAGACTATAGATTATCTTAATTTATTTTGAGGTAGGTTTAAAGTTGGTTTCGCTAATTATTATTGAGAAGTTTCCTCAGCAACCAAGAGGGCGACAGACAGCCATTTTTCAGTATGGTGGTGTGACCATAATTCGCGCAGAACCTTAGTTCACGCACGACGGATATCTCGAAAAGTAATAAATATCGTGAAAATCTGATATCACCATCAGAAAGAGGGACCAAAAATTGCTTAAGATCCAAACTTTCGTCACGGTATGGTGTAGATCTATCGAATTGTGAAATTATTGACCATACATCGGAAAATTGCGTGTCCATTGCGAAAATTCCGAGATTTTTTACAAGGGTCTGGAAATCATCATTTTCCGAGTTAATGTCATAAAATTGTGAGATGATATTAATATCATCTTATTCTATTAAATTTTGACTTACATTTACTGTTATTCCCTTTCCTTAGACTGATGGAATTTCTTGATAAATCTTTGTCCAACGCTCGTGCGGGAATTAAGGTCACACCGTTTTGTTGACTTTTTCAGCAGAATGCACGATCGTTCGATCGACATAGAATTTTGAAATTGCGATATCGTCGAAACCCTTTGACCTAGTTCACTTCTTCGTTCGGCGATTCGGAGTTTAGAATTTTGCCGTTTATTTGGTATTTACAGTTTTCGTTGATTTTGTGTAAAACCTGAAATATTGTTGATTGAATGTCACATTTTGTATAATTTTTGAAATTTGCGCGAACTATGGTCTCCCCATACTGACTGATGTTGGTCTGCAGCTATATGTGCACAGATGCAGATCTACTTTGAAACAAATTTTCAATGACATTTACAATGTTTATTGCATTCTTTTAACGTTCATTTTGTAACTTAAATTCTTAATCAACACCTCACTCTAAATAGTAATAGCCAACTTTCATTTTGATTTTTGCTTCGTTCCCGCTGCATCGGCATCGACAAGGCCTATTTGCCTAGGCCAGGCGCTTGGGCAGGATGCGCGATGGCGTCTCGCATCATTTCACCCACTGCATTGTGTGATCTAGATTCAATTGAAAAGGATATGAATGGCCGACATCGCACAGCTACTTTCACACTTTCCGCCATGTCGATGTCCTCTTCTAAAGCTTAAAATCCGTAAAATAGTTCCTTTCCTTTTCGATAGTGTCGTTTGTCCAAATCTAATTCTTTAAAATACGGCCAAAATTAGAGTTTCCCACTTCCAAGTTATATTACGTGGAGAAACTCACGGCCATCTTTTCATTGATTTCACGGCTCGATAGGTTGTTTACATTGATCGCTATAGAGACCCGTGCACAGACCGGTTCGGCTGACGTGCGATGCGGGGTTTTCTATTGTGTCAATGCGCCCAGTTTGGGTTGTTGGTAAGAAACATGCATTATCTACCCAATGATTTTCAATGTTTACATTGCAGATGAGAGTCGCTTAACCCATTTCCCTTTCAAGAAATTAAGTGAAATTACTTAATTCCAACAGGTACAATTTATTACTCTTTTTAATTAAGATGTATTTCACAATAGATATACATTTGTCTGTGCACTGCAAAGTGCATGATATATAAAAAAAAGTAAAGGTGGTATATTTTTGGGTCTAACGTGCTTGTTCAATGAATAATACGCTTTCTAGGGCATTTTAAATATTGATTCTTTTTCTCATCCACGATCGTCCGCTGTCACGCCTGGAAATACATTTTCTGTTGTCCTTGAGGAGCCTATTGTTATTTAAATGACGTTGTGTCATCACAGGAGATGATGGTTTCCTGTATTTATATCTCTCATCTCATTTTATAAACTTAATTATTAACATCATAATAAGCCTATGAACATATACCTCCCTGATTATGATTTATAACAGGTTCTGTAATATAAATAACTTTCAATAGTATAATCCCGTCTTCCGAGAGCCACAAGGGCACTATAAGATAATTTTATTTCAAACTATTTTATCTTTCAGCAGGTAAGCCAACAATACATGTAGCAGTGGCGGATCCAGGGGTATAAGAGGTCAAGTACCATTATTTGTTTTTAATAAATATATACAATGGATTATTCTATAAGAATATTTCCATGTGCCCCCGCTCCCCTCCACCATTTTCAAATCCTGGATCAGTCACTTTTGGCTAGTTTTATACTTCATCACTTTGATGAAACACCATCACTCTATTCTGTCAAAGGTACTAGGTTGCGTTAATAAAATCAGAAAATATTACAAAAAGTTATATTTAAAAAGCTGCATGTACTTAAAGTACGGATTTTTCTTCATTCTTTGTTTATGGTTCTATGAATTTCTTGTATTAATTAAAATTAATTATTTGACCCAGACATGTGCATCACCGAGTTTTGACCTGGGAAAATGCCGTATATATGAAGAAATTCTGAATTTGGGTATTTCATTTCTGTAAATTTAGCAAACTTTCTGGTTGTATTTCACTACTCTCACTAGTGGCTTTCGCTGGACTACGGGAGCTTATCTAGAACGTTAGCAAAAGAGGGCACTATTTTCAAAATGCCTGCAAATCCTCGTTTTCTATCTTCTTCAATAACTTTGAATAAAAGTTTCCAATGGTAACCGCACATGTTCCCTTTTGCTGTGAGATATTGTAACGTCTATGTTGCAATACGAATTCAATCAAAAGGCTACTTTACTGGGATACCTAGTTCTTTCTTTTTTTCATACAAGGTTTTATTGTGTCAAATGCGTCTATGCGTATAACAGCTGACCTAAAACATTGCTATATGAAAAGAAATAACCTACCGCCCTGCCATTATGATTAGTCAACTCAAAGTATGCTTCTTTATGTTTTAGCAAAGGGGAAATGCCTGTATACATTCCTATCAAAGCGCTCGCTTATTGGCTTATAACTGACTCTCCGCTGAGAACCTATACGTTCTACGTTTTGGAACGTACATTTCCCCAAAATAGCGTTGTAATTTTGACAACGGGGAGCTATCTCTTGTAGCTAGGGGAACCCTCGTTTGTGCACACGAAAACTTGTAAATTAAACGCTTGCCAGCCGTTTCTAGCAATACCAGTTTACACACTCCTTTTCCTGTACTAACAGTATGCAGGAGTTTGGGGTTTGAGCTATTTTGAAAATAAAGCCTTTCATAATGCTAACGTTCTAGATTATCTCCTCCATAGTCCAGCGAAAGCACCCTAATATCACATTACCAACAAGAAAGAAAATACAAGAGAACAGTCATATTGATTTACATGTAAGTTGCTTTTTTATATCATTAACAAACACCAGTCATAAAAACAATAAGAGCACATCAATTCATTCTCCAAAAGAATAAAAAACAAAAGCTACAATACAAAACCAGATACATGTGTATACATATAAATATTACAAGTCAGTAAATTCACATTTTCTGAATGCAGACACTTGTTTGCAATCTGAAATTGAGGAAGAGTCTGATAAATCATTTTTATAAAACCTTGTATAATTTTATTTTCATTGAATCAATATATTGTAAGTGTTGATCTAGATGTCATCAAGTATATTAAACATTTAATATACAACTTATCTCGCCATAAAGCTTTACACAATGATTAAAATTGTAATTAAAATATTGATGAATTGTATAAAGGGTAGACAATATAACTATCTTAGGATAGATTTCATAATTCTAATGTTGAATATATGAAAAGAGCCCCAACAAAATTATTATAATGGTCTGATAGAACATCTAATGCCAAGTAAAATTGTCAGCAAATGAATCTGACACATGATATTAAATACATGTCATCATGAATTACAATTTACATTGACTTGATACTTTTTCTGAGAGAAATTAACTGTCATTTATTAAATATTCTTAAAGGGAAGTTCACCCTGCTTTTATTGGTCTTTAAAAAATGAAGAAAAATAATAAAGGGGGGAGGGGGGAGGGCAGGGGGGAGGGGTGGGGGGGGTGGGAGGTGGGGGGGGGTGGGGGAGAAGAGAAAAAAAAAGAGAAAAAAAAAAAAAAAAGAAAAATAGAAAAAGAAAAAAAGAAAAAAAAGAAAAAAAAAAAAAAAAAAAAAAGAACAAAAAAAAAAAAAAAAAAAAAAAGAAAAAAAGAATAAAAAAAAAAAAAAAGAAAAAAAAAAAAGAGGAAAAGAAGAAAAGAGAAAAAAAAAAAAAAAACAAAAAAAAGAAAAAGAAAATAAAAAAGAAGAAAATAAGATAAGATATGAAAAATAACCAAAAAAAATACAAATTAAAGAAATAATATTAAAGTTATAAATCATAAATTGAAAGTCACAATAAACAGAAACAAAACATATATATGAATAAAATTACCATAAATGTCTTTTTATCAAGAAATACAAATCATAGATCACCTAAATTGCAGAATCTGAAATAAATTACCACAAACATAATAATACATAATACAATACTAAATCAATAAAGACACACAATTATAAAGACACTACAGAACTTTAATATAATAAAACAACAACAAAATAGAAGCTGCAAATCAGCAGTAGACTACACAACAGATACAAACTATTAAATTCAAATATCTCTATTTTATAAGATCGATATTCTTAAAAACTATATCATATATTTCTATAAATTATTCATCATAAAATATTAAAGAACAATATAGAATGAAATAACACACAATATATAAAATAGATATAAAGTAAAAATAAAAAAAAATAGAGAACAACATAATAAAAAGTAACAATAATAGGTATATATATTATACATAGAGAGATTAAAATAATAAAATGTGTAAAAACAAGAACACAACATTACATAAGCCGACAACAAAATTATAGAGAACAAAAAGGATATAACGGAAAATTTACCGTTGTATATATTATAACACTACAATACAAAGACATGGACAAGAAAATTTTCATTATATAACAATTGTTTGAACCTAAGTGATAAAAAATTGTTTGACACCGTAGATTGTTAATAACTCAGGCATGCAAATTTTTATCAGACTGAAATATGCACATTGAAAATTTATCAATGTAAACATTTAGGTGGACTAGGTTTTAAAACTTTCTTCGTTATCATTCTTGAAATAATCTTCTGGAATTCTTGATGTGAGAAATGTGTATTTCAGCATAAATTCTAGAGTAACTTGCAATTAAATTACATGTATTAATTGACACGGCTAAGCCAAATTTTTTAAAATGACAGATGTAGTATAGTATTGTATTGCTAAGCTTTGAGTTAATTACTGATAAAAATACAAATTTAAAAATTTAAACAACTGTATGGTATTTTCAGTATTTAAAGCAGTATTTTGAATTCAATATTACGAAACTTGCTCCATATAAAATGTACATTCTTAAAGGGAAAGTTCACCCTGGGTTTATATTGGTTTTAAAAAATGCAGAAAAATAAAAGAAAAATATGAGCGAAGGTTTGGAGAAAATCAACCAAAAAATAACGAAGTTATGAATATTTAAAGTTTTGATTTTGTGACGTCACATGCAAGCAGTTCTCCTTTGTGTTATGTAGTGTAAATTCCATAAAGTGTCATTTTTTCAGAAAAAAAATTATTATTTCACCTGTGCGGTCGATACATCATCAAACATATGTTAATACACATGCCTCTATCAAATTAACCCATTCCTTTATCAAGAACCATTAAAAAAGACAAATTTATGGAAGTTACATACACAACACATGGGAGAGCTGCTCGCACGTGACATCACAGAATCAAAACTTTAAATATTCATAACTTTGCTATTTTTGGTGGATTTTCTGCAAACTCCCATTCACATTTTTCTTTTATTTTTTAAAACCAATAAAATTCTAGGGTGAACTTCCCCTTTAAACGTTACAAGTTTCAATCAGATACCAATTTGAAGTTCTGTGTTTCTTATTAATAATCAAGAGTTCAATCTTTTTAACACCTAGTATCAAGCAGTGCTCTTCAAAACAAGGTTACATTGCATCTATACGAAAATGAATAATTTATACAAGAATGACAAACTCATGTCTGTTGTTGTCTCCTATGATTTGGCTTGCTGTGTCTGCATTTGAGCCATCTGGGCCTGAATCTTCATGTTCATCACATCCATCACAACTATCAAATAAAAAGGCAAAATGAAAAAAAAATAAAAAAATTAATGCATATTCATTAAAAAAAATAAATAAATAAATAAATAAATAAAAATGATTATAATACAGTCCCCTCTCATTATAACAAGGTGATCTGGACCAATTCAGAGACCTTCTTACAGTGGAAACTATACCAGAGGGGTGTACCACAAAGACTTACGATTGATAAAAAGTTACGATTGATTTTTTCTCGGTAGCCTTATCAAGGACAGGATGCTCCAAAAATGATGATCTTAATCCTAACTCAAGCCCTAACCCTACTCTTAATCATATCCAAATCCTAATCTATGACTGTACCTGGTTTCCTAATGAGGCTACCGAGAAAAAAATCAATCGTAACTTTTAATCAATCGTAAGTCTTTGTGGTACACCCCACAGATTAGATACAACAAGGTTCCTGATATAAAAAGCAATTTTGCTGGTCCCAACTATATCATTTCTTTTTTTAACCTGATGTAATGAGATTCTTGATATAACAAGGAAATTTCTATGGTCCCCAGGACCTATTTATAATGAGTTTCCCCTGTATAACAATATTATGTTACACTTAAAAAAAAAAGCATTTCACATTTTAAATTGGGTCAAGGAGAATTGCCTCGTAATAAGGAAATCTTGTTGAACCTGTGCTCGCAATAACAGGAGTGGACTGTACTGGTTTCTTGCATGATGTTCATATCCATCTTGTGAGGTACTGTAAGGCCAATTGATATTACCTGCCGTTATCCAATTTTGGTGAACACAGCATTGTAGGAATTTTTTCTAATCAGTATCCTTTTATCTCACCTGGGTTGAGTTTGTACATTATATGTCAAAAGTCAAATGTGAGGTGTACCTGACAAGGCCTATTATAATTCTAATTAATTATGCACATTTTGCAAACTGCACAGCGGGATTATATGCAGGATATACCGATCCCCTATTATTCTTCCATTGAGGGAATTAGTACATCTGGTATAAAACACCTGTACGGTTTTCACACAGCGGGTCGTGGCTTTATCTTTTGGTAAGTCACCTAACTCTGCAAGTCTTACCTTGTCTCATCTTTGATTTCTCTATAAGTATTGGTTGGACCTTCTCCATTTGTTTTGTGACGAAATCTACTTTCCTTTTGAAGTACTTCTTAGATTCTTCTAGTGACTGTGAATAAGAGAGGGAATAAACAGCCAGTCAATATCACTAAAAAATGCTCCTTAAAAAAATAATTGAATCACAGTATTGTCCCAGAAAATACTATTCTGTTTGTGCCTGAAATTAAAAAGGATTTGTAGGTTTTGAGTTACTGTAAGCATAGAAAGTCGATGCTCTCAAAATTTGTAATAAGAATTGGAAAGTTACTGAACACATTGTCCCTTAAAGAATAAACGAGTTTGAAACAACACTGTACACAATACAGCAAAAGTTATCCTAGTAAACTTACCTTTTCAACATAATAGCCTGTTCCTATATCTATTAACACATTGTTGACATCTTGCAGTTTGCCTGGCACATAGAGCTGTGATGGAGGGCTAGAGTTAAGGAAATATTCTTGCATTCGCTTAATACTGTTATATTAGCATTGACTTTATCTTCATGACAGTGAACGAAGATAGTCAAATAGTCGGTTCTCTTGTGACTATTCCTGTCAAGACAACATGATCTTTCAAATTCAAGATTGAACCTTGAATCAAATGTCAATACAACATAGCATGTGCCATTTATTTATTTTCTCTATTCATTGTAAACAACAAATATCTTATTAGTAGCATATCCATGTATGCCTAAAAGTTATTCTTTATAGTATTCTATTTACATGACATAGCTATCAATTCAGTCATTCACTGAAAAGTCCAATTGTAAAAAAGGATACAGATGATGTCAACGGAACCAGCATCTCTTTTCCTGCAAAAGGTGGGATGGAAAGAAAAAAAGATCAACAACAAGTAATGAATGTATAGAATTTTAATTGAGTTATTAAAACCGGAAAGAACTGATTTTGCATTTTTTTTTTTTTTTGCTTTGATTTTGCAAACCCTCCAAAAGTGCTGAATTTGCAACACCCTTCATAACAAACAATAATTGAAGTTCGCGCAGTGCACTTTGTAAAATATAAACCAGTAGCCTAATTTATTATCATTAATTGTATTCTGGTAATCATTATTTCATATATATATATATAACTTGCATAAACAATGTGATAGCTTACTAAGAAAACATATAATTTTATTATGATTTTTAAAGACTTTGTCTGGCAATGATTTGCAGATTGAGATGCAAGTGCAGGAACTCTCATTAAAAACAAGCATATATACACCAAGATATTTTGATAATGAGGCAATTCCAAAGATACCATTTTTTAAAATGTTCAAACTCGTGTGTGATTTCGCTTGGTCCCGAGAATTGACTTTTAAATTGGTACTCTTGCTATTAACTTACCTTCATTATCAGAATTTAATTTGGATATGCTATCTGATGACTCCACAAATCTAGATTGGGCCATCTTCAATTGCTGTAAAGAACTCTGCATCATTTCTACCTCCTGTGAACATGAGAGAATGAATGATATTAAATAAGTAAAATGTGATCAAAATATATCAAAATGATCAGTGGGCCTATGCAAAGAAAGGCATGTAAAATCACAAACTTTTAAATCTAAATTGATGATTTGGAAATCAAGTATATATAGGGGCGATTCCAAGGTTAGTCGTATTACACTTTTAGGTGCCAATTTTGTAACTTGGTAGTACCAGTCTTACAAGAATGAGTCTTTCTTTAAAGTTAATACTTTGATGTAAACCTGACAACCATAGCTTTAAAATAACAATATAAGAAATGTTGCAGGCTTTTTCTTGTGAACGTCACAACAGGTTAAAAATCGGTTAGTCGCATTACACAACATGGACAAGGAAAAAAAATCCACTTGTTACAAAAAAATATTTTGCTCAAATCATAATACTTTTGCCAGTTTTATTCCTTGCACCATGTAACCAACATATTCAAGTCTCAAGTCTGCTATTTAGATTTGGTAAACATTTAAAGTATTCTTTAGAAATCGATAAATGTTGGTTAGTCGCATTACAGTATTTTTAATGTTACTTTTTCGGTTATTTCACCCCCTTGTCATGAATTAAATGTCATTATTGACCTTTAAATACAGAAATATATCCACCCTTCTCCAGTTAGTGAAAGTTTCAAGAAAAAATATCAAAAGAATCTTGTGTAATATGAATTTTAGTGATTTTTTTTCATGAAGTCCCACACATTGAATTTTAATGGTGGTTCTAGTTCTCAAGGAAATGAACGAAATTGAAAAACAATTTTTATTGATTTTGAAGGAGTTTTATGATCTATTAACACCCATGGCATTAGATAAGTGATAGGTCATAGAATAAACATGAGAGAGCCATTTTTAATTTTTGACAAATGTCCTAGTTGATCTCTTGCTCATCTTCTATTCTATAAATCCCTATACTATATTCAGTTTGTATTATTCTTTTCTCAATTAAGTGAATTACTGTAAACGTGGAAATATTCGCGGTACATTTATTTTCGCGGATTTCGCGCAAAGATTGTACGGCGCGAATTTAAAAACACGCGAATATATGAGCATGATTTCTTATGCATGCTTGGAATGGGGTTTATTGCGCTCGTACATAAATTCAGCGCGAATTTAAGAACCCGCAAATATGTTTTGCGGCCTCTAAGCGCGAAAAATTAATCGCGCGAAAATAACAGCGAATACAGTAACCTATTTTGCAGGTGACTCAAATGTGATTTTTTTTTTCCTCTTCAGTTTGTACGTTGAATTTCTTGTTTTAATCTGTAGATCCTACATAACATGACCACTTCTCATGAAATAAACATCCATATGAAGTCTCTTATTTTTATCAAAGTTCTATTTCTCAAGTTTATTCCTGTCCTCATTATATTATTACATTATTTCTTTGATTTCCATAAATATCGGACATACATGTCCATTATTCAATCTTTTTTTAAATTTTATACATGAATTGTAGATTAATAAAAATCTTACTAGTCTATATTTTGTGTGGTCTCACTCTCAACTGTTTGTTTTGTTTTTTTGTATCAATATGTTTTCAACATTTTTTTTGCTTAAAAGCAGCTTATTTCCAATTCCATCCTTATGACTCAGACAGTTTGACTTTACTCTGCCAGACAAATTATTCAAATCAAGGACTTAAGAGTGCTCCTACCAAAGTCGATTTGGCCATGGTGATTTATTTTGGTGCCCTTTTGAAAGGTGCTTGCTAACTTGAGTGAGCAATGAATGACGTTACACATCGAAATGTCTGCAAGTTCGTTCGTACAGAGCTAGAGGACAATGCATTTTGATTGTTGGGCGCTCTAATTAGCTATCGCATGAAGCTCCGCCTCCTGGTTGCGATGACTGAAGTGCGTTGACCGGAACTGAACAACGCGATTCAGCTTTTATCGTGCACGCTGTCAATCATAACCAAAGTGGACCCATTTCGCAAGAAAAACTGCAAGACTCGACTTCGCAAAACGTGCGGCGGAAAGCCACTCTTTCAATACTTTTTATAATAAAGAAGAGAAATATAAATAGGAACTTCAACGAATCCAACTGTCGATCTCCGTCAGTTGAAATAAAACGTATGAAAAAATGAGGAGACTTAGCCAAATAAAATAAATGACGAGTCTAAATTTTATCGTGACTATATACACACATTGCTACGAGGTCGATACGTAGTATCGACCTCGTTGACCAAGTCCTTATATTCAGTTGAAATTTTTTATGAACCACTTTCTCCACTCTTTTTATGGAAACTGCGTCAATAAAGAAAGTAGAAATCAATCTGCAGTGGCGACTATAAGTCCATAATAAATTAAGCTAGGCCTAGGCCCTTAAAGAAAAGAAGATAAAACACTGAAAAAAGGGAGAAAAACTCACCACTCGGCAGGAGAAATGCCCAGCACAGCGAGCGCCGTCACTCACTATGAATTGTATGCGCCGCGTGTGGCAGTTGCTATATTGTTAAAAGAGTCGTCCCAATATCAACTCGGCCAGTACAAAGAGTCGGCATAGTCACAGAGCAAGTTTGAGTTACATTGCTCGTAGTGTGAGAGCTAGCTACGTGCTAACGCTTGGGTTTTACTTTCTTATCGAACCTTTACCGAATCGATAATTTGGTATAGGTAAGTTGAATCAAGCTTCTTGTCCATAGCCAAGATAAAGCGAACTTGTTTGGACTGTTAGTCTTTTTCAGCCGTTCACATGTTTAATAAGGAGGAGGAAGCAAAGAACTATGCACTTGATTTTGTTGAGAATCTAATTTGGTTTCTGTTATGTTAAGCTCTCTGTGGTTGGTATGTTGCTAATTACATTTATGTTTATTCCAGTTTTGTTTCATATTTGATAAGAGAGTAGATAATAATGGCTTGAAATAATAAATCTTAAGCGTTGAACAAAAACTAATTTCCATTAAGATTTGCGCATGATAATAATAGAAAGTCTCGTGGCGGTCTAAGCAATGGAAAACTGCTCTCGGACGTAGTACTTTGACCTAGCTAACTAGCTAGGGCAGATTTTTGTCGCCCTCTACGTTCATTTGAAAGTAGCATGGATTATTTACACTGGACGTGTGTGTTGTCTCCTCAAATTGTATGAACATTCATCCAAAACATTCGTAAAAGGATAAAAACAGACGAACAGAAGTTATAAGAAGACCTTGGATATCCAAGTCAGCATCCATCAAGAAACGGTAAGTGAAAATCTTTATTTTTCCCCAAAAAAATAGATATCATAGAGATGTTACGATTCTGATATGTGCGTGAGCCACCCGACTAGTCCAGTCGCTTGTCGTGACTATATAATTGTTCATTGGAAGGCACAATGTTAGTTGTAGTACCCTATCATATGCTAACGTGATCATTCGAGCGTCGTGCATATTTGTGGAGTAAAAATTGAACGTGCGTATACTTTAAAACTACATATATACAGTCTAACGTTAACTTAGGAAGCTAACAGAGTTAATCTACTAACACTTAAAAGGCGTTTTCAATTTAATTTGCTTCAATTGATCCATCATTTTTCTCCATGAAATGTAAGTTAGAGTCGGTGTATTAGGAGTATGATATCTGCTGCCTATAATATCATCATCCCCCAAAAAAGGTCACTCTCGATCTCACGTCACGGCAAAATTCCACAATTGCACAAACAGAAAATATTGCTCACCATGTCACTCAACAACTAGCAACTAGTCACAGACACAATTGCAACACATGAGTAGACCCTATGTGGGACTGAATCATAAACAAGTGCTCTTCTCAAATTGACACAATTACAAATAAAGATTTTATACCTGATCAAGCTGTTCTTTGAGGCCATTTAGCTGAGGCAGGGGAAGCTGCATAAGTCGACCTGCTGTCCTTACGACATGATGATTGCTATTAATTGTAATTTACAGTAATTACAGCGACAAATTCATTTATGAATTCCAAAAGTGGGAATGGAATATATGAAGTTTCCGCACAAAATTTACATACCGCATGTTTCGTTTTAGGAGCGTTCTATAATTTAGTCGATAACTTCAGCAATTTAGCCCTAGGGAAGCGTGACTAAAATAAAATCCCATAAAAATGACGGAAAACGTGGCAAAGACAGCATCATCTATGTTCTAGAAAGGAGCGTAGAATGCAGTAAGTATATATGATTTGAATATGTGAGAAAATATATTTCATGTTTTGTCAAGAAAAGACGATACATCCCAAATGATGTGCCTGACATGAGTGAGAGTGCAGCCCAAGAGCATTGCACCACATATATGCGTTTTGCGTGGTTGAATTGAAATTAAATTTAAAGTGCAGTGTAGTGCAGTTGAATATGCCATGTAGCCTTGTAGGCCCCTAAATCATAATTAGTACAAGGCCAAAAATATAAGATATAAGCCTATGTCAGTTTATTTAATTGATCGTCATCCCACTGAAGACAGTGAAGTATTGTTTTTAAAAGTTAGTTTGTGGGCGATTCTGATTTTGGCTTTCATGACATGACATGATTGGCTTGCTTTCGAGTTTTAAGATTTAAAGGAGAATTGGGCGGAGAATTGTCCCTTTGTAGATAGTTGGCTTACTGTGAGCAGAAAATCAATAAGCACATTAGGGAAGATTTGGAGAAATCGATAAATGATAAGAAAGTTATGAGTATTGATATTAGATTATCTGTGAGAATATCGGAAAATTAATGTACAGAGATTATATTATATTAGATTATGAAAAGAATCTCCCATAATTGGCAACGCGGTCACCATTTGTGATGTCACGAAGGGAGAACTCCCGCGTATGGTGTGCACAAAAACTATTCATAATGTCTCTTTAATCATTCTAATGATAGAACAGCTTTTCTTTCATGATATAAGTAACTTCATATATTTACAAGTCGTCCCATAAAAGATTTCTTATTCTCCCTTTTAATAGAATCAAGAAAAAAGGATTTCAGTACAATGTGTACAATAGTATGGAAAGATCTCCCTGCATTACATCACACATCATTGTCGCGTTGCCAATTGGAGGATCTCCATATCATAGTGATCTCAAAATCTAACAATTCATATCTTCTTAATCATTGCCTGATTTTTCTAAAACTTTCCAATATGTTTTGTTGTCTCCATCCACTGAAGCTAAAATTTCTCTGAGGGAAAATTCCCTTTAACGTTAACATGTCATTAGATTGCAATTTTGGTTGTGTGTTGTTTTGTTTTGTTTTTTTTTGTGTTTTTGTGTTGTTTTTTTTTTTTTTGGGGGCGGGTATCTTTATTTTTATTATAGTTCTTCTCAACTCATGAGCCCAACCAAATTTTATTGCTGCTAATTTTGTCTCAACTCGAGTGAACAATTAAAACAAAGCCTGACATTATTTTTTTTTAAATTAATTGTTCAATGCATGCATCTGTGGAATTGAATGGATTTTTAGATTAGACTCTAGTTAATTTTGGAACTTTTTATCATATAACTAGTATAGCTCATGACTAACACATCTTGTAGTATTGTAATTAAATTGCCCTTTTCTTGTGACTTGTCATTTGTAGTATAATAAAAAGAAAAATAAACTTTCTACTGTTTAGATGGTGGAGTGAGCATCAACAGTTTCAACAGAACAGGAAGCTGAGCAGGCGTGACAGGAAGGGGATGATTCACAAGGTATGTAATCTATCATGCCATTTACTAGAACACCAAACATGTATTTTAAATCCAGCTCTTTAGCAACACGTAAAATACAAAATAATAAAAATAATATACAATTCTTATACAGCGCTATTATACCTTTTATAATAATTCATGTGCGTTCATTGAAAAAGAGGAAGAGACAAAGAGAGAAAACGCAGAAGGATAAAAAAACAAGACTAACAATTAAAAAGATAAGTCTCAGAATAAGACTTGAATTTTCCGACTGTTCTTCACTCCTTACATTTCTGGAATATTATCCACAACTCGGGGCAGCATAATTGTTGTTTTGCCAATGGAACAACATACATATTTTTTGTGATGACGGAGGGTTCTAAACAGTGTGTATATATGTTTCTAAGTAATTCAGAAAGACAATGGGCCTATTGTTGTACAAATAAACGACACAAAAAAAAAATTAAATAAAAAAAATGGCTAAAAGGCCCAACTGAATGTTATCACCAAATCATATTTGTGATAGTCATAAATAATTATTGATATCTCAGCCAAAAGAAGAATGTCAAAAATTCATCCCCAAAAGTTCAGAGGAAAGATCGCCAACAATATTTGGAACAAAGAAAAGTAGAAGTCCTTCTTGATACTGTATTGGATTAAATGAATGTAGAATAAAAAGTTTGCTTGAAGTTTTGGAAAAATCTGGTACAGTATAAGACATTACTTCAGGAAAGAAAAAAAGAAGAAATTCCTGCTCTTTGTTTCTTTGAAATCTCAAATCACCTTTGGCTGGGATGAACTTACCATGTGTACTAAGTAATTCATGGAAGTATGTAATAAAGTCATAAAGTCATAATTTTGTAAATTGTTTTCTTCTAGAACCTAGCAGCAAGCCTGTCAAGACAGCTAAGCCCACCAAGGCAGCCAAGCCCTCAGCTGAAGCAGCGAGTGTGGATGCTCTAGGGACTTCACAGACGAAAGGGAAGAAGTCTGAGAAGAAAGCCAAGTTTTATGTGCTCTTTGTTGGACAGATCCCATACAGTGCCACCACAGAGGATATCACAAAGCACTTCTCAAAAGCTGGTGAGCAGGCGGATGTCATAGTTACTACAGTGCACTCCCATTATAATGAGGTGCTCACGACCTCAGCTAATAACCTTGTTATAACAAAATCTTGTTATAAATACTGAACTTGACTGACACATGGCACTAGTGACATTTGATAACTCTCTCTTTATAATGAAGGCTTGTATATGTGCTTGTTATAAAATAAAATAGACGGTAGCTTAATTTCATGAACTTGTTCGGTTCTTTTCTTATTTTTCTCTTTTTAGTTGTACAAAGATATCTTTTGATACTTAAAGTTAGATTAGTTGTGATTCATTGAATTAGACCAATGTCAGCTTCTGATGTTGCTACAGGGAATATAATGAAATTTCTCACATTTCTCATTTTAGGTGAACTGAAATCCGTCAGGTTAGCAACGCACAAAGACACTGGAAAATCTCGAGGTTTTGCCTACATTGAATACAAGAACAACAAATCATACATGGTAAGTAGATTCATTTTTTTTTAATTGAAATTAAAAAATTTGAATTAATTGAATAGATAAATCAATGCTTCCTTTACAATTTGTTTAGCTATGACAACAAATATTATGTAGGGCGATTCTAAATATACTTTTCAATAGAAATGTAATAAATACAGTTCTATGAACATGAACTTGAGTTGGAAACTTTGATATGGAATGGTGCCATATACTTTCAGGATTGTATTGATGGATGAATTGTCATAAATGACTCACTTGAGTTTTAAAAAAAATAAAAAATTGGACCATGCTGATAGGTGCATTGTATCTAATCATTTACAATTCTTTTTAACCTTGCCATTTTCAGAACGGTTTAGCAATGCATCTGAGTAAACTGCACGGCAGACCTGTCAATGTGGAGATCACCTCGCCTGGTCGCGGCACAAGTCTCTTTCGGAAAGAGAACCTGAAGCGTAAGAACGAGGAGATGGCCCGGTTCCGTGGAATCAAGGAAGGGGACGCAGCTGGGGGCGCCATGTGCATCCCAGCCTCCAAGCCACACCAAGGAAACAAGAAACAAAAGTTCACAAACAAGGGCAAGAGATGACAACAGAAATGTGACTAGTCATCGACAGTAGGAACTGTTTTTGAGAGGAATTTATAGGAGACAAACTTTTTCTCCTGGGAGCCCCAAAGCAAAGTATTTAAGATCTGTGTGAGCTTGACATTTTTTTAGTTCAGAGACACATCACTGGGGATCATGTCTAGTCCCTCGTAAAAGGGACGTTGTAGAATCAGCTGGTGGTGATCTCATTGATATGATTGGATTAGATCAATCATGAACTTTAGAATCATCGTCCGAGATAACTACTGAGGATATCAGTGGAAACTACATATAGTGCGATCAGATTTCCGAGAGTATGTGAAGCATTGATCTTGTTCTGGCAAGACAAATTTTATTTGCATTATATATATTTTAATCATGAAATATTTCTTGGTTAATAGTTAACTTAAATAAGACGAGGAAGGAAGTTATCATGTCAGCATGAAGATATCAATGATGGAAGTGGGATTTAGTTCAATATATGCAAACTTTACTTCCATCTTAGATTGGCATTCCACCATTGTCGAACAAAATTATGAATTTATGGGAAATTATTACAATTTTCATGATTCAATATTCTATTTCTGTTTATTTTATATTTCTATCAGCCCACATACCCATTATATACATGATTTTATTATGATATATGGCAATATACCCAATAAAAATGTTAAAAACTTGCAAATATTTTGTTTAGTATATCAAGATGCTGTATATACCGCGGTAACAAGTATCTTGTTTTATCAGAAGTGGACTGGATTGTCTTATTTTGAAGAAAACCTCTGATTCTGTTGGTAGTAATGATTTCAATTAATGATTTTAACAATGACTAAATTTTTTTTATGTGATGAAAATGCTAAATGTTATTTTTTATGTACTCATTGTCAAAGAGAGGGTTAGTTTTATTCAATTCATTGCAAATAAAGAATTGATAATTTCCCACAGAGATGATTTGCTATCTCGAGAAATGTCTTACCAGAGGAATGTTGCAATTTTCCAAATTCTGTATCGCTGATGTACATTTCTTCAATTCAAACAAGAGCTGATCGAAGGTTATATATATGTATAATCATCAAGACGCTAATAAATTATTAATCTTACCTAGTTGACTTTTGCTGTTGACTATTTTTGTTACATTCTTTTGTAATACAGGACTTTCATTATGGACCTACTGGTAATACAGTTGACTCCTGTTATAATGAGCAAGGATATGAGATTTCATTTTAAGAGGGAGTATTTCCTGGGACCACTATCAAACATGTGTTCATGTGCATTTATTGACAGGATAACTAGGTTACTGACATGGTTCCAGGCACCTCGTTGTAAAGGGGAGTCAACTGTATATTCAATTTTACACACAATGACAAAGACATGAGAATAAATTCTGTTCATAATAATTTATTTTTCTCCATGTACACATTGCACACTGACAAGAAATAGGATGTACATAAAAATCTCACGATATATAGGAACATTGTCCAGAACAAATTTTACATAGCACAAAAAATATGAGAAATAGAAATCATAAAGTGATGCTGTGTTCTACATTCACATTTACAAAACAAGAAAATAATGATAACCGTACTCTTCATATATTTGTTCTGCTACAGTACTTTTGCCATAGAATACATTAGTTTTCCCCTTCTATTAGCTTGCTTACATATAACATGAAATTTGCAAATACTTAATTTTTTTAATCAGGTGTTTTCACCACCTTTTACAGCAAGACATTTTTTATAAAAGACACATAGTTACATAATTTATACTAAAGCACCAAATGAAATAACTACCTAGTGAACTAGAATGATTAAATATACCCTGCCAAATGAACAAGGGGAAAAGAAAAAACAAAAAGCTTATATCTACTGTTTGATGTTGCCATTCCTTCACATATTTATTAGAATTCCTGGCAGTGCTTTCCATGAATTGAAAGTCTCTTTACTTGTTTTGTCAGACTGAGAAATATAAATATGACTAAAGCAGTTAGCTCTGTGCATATAGAAGCTGCTCTTGTCATTTCACATAGAAAAGAGAGATTACAAAATTATCGGACACTAAGTCAACAAATTGTGAAATATGAAAATATCTCATTCATGAATTCACATTGTCATTGCTATTTAAATCATTTCTCTTCCCTAAAGTGTGAGAGAAATAATAATTTTGAAATGAATAGATTTTGCAATGCAGCTTTGGACAATACCTGGAACAACAAATGCAGTATTCTTTTTCAGCTAGTAGAAGACAGGCAAACTTCATATGAAATTCTAAAAAAATTATTCAAAGAATGCTTGCAAGTTGCATTTCTATACTGCATTTATGCAAAGAGAAGCGAGTATTACTACTTCATGCTTTTAAAAAAAGAAAGAAGATCTTTAATACCACAACATGTATGTGTCAAATGTAAGTACAAGTTGCTTGCAGCATTATGTATGTATGTATCATATCAATTTCTTGGACTTTTTTTATACTTTCATCTTATGAGAGATGTCTAATTATACAAAAACACATCATAGTGTATGCAAGTGTGCATGAATATAAAGAACAGAAATTTCTTGAAACGCGAAAAAGTTTCCTTCCACTGTTAACTTACTACAGAAAATAGAGAAGTGATCTGATGTAATACATCAACTGACGTGCCAACTAAGACCTATCAATAAGTTGCTAGAATTTGATTTGATGTATTCTCTTGAGTTACATACATGTATCCCAACTTGTACAATCCGCTCCCATGATAATGACCAAGATTTTATTATAACGAGAAGCTCCTGTAAAGTTAGAGAAAAAGGAATCATTGAAATCCTATTAAGAGAAGTCTATATTATCCCCCCTCCAATTCTCTGTTCTTCTTTTGGCGACTTGGTACATTTGGTCAGTTGACTTCACTTGCATTGCTACCTTTGTGAAATTTTCCTTGTTAAACTAATATACTGCTCATTTCCATCTGTAAGATTTTTCCTTTTTTAGTGTCAAACTAAACCCCTTTATTAAGCCAGTAACAATATAGTATGGGGAATATAAAAAATTGTGGTTTAAAATACCTGCAATGAGATAATGTTTTCAAACGAAGTAGCAAAATTTGCATCCTGACTTGCCGCATTTTTCATTTACATGTTTTAAACACAAGTTCCGCCTCCATCAAAATGGCATATTACACTTTTAACAAAAAAGTTTGGAGCACAATAATGTGGTAGGAGTGCTCAGACTACATTTGGGAAAAGTGACAATTTCGCCTTCATTACACATGTACATGCTCACTCAAGCATGACTGGAAGGATTAATATCACTTTCACACATAAGTTACTCAATACACTCCTACCATGTTATTTTACTCAAAACTTTTTCTTCAAAAAGTTATGCTTTTTTTATTAAGGGAAGTGTAATTTTTGTATTGTTTATTTGGACACCTCTCCTAACTTAATGAAAATTAAAATCGTTAAGTGTATATTCATCAGTAATATGGATTATATATGTTGGTAAATTTATAAATTATAGAGACCAAAAAAAGTGATTTAAGCTATACATGTTTGTACATTAAAATTATATGCTATCTGATATGAATGGCAATGTAGATTGCTAGTGTATGATTACCTGTACGACTTTCAGCACCGGATTATCAATCGTTTGGAAGCATTTATGGATATGACTTTGACGATAGTGTCTAAATCATTCCTAAAGATTTTTTATAAGGTGCTACTGATTAAGCAATGGCCCTAAACATGGATATATATCAAGCGTGTTTCAAGAGAACCACATTAAAAAAGACTTATACGCTATCTAAACATTCTATCCTAATTTGTGCTTAGAACTGTAAATCAAATCTTCAAAACAATAACCCAACCCAAAATGAGGCACTTAACAATATCTAAACACACCCTTAAAATGTTTACCACAAACTATATCCTCAAAAAAAAGAAAGAAAAAGAAGCTAAGCTCTAATTGGTACAATATGACAGGGGGACATATTATATGAGACAACCAATATACACATTTTTAATGAATTTGCTGCAACTCACATTTCCTTTAACCACATTCAATGGAGACAGCTGCCAAAAGGTGGGCTACTCTTTGTTTAACATTTAGACCCCAAAAAGAAGAGAAAACGATAGTTACATCAAAATCGGTTGTATTTACACATGAAAAAAAAAATCATTTTGGAGTTTGTGTGTTTCTAGCTACTTCCCTTTTCTCTCATATGGATACATGAAGTGGTTTAAAACTTGCAGCTCCAATCACAAAATGCAGTCATTTTTATTACTTGAATAGCAACATCAAAAAAACATTCAAACTGTGACAACCTAGGAACAATTCCACCAATATTACTCAATGTATTAGCTAACTTCCAACTCAATATCACTTAAAGCAAGCATGTTTTTTTAATAGTCTGTACTTTATTGGCACTTGATGATATATAATAACAATTACTTTTGTTTGTCATCTATGTAAACATTTAAAAGTCTAAACACATAACACATTTACACATCTTCACTTTTGAAGTTTCATTTTCTAATTCTAGTATAATAATGTATTTCTTATGTCTCTTAAAATATAGATTTAGATACTTTTAAAAACCATATTTCATCTCTTTACTATTATTATCCTAAAATCACCTTTTTTCTCCTTTATTATAAACTTCATATGAAACTATTACCGTACATGCTACATATAGTACATATAATATCTATAATCACTTCTGTTGTTTCTAATCCTGCTGGTTGTCATACACGAATGAATCACCTTTCCAATCCTATATTTTACTCATCTACCATAGTAAATGATGTTTCAACATATTCTGCATTGATATGAGTTCATGTTACTTATATCATCTTACACCATAAGAGATGTTTTACTATAAATTTTGGTGCTTTCATTTGGTTGGCACCACACATAATTATCTTCCCTATACAGTAGTTCAGAGTACATGTAGGTATTCTATTTGTGCAGTTTTGGTACGTCCGTTTGATAATTTAGACACATATTTTTACAGAAGGCCACACTGTTGTAAGCAGTCCCTAATTTTAGGGGAATCTCAAGATTAACATTGATTCATTTAATTTAGCTCGTAGCCTTATTGTGTAAAATAGCTAGTAAGTTATATTGTAATATCTATCCCGATCCCAGTGTTACTTATAAAGGCAGCAAGCCTGAAGCTCAGGGGCCCCGTTTCTTGAAACTGTCATAAGCTCTTGGACAACCAAAAGAGACACGTGTTATAACACATGTTACAATAGGATGTCCATGAACTTAGACTTGGGTTTCGAGAAACAGGCCCCAGATGGCTAATTGGTCAAGTTGCTGTGTCAAACATTTTTAATGTGCCATCTCCTGTTAGTCTGAACTTTGAGCAAATTTTCAGGTGGCCATCCAGGGCATGATATGAAAGTCTCAAGTGGCCCGCAGTCATTTTGGGTGGCCATTGCCCAGGCCACCATTTTCTTATCTAGCTGGTATTGCAGTCCATTATATTGCTTTACATTGCAGAACAAGATTTTTTAATAAAAATACCTTTTTGCAACCTTTTCTCGATATATTGGGGTCAAATATTACTACAATTTTTGTTGAAATAGGAGTTGGTGACAGGCAATTATAAATACAAAATTTTACTTTTCACATATTAAATTTCTTATTAATCTAGTAAAAATGCTATAAATACCTATAAACAACCTTACAGAAATTCGCATCTCATGTTTTCAGTAACAATTCAATTCGTAATTATAAATTGGTATAAATCTATTCACTAAGAATTAAGAAATATACTCTTCATTGAATACCGATATAAAATTTATGCAAATTGAAAAAAAAAAAATGTTAAGGAACAATTTTGTGGGGGATGGGAAAGAGAGACCATGACAAATCATACAAACTGTTTCCTTCCATTAAGAACGTTATCACCCTGCTTTTGAATGTGCCAAGGCCTCTTGTGTTTCACCAGGAATCACAAAAGTAATTTTGGCCTTTCAATTCCGCATAGAATAGTCTTGGCGCTAATAGATGTACTTTTGATTTAGCATCATGGGCTAGAGGACGCAATGTACCACAGAAATCAAATCTTTATTTAGAATTACTATTTTACCTCCTTGTAGGGAGTAAGAGGGGGAATTCTTTTTTCTCTTTAAATACAAAAGTATAAAAACAAATTTCAGCCACTTTCCCCCTTCAAATACCATAAATCTAAAATCCCATTAAATATTGGTATTAAGTTAAATTTTGTGCATAAATTAATGTCACGAGGTAGGCTTAAATCACACATCACTTGGTATACAAAATTTAGGAACTTCAGGGAGGCAATAAATACCAGAGTATTATTAATTACAATAACCGACCAATGGCTCTAGTCATCTCTTGTCTGTGCATCACCATTAGATTCAAATACTTATATACCAGATAAATATTGGGAGTTGCAATTACAATCTACATCTTTGAATTTTAAAGAACCTAAATCTTTCTCTCTCAAAATTTAGTAATAATAACTTTTTTAATATAGTATTTGTGCAATGAGGAATAAAAAATTATGTAACAATAAGTTTACACATTTTTAGTTCCACACAATACACTGTGCTCATGGTACAGACTCACTTGGCATTGCACAGGTCAAGAAACTAATGGATGTCTTTTAAAACCATAGTTTAAGAATGACTACTACGAAATAACTCTAAACTCTTGGTTACCTAGACACAAGGTAGAGCATCACTGAACTTATTACTTTTTTATCTTGTTTTTCTAAATATTCACGCTATTGCAAAATGTCTTGCCCTTAAACAGGCTTCTAATGCATCTTCTTGCAGGTGTAAGAGCGCTGTGTTCTATCGCAACGACTGGCATTTGGTGAACAGAAGTAAGAATGGTAAACAACGACAAAACATGAAACATATCTTTTTAATTACATGAGAGAATTCACAAGACAACGACCTCTAGGTTTATATGAATAGTCTTAGGCATGCAGACTGCAGTGTGGTTATGATATAGGCGGCAGTGGTGAAGATGACGATGATGAAGAAGAGGCGAGCGCTAACCGAACAGAGTAGTCTCGTTCGGGCGGCCGTAGAACGTAGATGGGGTTCATCGGTCGAGCGAGGGCGCTTTGAGCGGCCTCCGGGACTGGGAATATAGCTAGGACCACATAGTTTGTGCATCGATCTGCATGGTCTACTTGATGAGATTGTAGTGCCTGGGATGCAGGGGTAGCGTTGGGTAGCCAACGTAGATCAGCTCCGATGCGTACAAGGTCATCTAGGCTCGCTAGAAGGGCACCACATGTTGTATCGCTAGATAATCCACACACTTCTAACATCTCAGCTGGACCTAGGTTCATGAAAACATTATAGAAAACATCTAAGAAATAATATAACCTATAAATACACGTATCCCATATTTCACACCCTTTTTGCGTAGATTTTGTCCCTGCCCCGCCCCCCCCCACCACCACATACATAAGCCTATATTTCTGCTAATTAAGCTCAGTTTAAATATAGAATACCATAATATTGGGATGCATATCAGAGCTCTTTTAACCCTTTTTTCATATATATGCCACAAATTACAGCAATAATTGCATGATTTTTATATGAACATGAGTCTTCATAGAAAAATAGCCACAAACTATGAGTAGAAATGGAAGTAATTATAAAATTTTATTATGGACACCCAACACTATCATCAGTAAGCTTTCCCAAAATAGCAGCAACACTACAGGTAATCTTGCAGATAGGTGGTGTACATGAACCGGGCATTAGAATACGGTATTAGACGTGAACAACCTTGAGAAAATCTTACCATGTGATTCTAGACTCTCAGACACCATTAGCTATCTCCAGGTTGCACTTTACGTTGTCTCCTTGGAGCTTTGGATTGCTTGGATGATTTTGAAGGCCTCATACCTACATGGGAGGAAGAGGGGATCATTCAATAGCAGTCATAGAAAAATAGAGTCTGTGCCAGAAAAAAGTATATATCAACTTTGAGAGTCTCATATTAAAATTTCCAAAATGTGGCATTTAATTTTTATTCCATATTATTAAAGATTAAATTGTATTCTGCACGATAACATCATTTCTATCTATCCTGTCATGGATAATTGAGCGCTTGGGCTTTAAAAATCCTGTATCAAAAATTGCCTTGTTTACAGCTCGGGGAATTATCCACATCATCACACAAGCTCTACATATTTACATCATCCAATCTACGAATAAAGCTTCTATGATATAGATTGAATGGAGTACCTTTTATCTTTGAATGCCAGGTCTTTGTAAAGGAGGTCCGGGGCTCTGTGACGGCGATGTCCCGGGACTATGTATCCTTGAGGTAGATACCAACACCCATACCCGGTGCATACAAGTCCCTAGATCTGACACCGTGCTGTTCTAGACTGAGTCTACCCTCTGCTGTAAGGTTGTATCCATCTGTGATAGAAGGCCTGGACAGTACCACCACCACCCTGTACTACCTGGACCAGTAGAAGGCACAGACTGGGGATTATGACACACCAGGGCCAATGATCTGTGGGGATTGTGGACGTTGACTGCCTAACATACAGGCCCTTGACTAAGAAGCTGCTGTTGTTGTTGTTGTTGATGTTGTTGCTGCTGCTGGCCGACGACGACCGTCATGGGCAAGCCATGGATAGGCTGGGAGCTGGGTGAGGTAGACCGTTGCACATCCCTGGGCTGGCTAGGGTAGGGCCATAGTGAGGAGGAGCACCCCACCCTGGTGCAGCTGCGACTGGTAGATACTGGTACACCTGGTGGGAAGAACTGGAGGGCTGTCCATCGGGGATTGGTCACGATCTGAGGCTGGCCTGGCTGCTGGCCGGGGGTTGCTGAGGGGACATCATACCCATACCAGGGAAGCCTTGGGTGGCGTAGTAGCCCTGGGGTGTGGTTGACCCACCTTGCTGGTTAGAAGGGAACATGATTCCCCTGTAGGCTGGACTAGTTGGGTGGTTGGCTGGTTGATGATGGATGCGACCATGGGCTTGGGACGGGGCATACCTGACGGCTTGGGGATTGTAGAGCTGGGAAGCTGAGGTTGCTCTATAGCTGTGGTTTGCTGAGGTTGACCACTATATAAAACTACAAGTACACAAAGATGCAGAAGGTAAAGAAGTATAATATTTTTTTAAGGACACCCGTTCTTTTGTTATTGGGAGATGTTGTTGCTCTTGCATTTGAAAAAAGGTTAATCAACTATTATCTTTCAGGCTTTGCTGAAAAGAAGTTTCTACATTAAATTCACTGTTTTACATATACACATGTATTTTTATACACTGATCTACGATTACTTGCGGAGCTAGACCAACCATGTCCAAAGATAGCTGAATCGGGTCTGATGGAGTGGACATATCGGCAAAAACCTGGCATAAGCAAGCAGGGTGATCACTGGGTAAGAAAGAAGAAGAGAGAAGTGTACTACCTGTTGATGAGATTGAGGAATGCCTTGCTGTTGGCCCAACCCCTGAGGCTGGGGGCCTTGGTGATGCGATGGAGGCTGTTGAGTTGATGGGGAGTGTGGATGCATGCCTTGGGGTGATGTCGGCATAGCACCCCCTCCTCCTGGTCCCCCACCTCCCGGTCCCCCACTCCCGCTCTCCCAGCTGCCTGATCATAAAGGGTTGTGTCATGCCTGTTGGGCTGGATCTGTAGGATGGGAGGCTGCTGCTGAGACTGCTGCTGGGGATGTTGGGGGTGGGGGCCGCCGGGGTGGGGCATCTGGGGCTGGGAGGATTGCGGGACCCACCCTCTGCTGCTGTTGTTGTTGTTTTTGTTGGATTGATAGAGGTATGTGTGAACTGCCCCCAGCAGCTTGCTCTGCATCACCGCCAGATATTTGCCTCGTCAGGGAAAGACCTTGCATCTGCCCACTCATGTCTGCAAACTCCTGACATGAAAAAAATAGACATTGAAACAAAATAGAATTTTTTCTATCGCCTCATGACATATAAGCATGTCATGGATATATATTATCATCTTCAAACCATGAGCAATTAGCCACAAAGTACATTTTGATGAAATTGAGTGTTGGGTCCATGAGCCACAACATGATTTCACACATTATATAGTCACCAATAAAACAAAATAATATGGTAGGTACCTGCTAAAGAATTGGAATACCATGATTCTTTAACATAATCTTTCTCTTCAAAAGAAAAATTCCACAAATAAAATATGGCATCGGACTTTGCTGATAAAATCAATGATTATGAGAAATTCATGATAATTATTATATTGAGGAATATCTGTTCATATCATAACGTTGTTTCATGAACTTAGGTTTAACATGATATTGACTGGTCTTTTAGTTCCAATTCTACAGAGCTTGTACTCTAGCAGCCGGCTTGTGCATGGAGATGCATGCACAACATTAAAGTGCAAATATGAATATATTACAAGCACTGGATCTCTCTATCAGTAATTATATAGATCCATGTATATCTAGTTTCTATTTTCATCAGAAAGTTAGAGTTTGATACATTTTCTGTACATACTACAAACAAACAAGAAAAAATTTACTTCTTTAAGGCAATTTAGTTAGAAGAATGAATTATTACATGAAAAACATATAAACAAATCAAATATTCTATCTAAGGTAGATAAATAAGATTAATTACTGTAAGGACATTGAGAGAGATTATAGTTTTTTAAATCATCTCAATTTGAAATGAACAAATCCAAAATTGTTGAGTTTACTGGTGACACCAAGTGCACATCCACATGTTTTACTGAATAGCTGCAAAAAAATTGTCATTTATGACCTTAATGGACAAGTGACAATTTCTTCTAAGATATTCACCCAAAAAAAACTCAAATTTCTTATGGAGATCACCCACGATCAAATGTACCAGATACACTGAACAAACTTCATATATGGAACTGCTCATTTTGTTTAAATAACTCAAAATCTGCAAAATAGAATAAACTAAAAATGTTGGAAAATTCTATTCTACGTCTATACAAGCAACCAGACTTATATATAACACCTTGAATATACATCTTAAACTTATGAGTCATGCATCCCCAAGTAAATATATAAGATACAGATCTACAGCAAGGTCAGGAGGCTAATCACTCTGAATTTATCAGTCATCTCATACTAGTAACATCAGGCTGTTACATAAAGAAATCACATATTTAATGCTCCCAATGCTCGCAAAAGTAGTTCAGTAGCAGCACAAAAATATGACTCGTTTTAATAATTATTCAGGCCGATAGTCACCACGTTTACTGAGTTTCACTTTAATGTTAAAATATACAAGACAAAATGTAAGGTACATCGGCATAGACGACATTCAAGAAATCACCATTTTGAAGTAGGCATGCAAATACATGTTCACTAACTGATTCTCTACTTTTATTTGTTCCCACTGCAGTTAATGTTTTACACAAGACACTATCTAGAATACAGAAAACATACATGTAGATATTTAATAATTTCATGACAAATACAATACCATTCTACTCTATTTTTCGTTCCTACGATATTTGGTAATTTACAAAAAATATTTCATTTTTGGTTTCAATACTCATCCTACGTCGTCATGTCAAAAACATTGACCTCATCACTACAGCATGCAAACAAGAGTTTAACAAAGTGAAGACAAGTGCAACAGTACTAAAGATATTGAACAAATCCTGAAGCTAAATTTACTCCACAAAACTGATGTTTCAATCCAAAACCCTATTTTGTGCAGTTAATAAATCATGGACTGTTTGTGTATTGAACATATTTTGCAGATGGCTTCATCATAGCACATTTTTAGCCCGAGTTCCTGATAATAAAAAAACTCAAATGAAAATTGTGAGAGAAAAAATATAGCAATGCTTTTAAGAACAAAGAATTCAGAATACATTAGTTAGTTCTCAAACCTGCCCATCTAATTGAATGTAAAAAAATCTAAACCATATTCAGCCAGGGCAAAATGCAGCACACAAATGAACATTTAAAAAGAAGGGATACGCACAACCTAAGCCTGAGTTGCACCTGTGAGAATGCTTCCAAGCTGACAATAGACTGAATAACACATGACTTACCAAGAATGACAATGAGTGGTCAATTTAGATTAGGTCTCGAACAGTATGGGTGTAATGACTGCAATCTTGCAACTGTATAAAAATAACAAGTGCCCTGTCACTCAAATACACTGCAAAAGCATTAAAGGGATTGTTTATCTTCATTCAGGATCTTTAAAAAATTATTCTTCAGTATGCTGATATCATAAATCTTTAGGTCGACAGGTATTCGCCTGAGATTTTGAAGCTAATCGGGTCGTTTAATTGCCGGATATTGATCACTGATTTATCACCAAAGTCATAAATGTACTGGGAATGCCTAAATTTCATTGCAGTCTATGTAGGGAAAATAATGACTTTTTGCAAGCCCCCACAAAGTTACTTAATCCCTTAAACCGTTATACACAGACACTTCAGCATTGAAAGTACTGTGATTATTGTTTGGACTATTGTTTGGTGTGTGGTACCGATCTCATTGGTGCAACTAAGACATCTATCTATCTAGTGAGAAGTGAAAGTAAGCAATGAGAACAGCCGAGCATGAGGGTTGGGTAGTACACAGTTACATTCAAAGCGACATGCCCCACCCAGAGTGCTGGTGTGGGAACACTGCAGCCTGCTGCTTGATGGTGCTGGTGGCCTGGTATGATGAGTGAATCACCCCCTGAGGGCTAGGGGTTTGTACAAAGCCCCCCACCCGCTCCACCTAGGACTGACGTAGCCCACTAGGGCGGAGGTGGGTGGATGAGGAGACCTGGTTTGGATGGGGTTTAATTCATGAGTATGGCCTGTAGAGTGTATGGTCATTGTATCAGTGGGCCAAGTGCAATGGTAATCATTTGGAGAAGAAGTGATGAAAGATCATGGAGTTACTTCTGGCACATAAAATCAATAGTTCTCATACACTCTTGAGCAATTGCATATATTTCGTGTTTGAATTCAGCTAAATTTACTGCTAATGAACCTTAACATAAAAAAAAATAGAACAGCACATCAAAATCATAAATAAACTACTAAAAATATATTAACTGATACTGCTCTTTTCAATCCACTTCTAAAACATCTCTCCTGCAGCAGTTATTGTACTTTTTTAAAAAGATCATACCCCACATAAGGACTAGAATATTACCATTGCTGAAGGATCAATGTTTATAATGATAATGCTTTGATGAAGAACTGTTTAAGTGTTTTAAATGCGTGAGTATTCACTATCCACTATTTCCAGTCCTATCCGAGGGAACGGATTTCACTTACCATTGACTGGCTATGTGGACCTAGACTTCCCTGGCTGGCTGCTAGCTGAGATCCAGTCTGGGAAGGAAGGGTGTGGCCTGATGCACTACCTGTAGCTGATTGACGATGGAGGCTGAGGATGGGTGGGGCTTGTCTACCATGGGTGTGCCATCGTGGTTCAGGTATAGTGCGAACCTGGTGTGGTGAACAAAATTGAATTGCAAATAACCAACTGATATTCAGGTCATAAATCACATTTAGGACCATACAACATAGAATAATATGTTCCTCTTTTGGAGAAAAGGAACAAATTTGAAAGCTAACTAGGTCTTCATCAAGCCCCCATGGATATGATCTTCCAAGGTGGTGCATCACCGTGTCGTTTCGCAAGTTAAGAAACACTTTATGAACGACTGGTGAATCAATTCTGCATGCCAAAAGATTGAGAATGTGATAAGTATACAACCCAGTGTTTTGTAAAAGTCATTCGTAAACTTTACGAACGACTTGGTGAAAACACCAACAGAGTTTTAAAAATGGCATATAACACTCATTATCATTGCACTTCACTATAGTTTGAAGAAAACATTAAAAATTCTGTGTTGTGGACAGCAATTCAGGGAATGCAGTGATGAATTTGATGTTGGGCCGCAAATGTATATTTCTGTTGCCTAGAAATCTTAATTGGTCCATTTTTCTGAATTGATTGATTGATTGATTAGGTTAACGACACTACCAACACAATGTGTCATATAAGTGTTCAAACTAGATATTACTTTTAATGTGTATACTGAGTTAGTTGGTTTGGCTACTTTCCCTGGGAAAATTCCTACTCTTTTCGAATAGAAAGCAGGTCTTTAACGTGCAAGTGGGGTTGCTCTCCATCACACGGGACCGACGGCTAAAGTCATCCTCCGAAAGACTATAGTTAATTTTAATGTCTTAATAATTGTCCATAGCTGCTTGATAAGCTTCAATGTTATTTTTTTTTTAAAATCTGAGAAAAAGATTTATTTGCTTATAAGGAAAACCACAATTCTTGAGCGTGAAACGTCACAAATAACGTTTTTAAATCCGGTACGTCATAAAAATTAGTACGTAATGTGGCTGATTCACAACATCAATAAGGATAATGCTTAACTGATAAAACACAATTCACACGATTAACAACGGGGCAGTTCCTCGGCTGCGAAGCAAATAATTGTGCGGTCAAAATGAGAATGACCGATTCTAAACCGGGTTCAACACAATATCATCACGTTCGTTTAAGCTTAAGGGCGATTGTATTATGTGGTTTGATTACTGATGGTGTTTATAGTTTTATTTGACAGGGTTTAAATCCCATGACGTTTGCCATTTTTCTTCTACATGTAAATATTAATTTTCGACTTTAGATCTGTTTTGGATCTGTATTTTAGTTACCTCTAAATTGAGAGCTTCTTTAGCTAACCTTGTCAGCTTTTCATTTCCTTTGATTACCTGGTATGGCTCGGTATTCCATTGCGAAAACCACCTTTTTGGCCATAGTACAATCAAGTTTATATAGAATTCTAGTAACTGTACAACAAAGGGGTGTTTAAGGCGTTTCTGCACTGCAAGCCATTAACTAGATAAGGAATCTGTAAAATTACAAAGTGTCTTTGTATCGTTTTCAACAATGTGTAAAGGCCATTTTCAGGCCAACAATTCTGCAGTGTATATTAAGAACGCACTGTCGGTATCATCTAATCTGCATCCTGTACATTGTTGCTTAATACAGGCTGGATCACACTTATTCTCATCTTTGACCATCGGTATAGATAGCCTGGAAGTTTTCTGTATTTATGCTGACTCACCGATTTATCTAAATAGACAAGCGTCACTACGTGAAGCCCTTTTTCAAAATGTGATTTAATGTAAGGTCAATTACTGGCTCAAAATCATCCAAGGTGGTATTTAGTGTTCTAGAAAAGGGAAATAGCTAAGTGTTTATTTAGTATGTGGTATTAGGAGCTCCTTGAATACGAAGTCCAAAAAGATTTTATTTGAAGATGGTTTAAGGTTATAAAAAACCAACCATTGTAGCGGTCTGAAAGTAATATCATATTGTTGGGTTTATGTGTTATTTTTTAAATTTAATCGCATTTGCTAAGAGTTTTCTGAAGAATTTCCCATGGAAAGTTTATTAAATGACCAATCCAACAGATCAACAAATAAAATTGAAATTGACTTTTATCTATCATCATTGTTAAAAACCTAGTCACGGGCAGGAAAGTTAAAAGATCATGCTTTCAGACACATTCATATTCCAAGACTCACCAGTTTGTGGATTAATAATTAAAGCTTGCCCGGTGGTACATTCTCAATATTTGAAGTACAAAAGAGACAGGCTTGCCCAATTGCCTGGTCCGCATGTTGAGGCCATACCAGCCCCCTGCTGTACTATAAGCGGCACTCCGGTGTGCGTTATGGGGTTGACCAGGCCTGGCCCACTGATGTTGCTGCTGTTGCTGTTGTGTTTGTGCTGAGTTGCTAGATGGTGTAGTTGATGGCTGAGACTGAAGGCCTGGCCGGCCAGTTCATTGGGGGGAATGAACTGGTTCCATGTGACTGAGGGCCCCCGTGTGAGGGAGGGTTGGGAGGAGTATGGGAAGATGGGTTTGCTGGGGCAGCTGAGACCGGCAGCAGGAGGTGCCTGGCTGTGGGACCTAAGGTAGGCTTGGTAAGGAAGCCCAGTGGGGAATCCCCTGATCCTGACCGTGTGGGCTGCTGCTCCTTCGGATCAACCGAATCTAGGTAAATGAAAGAACGTAATCAGAGATTACTACGATGAAATCATGAATATTTTTTCGTGCAGATAACATTCAGAACACAATTATTTTGGGGGACATTAGGATGAAATATCTTATCGTATGTTTAATTTCATAAAGCGGAGATCCTGATATACCAATTTTTTGGAGAGTGTTCTTCAAAATCACATCTCCATCAATAATTACATTGCTTCCCCCTTACACATTGTAGTCAAGGAATATAATGTTATACGAATGTAGTTCTTGAAATATACACAAGGGCTTGGGATATATTTTTGACCCCGGGCCATGAGATTAGGTCTATATAGTTTAAAGAGCCCCCATGTTACTCATGTGTTTGTCAAATTTTTAAACACCCCTCCCCCTCCCCCTGAGAACATTTGTTCAACATACCATGGCTCGCAATATTTTTACTCCCAACATAACAAGTAGCACCTGAAATGGTGTTTTTCCAAAGCACCCCTACTAGTTCACCCGACGTGACTTTCTATTAAATACAATCACCTTACCTACATGTAAGTCATAACTGGCATAATTGCCTAGTTAAAGTCATATTCTTATTATTTTTTAATCCCGGCACAAGTCAATTTTTTACAAGTCAAGCTTTTCCTTGACCCAAAGATTTGACTAAGTAAGACGACTGGAGAATTTATTTGAAGGAGGAAAGAGAGGAGAACATTGGAAAAGAGACCTAGAGGCGTTTAATAGGACATGACTTTAAGATTCACTCCTACAATTCAGCCTGAGATCAAACATCACTGTGTGATGCCATTGTTGATCTCAGTTGTGAATGGAGATGTCATCCTACATTCGCCTGAGATCAACATCACATGTGAATTGCCAATTGTTTGAGCTCCAGTGTGAATGGGTTCATTTGAGTGCAAATCAACAGTGACATTGATCTTAGGGTGAATTATACATCACGACTTACCATTGGATGCAGTTACCAAGCTACCCCTGCTTCCCCAGAACTGGAGCTGGAGCGACTGCTGGCACTGCTGTCTGTTCTCAGCAGGACCTTCTGGACAGGGCTACCAGGCAAAAGCTGCTTTGCCTTGGTCACGGCGGGCTCGATGGGCGTTCAGACCCGCTAGAGTTCCACGCTATCCAGGGACGATCCTTCTGCCAGTGGAGAAGGAGTCCGTCGGAAGTGCCGCTGTTCTGCTGCCTGCTGGTTGCTTGGAAGATGCGTCTTTGGTCGGTGGAGGAGGGTTCTACCGTTATCCTCCGGCTACCATGATAACAATGGGAAAAACGTTCAAATGAACCAATCAAAATGGCTGGGAAACTGTTCTGCTTTGTGGAGGGGAAGTTCATTAGGTATTGTTGGAAATCTGGAAAATACATGTAAGTTATATTTTGACCTCCACGCTATATGAAATTAGGATTTATTCTATATCTTAAGGCTTGGCACTATGAAAAAAACATATCATGTATTTTAGGTACATCTCTTACCCATAACGTTCTAAATGATGTGATTATCGAAAGTCATAGTGCTGCAGAAACAGAGCGATCTGAAGAAATGCCAAAACATGACACTGCCAACATCCAAATAAAACTGCAGAAATAATGATGGCTAATAAAGTACAGAAAGGCACACAAATTGGAGCAACTTTGTGATGTCTCATTACATCACACATGCAAACTATCACTACAATAACCCAAAGCACTGCATATGAATGATGCTATCTGATAACTATTAATATATATATATATAGTTCTGTGTCTACAACCTTGAGATGATATTCA
This sequence comes from Paracentrotus lividus, assembly GCA_940671915.1. NCBI lineage: Eukaryota > Metazoa > Echinodermata > Echinoidea > Camarodonta > Echinidae > Paracentrotus > Paracentrotus lividus. The sequence continues at coordinate 15,947,732 of CALNVZ010002100.1, forward strand.
TTGTTAACTTTAAAACAGATTCTTTTGTTTATGAATTGTGCAATCTGAACAAATTTGAAAACTAAATACGATCATTCTTGTGACTAGCAGAAGCAACCACTGCCTGTAAAATTGTAACAAAGGTTTTTTGTTCTTTCCCTTTTTTGAGAATATTATTGCAGCACAAATCCTTGAGAAGAGATTCTACAAAAAGATCTTATTCTATCTAATAATGGCACATACCGGTTCGCTTCTTGTTAAAAAATCTGGCTCTCAGCTTCTCATATTCTATGCCTCTCTTCAAGGACTTGCTTCTTTTATCGTCTTTTAATTCTCTATCTCGACCCTATAAGAACACATTCGGAAATGACAAAAATGACAAAAGGGGGGAAAAATGAAAATGAAGGAAAAATAATGATACCACATACCTTACAGAAATGAATTCAAATAAATGGAATAAGAGATTGAATTTTAGAAATCAGCATTGTGCAGTTTGGTAAGAAAAAGAAATTATGAATGAAAGGCAATACAAAGTTTTAACATCCTGGCAGTAATAGATAGTTACAAGTGCATAATTTTCTGCTTTATTATAAAGGAATTTGATTAAACATGGATTGTTTTTTCTTGTTATTTGATAAAACATTTTTATTAATGAATTGTTTGTGAGAGAGAAGCTGCAAAGCTATCCATGGCATACAAAACTTACATGCTTGCATTAAATCATAACATGCAAAATGATCCTACTATAATTGATGAAATTAAATACTACAACTGTACCATAACTACTGCTTATTGATAAAAATGAATCTTTTTTCTTCACACAACCATTTTCAAATCAGCTTTAAATATCATATGGGACAATTCCACGTACTGACGTTACACACAGCATGAATTTTTCTTGATTGTTTGTATCGTTAGTCGTAGATATTAACATTGGACTTCTAATTCTATACACACAATAATCTCATCATACTGAAGGATTGGGAGAAAAAAATTTGATTAAATTTTTTTTTATTAAATGACGAACAGTATGTGTCGGTAACCGACGTTACACAAACACGATTTTGATGGTCTGATTTCAATGCATTATCTCATGTCTGAGACATGGTAGAAGTGATACGTTTGATATGATATCATACCTGACTTCTTCAGAAAAGAATGTGCGAAACAAAAAATATAATTTGTATATATTTTATGCTATAACAAATCTACTGAAGGGATGTCGGTAACTGAACGTTACCATTACATCTGCCCTGCTTTGTATCCTTTGTATTTTACCAAAACATCCATTATTTTTTGGAATGCACCAAAGTATTCACGCCTTTCACTTTGGGAAAAAAAATAGGAAACAATAATGAAAGACCATCAAAAAATTTTGCTTATCTATTTCCCATATATTGTTTTTAATGAGGTTCAAGATTTCAATGAAATCACATGAAATTGAATTTTAAAAAAATGAATTTGGAAAGATTTTGTGCGCATCTAACAACAACCATAACATTAGGATAGCGAATAAATAAAATAAATAACCTAGGAACACAACTTCTTTTTTTTTAATGGCATGGTCCGAATTCTGTGGAATTGCCCATATGATGAATTGAATTACAGTTCTAATCAATCTACAAAATTTCATGATCATGATAAGTACACACGTGATGTATGCTACAAATTGATATATAACTTCTTTTTGATCACAATCGATCACTAGGTTCTATTTTCATTAGGGCTTTAGCCCTGTCAAGGTCTTTTTAATTGAATGTATCATTATAATAACAGAAGTATGTATGTATATAACAACACCACAATCCTTTTAGAAATTTCAAAGAAAAACCGTTACATAAAAACCAGATGAAAACTTTTGCAATGGACCCACATGCATGATAATTTTCTTTTTTTGAAATCATACTTGAGATGTATAGAACTAAAATATCTAATATGCAGCGATCTCTATTGTGATATTATGAAAGCGCTCTAATTTCAAAACATTGTGTAATATATACGCAGAAAATTTTTGTCCATGAACTACTGGTAATCAAATTTTTAAAGACATGGGAAGGAATTCCCAATAGCATCTTTAATATAACGGGCCATAAATCTTCACCTTCAGAAACAATTTACAAGCATTTTCAAATGAGAAGGAAAAAAAAGGACTTTTCTCCCCTTTTTATTTGACAAAAGAACAGTATGATTGAAGGTGAATATAGAATTTATGCTAATTGTGTGTTCGATGTCCAATAGTCAAGTGGATCTTATGAAGTTTAGCGTTACGTAGCAGCATGAGAAGTCAATGATTCTCGTCTATCTCTCTTCGCTCTTTCTTTCCAATCTCTGTTCTTCCGCTGCATTCTATCTGATTTTTTGTTTTGTCTGCATCTATCCATCCCTCTCACATTCTTTTTTCTCTTACATCTGCTCTTCTCTCTCACCTCTTCATTCCTGTCGTCAAAAACGCTGGCTGTGTCCCTTTTGAGGATCTTGCTTGGCTTGTGCCTTCTAGAGGCTCTTCCTTTGATATGTTCACGGAAACTTCTGTTCAGGTCTGGAAAAATAACAAAGACAGTCACGCTAATATCATTGAGCATCTCATTGCAAAATACGAGAGCATCATTCCTTTGTCTCACGTCCTGACTCTTTGGGAGTGAGATAAGACCATATTTCATTGTACAAATTTGATATCTTGCCTGACTGAGGATGATTATAATGATTGACTGCACTCTACTATAAAATAGTAAAATATAAATAATGTACGAGCCACAAATATTTCCATGGTTTGGGATAGTAGGGGATTTTGTGAGGGGTTTTAAACACAAGTTTTGTTCAAATGTTTCAATTACTATTACGATAGCCTTTTAGTTCAGTGGAATTTTGCCCACGAAATGCCTAACAAAAAATTTGCCAAAGGAAAATCGTGCAAATTATATATAACTCAAGCTTAAAGTAGCATTTTCCATATCTTTTCATTTCTATACACATTGAGTATTCTTGCTATTCATAGTTTCCTTTTAAGCTTACATCTTGTGTTAGTGTCTTGTTGCAACCACCAAGCTTTGGCCTGATGATCGACATTATGATCTAGTCCGAAATGGCGGCAACAGGATGGACAATCATCGATGATACGATTGTCATAGGTGGAAAAAATTAAGCATGTTGCTCCACTTACTAGGTGAGAAGGGATTTAGAAAGAGAAATGAAGAGATTAGTTCAACAGTACTTACTCATTGTGCTAATACAAAGAAAATGCATTTGTCTACCTTAATCTGTACAGGCATCGATGGAAAAGTGAAGTTTATTAGAGAGCGCATCTCCTAATGGTTATTTCAAACTTGATGTAAAGATTTTGTTCAAAGACAGGTACGATGTTACATTTACCTACGGAATAATGATTTGTCATAATAATCAAATATCATTAAAAAAAAGAAAAAAGAAGATTCAAATAGAGGGGAATTAACGCCCAAATTCATTAAAAATGGTATATAACTTTAATCAAAGTAAACAACATGTATTAAAATAAGTTTGTGTCAATTTAGTCCACAATTCTATGGAAGTGCCAAGTTGTTCCTCAGTGTCATGAAGAAACTAAATTATTATCATGCAAAAAAAATACAGATATCCCCCATATATCACTCTGTAAACCTTTTTTCCATTGTTTGAATCATACTCAGTTTAATAACTTAAACACATCAAATGCTGTACAGAGTATACTCATTTTTTAGACAACAATTCAAACAGAGTTTGTAGAGATTTTTTCACTGTCTTCATATTTAATAATTTATGTTTCTGTGTATGTTTTGTTGCGAACAAGGAACGGTGCTAACTCTGGGCAAGAGAAAACCCTCCTACATTGTACATCTCAAAGACAATGTCGATGAACTACTCAATACTGTATAAATATACACATCAATGCTTCACAGGTTATTCCATTTTTTTCACAAACAGAATAATTATACTTGCTGTCTTACTATCTACAGAAGATTATATA